>ML682019.1:15889212-16112781 GCA_007922195.1 Podocnemis expansa
GATAGATAGATAGATAGATAGATAGATAGATAGATAGATAGATAGATTGTGGCTAGGGAAACTAACGTTCAGCACTTTATTTTAGTTATGGGAAAAAGCAGATTTTTCTTATATTTTTAAACAGGGATCTATTAAATTTATCTGTTTATTATTAAATTACATTTATTAGTTATTAAAATGTACTGCTTTTCTGCCTCCCCGGGGAAAGAAAAGTGGGTGGCAGTATCTGATCTCCCTTGTGCCGTGAGACAACTTCCCTTCCTGGAAAAAATATCCCTTGTTTGCAAATTGGAACTAGAAGAGGCCTCTTTTGGTAATTTTGCATCTGATGAAGTGGGTTGTAAGGCCATGAAAAGCTTATGCCCAGAGAAATTTGTAAGTCTTTAAGGTGCCGCAGGCCTCTTGTTTGTTTCTTTTGGCAATGAATTCCCATCAGTTATCACAGCTGGGTTTCAGCCCAGCCCCTGTCAAGAGCAAAGAGTGTTTTCAGGAAGCCCTATGCCACATAAAAGAGTATCTTCAGGAAGCACCATCCCACATAAAAAAGCTTGCTGGCACACTGCAATGATACAGTTCAGCTGGGCCTGAGCACAGGTTTGAGCACATGGACAGCAGCGCATCTTCTTCTCTTTTGGTCTTGGCTTTTCTTTTTGAGAGGGTTGTTTTGTTTGTTTGTTTGTATAACGTGAAGATGTGTTCGAGAGAAAAGGCTGAAATGCCAAATCCAAGAGAAAGAGCAGCTGCAGACTCAGTGATCTTGTTCAGTCCTGCAAGAATACAACTGCAATATTCTAGGCATCAGAGCAGCCCATTTTAAACACCCCATCGGGGCTAATGGTATTTTTGCCATTGACTTCAGTGGGAGCAAAATGAATCTGTTAAAAGATGAGACTTTAAAGTGAGGTCTTTATTTTTAAAAATATATGTAGAAGATGAAACAGCAACAGAAAAATTTCCATGCATTTTTAAGCATCTGGATTAAAAGAAGTTTTGGGGTTGAGTTTAAACATCCCCTGTCAGCTTTGCAACCCAGGTATTGGATTATTTTGCTGGGTCAGTGGAACAGAAAATGACATTGGCCAGACCATTTTTATTACCCCAGCTGAGAAGGGGAAAGGGGAGGAAGTAAGTCTCATTAAATAGTGAAAATTAAATTAGATTTTAAAAAGTCTGTTCAGACTCAGTAATCAGTGATGGTTTTAGTAAGATGGGAAATCCAGATCAGTGGGAAGCTGCCAAGTCCCTCTAGACCCTGAAGCCCACTGTGAAGAACATTGCAATAATTTCTTTTACACTCCCCCCCGCAAGTTACAAACACCATAACGTTCAGTAGATTTTTATGCAGGACTCCCCACTGCTTTCTCTGACCAGCTCTTGCTTGGATCAGCACTGAGGCATGAGACTAAATGACCTATATATCCTAGACCAGGAGCTGTGCTCTGGAAAATTTGCTGCAATGCCTCTTGCTGGGAAAGGATGTCTCTGTTAAAATTTCAACCCCTGAGCTTGCAGTTGAACTGAAGCCTGGTTTTCAGGGTATGAGACTCGGAGGCATTACAGAGTTGCTAAGGGTGAAGTGGATGAGATATTTCCACTGGGCAACTGTAAACAAGTTGCATGTAAATCCAGGCTTGTGGACCTTTCAGGGCTCCAGCTTGTGCCTGCTGTGAAGGTTTTGTGCAGGATGTCCCTTTGTAACTAAATGAAAACCGACTGCCAGCTTGTGTGTTAAACCAGTGGTTTTTCAAACCTTTTTTCTCGGGACCCAGTTGAAAAAAATCATTTGTGCCCGTGACCTAACAATTACATCTTTGAGCAATGGATTCCAGTCTTTTGGTGTCAGCAGGGGGTGCTGCACCCAGTACCTGAAGGTCTCTGACCCAGTGCTGGGTCCCGACGCTAAGTTGGAAAACCACTGTGTTAAAGATCAGTTTGGGAAGGTTGGGAGGAATGTCTGGGGTGTACACTGAGAGACCAGGTCATGAAGCCATTTAATTTTGTACAGCAGAAGCCAGGCATGTGCTTAAGGAAATGGGCTATCTTGAGGAATGGAGACCATCCTACTGGCAGGGCTGGTGGGTTCAGCTCTGCAACCCCTGGACTTGAGCATCCTGCTGGGATTTATGGACTCTTAATCCCCTTAACTGGTCTCCAACCCCTCTTCTGCACTGGCCTGTGAATAGCTGGTACGCTCTGTGCTGCCCTGGGGTGGGGCCTCCTCTGAACACCCACCCCTGCACCCACAAATCCCCTTGGCAGGCCTCTTGCATGAGGGCTATTCAAGGGCCCCAGCACCACTGGATGAATGTGGTCAGAAACCACCTGTCGGCTTGATGGGCAATGGAGACCAAACCGGAGAGCACTTGTTTCTTCACTGAGGTGGGTCCTCCTGAGAGTGCGTCTAGTCAGATTAGGATGCCTCTAAAGGATGCCGCAACAGCATAGTCCACTACCCAGTCATCTGGGGCCTCTTCCTCTGTGTCTTGCCTGTAATTTTTGATGATCAACTCTTTTGTGCCAAAAGCGTCCGATAAACAAGCGCCTTGTTGTTGTGACAGGTCCCAGTAACTTCCAGCAACTCCTGAACTGGATGTTGGCCATATCCTGCCAGCAAGGACACTTGGAGATAGTTAAATTCTTAATCCTCACCTACAGCGCCGACCCCGAGAGCTGCGCGGTGCGGAAGAACGAGTTCCCAATCTTGACAAGGTTGCCACTGTATGCAGCCATAAAGGCAGGTATGTAACTGCACATTCTGCAGCTGCGTTCCTTTTTTGATAATAATGCCATTTAAAGAATGCTCCTCCCTCTTGTTCTGGTGTCAATGCAGATTCACTTCGCTGGAGTTATTCTGGACTGACACCACTGTAAATAAGGGCAGAATTTGGCTCTGAGCCTTTTGTCAAATTTAAGCTCCCTGAAAAGGAGTAAATCCAAGCAGTGAGAAATTCAGAACTTCCTGTAAATGGATGGTAATTCTTACAGTAAACTCTCTGCTTCAATTTTCTGAGTAGTAGTTCTTTAAAAAAAAAATACTCAAGAACATCACAAACAAACATCTCAGGCATATACATTCTTTGAAATCTAAATCTAAATTTGCAATGAATATCCTGTATATTAAAATACTGCAGCGTATGCACCTTTACAGGATGCTAAAACTGAAGCAGCAGGCTGACAAACACATCTAAGTTTGGTCAGTGTTTTGGAGGCTGGCTGTAGCAAGAAGCGTAACTAGAGGAACAGGCTTATTTAGTTTAGTTCCTTTTTTGCACACCCAAGCCTATTTCTTTTTTTTTTTTTTAAAAAAGAATTAGTTCCATAGCATTTGTTATGATCTGCTCTTTGCAAGAGTACACATGCTCTGTCTTTTCTTTAAAGGGAATGAAGATATAGCTGTGTTTTTACTTCAGAACGGGGCTTGCTTTTGTTCTTACATCCTGATGGACAGTCCTGATTCTAGCAAGCACCTTCTGAGGAAATACTTCATAGAAAGCACCTTGCTCCCTGGTAGCACACCAGCAAAAACAGTAAGTAGCCATTTATCTGTCTTCAGAAAAGGAGCTACAAGGAGGCATTGCGTTAATAATTGATGCTTATCTTTGCATATCGTGCAAGGGGTATTTTTAGTTCTCATCTAACAGGCGTGTGGTTTGTTATGTACAGAGCAACCTGACATTATGTCTGCTGCAAAGTAGCTCACCAGTCCACGATGAAGAATGAGCTGTAAATAATTAGGGCCATTGAACGATACCCTTAGGCAGGCCGAAACATATATGGTCATTTCCACTTGGTCATTTGAATGTTGTGCGTGAACTGTGAAGGTATTCGGGAAAGGAAAGGTTGGTTCTGTGGTAAGGGCACTGTACTGAGACTCAAAAAACTTGCATCCAGTTTTTTGCTTTGTTGCAGACTGGCACCTGTGGGACCATGAGCAAGTCAATTAATCTCTGTGTGCCTCAGTTCACCATCTATAAAATTTGTCTAACAGTGTTTACTTTCTCTCACCCTTTGGCTCTGTCCTCTATATAGATTGCAATGATATCAGGGCATGTGCAGTGTCTCACAGGTTAGGGACAAGGTGTCAGTGAAAGCCACTAGATGCTACTGCTGTAATAAAAAGGTTTATATTTACTTTTCCATGCTCTGCATTTTTTTGTGGTAGGATTTATACACAATGCAGTAATTTTGTTTCTCTGTGAGTCAGAAGTTTTAAGACAGTTGATGGGGGCCATTTATGACCTAGCCTGTGACATATAGCATAACCTGGGACAGATCACATTAACTGCTTTGTGCCTCAGTTTCTCCATGTGTGAAATATGGTATGTTCCCAGCTCAAAGAGATTTTGAGGTGCTTTATAACTTGTAAAAGTACGTTGAGATCGTTGGATGAAAGATGCTATATAAATGCAAAGTATTATTTTATTTCACTGTTTTAATATATTTGTTTAACTTCTCCATCCTCTTCATTATTACAACTTCAGTTATCCACTGCTCTGTTTTATCCAAAATTGAGTTTTGTCACACAGCACCTGTTTTCAGTGCTTTGTAGAGAGGTATATAGATGATCAATGGAACGTTTTCTCAGTACTCCAGTGCCTTGATTATTTCAAATTGCTCCCTTCTGCCTTGACATTTAGATAACCGAGGCTAAAAATGAACATCTAACCCTGAGCTTTTATATTCTTCATCAGATCATAGAAAATTGGCAGAGGGTGAGGACATAGACAAAAAGCTCTGCATGCACAAAGTCCATTTGCAGGCTCAGTGTGAATGTTTGCCTGGCACTTAGTACAGTGGGACTTCAATTCCAGTTATATGGATCTGAAATACTAACAAATGAAAGGCTCTAGTGTTATATATGTCTCCATTTTCCATGCAATTGCCAGAGTTCCAGCTCTGATAAAGCGGTCAAAGACAGGAACTTCAATCCACCAACATAAATTTGGTTTCCCCATTTGCTCTTTGATGTACTGAATCTCTGAATTTAACAAAAACTCCAGAGTCTGCCTTTCTTAGGCCTTGTGTACCCATAGAAGTTACAGTGGCATAGTCACCTCAGGCAGGGCTGAAAGCTCCCCACTCCTAGCCGGCCAGCAAAACCCCCAGTGTAGACGCAGCTTCGTTGATGGAGGAGGGCGTCTGTCAATATAGCTAGCTGTCACTGGGGGGATGGTGTTCCTACGCTGAAAGGAAAATTCCTTCTGCCAGTTTGGGCTGTGTCTACACTAGGGAGCAATGTTGACATAGCTATACCGGCACAGACTCCACAATGTAGACATTGCCTTCGTTTTGTATGGCTGGGTGAAGAGACTGATTTGTACAAATTTAGGGCTTGTTTTTAGTTCACACAGTGAAAGGGGCCACCGTGCACGACCTTCTTCATATTTTCAAACCTACCAGTTAGAACCTAACGTTAGGTATAAAGACGGGGGGTATTCAAAGAAATGTAGGGACACAAATTGTGGACATTTACTCCTTTAAGTTCTTTGGAAACACCTAGTCATGATTTTTGTTTATATTCATTCTTTGTCTGTGTAGCTCTCACTAAAATACACAAAAGCTATGAAATATAAAAAAAATCCATGGACTAAAGTACCACTGGAGAGTTGGAGAGAACTCCTTTTATGTGCATATAGCTTTGCCTGTACAGGTAACATGACACCCCTTTGTGCACAAAAATAGTTTATTGTGTAAATTCAGTCGGCTGCATGCAGAAGTAATAGTGTGCAAAAAAAACCTCGTAACAACTCTTTGCTGAAGTGAATGCACTTAAAAAGTGCACATGCACAAACACAGACCACATGGAAAAAATATTCTTCCATGCATACAAAATGCTGTCCTATACAAGCTTTATTGACAGTCCCAAGGAAGTCTTGAAAGTCATACAGGAGTTCTCCTTTGCTCCCCACTCCCATTGGCCTAATTTACACATGTCTACACTCAAAACTGAATGACACTTCACCGTTAAGTGAATAAAACCTGCAGTACAGCTATTTTCCTAACAGATTACACCAAATTACTTGTCATGAAAGCCATGGTGATTTCCCACACTTCATTGTTGCACGGAACACAGTTTACCATGCAGCAATAAATTGTCATGTGCAAAACATCTGAGTTTTGGGTCCCAGCCAAGTTGTCACTTGAACTCTGGGATCATATGCTACTGTAGCTTCACAAGGCGGATGAAGTTAGTAAATTTAGGGGCTACAGTCCGAAATGTGAGAAAGCGAGTGGATTCCGCTGACTATCACAAGAACAGCTGGTGAGTTTCTGAAGAGTTCGGGGTATTAAACTACATTCAGGAGCTAGCAAAATAGGTTTAAATGAGCCCTAGGCTACAGTTAGGGCTTTTTCAGCGGCAGTCGACCACTGTTTATGCAAGTAATGTAAAAGTCCTTGCGTAAACAGTGGTGACTTTCTTAGCCGCCATTACACATTAGAGGAAAGCTGGCCGCAAATCACTTGTGGTCGGCTTTCCCCATGCCCCCTGGCACCCAAGACTCCCAGGGTTGGCTTCTGGGAGCAGCACAGCAAGTTCATACTCACTGCAATCTGCTCCCGGAAGCCCAAATTGATGGTGGTGAAGTTGCTACTGTCAGTATAGACATACCCTGATATTCCCAAGAGAATGTAGAAGGAAGAAAATGGGGGTAAATCTAGGGTTCCTCTTTAGCTTTCGGTGACAGATGAATGGAAGGAGATTACGGAAGTGGGGAATGTCTGGACAGAAACTGAGACATGGTAAGTAACATACTTGTGCTTGTGCAGAAGGGATGCCTTTTAATTGACTAGATCTTCCACTTGAATCCATCTCAGAATATAACTCTACAGTGCAGTAATAGATCGTTTCTTTGCCTTGCAAATCTCCTGGCAATAGTGAAGACAGGCTCTACAATAAATGGATGAATATTGTGCTGCTATCATGCCAAGAGTGAAGAAGGTTGTCACAAGGAGGACAGAGCAAAATTGTTCTCTTTAACTGCTGATGATAGGACAAGAAGCAATGGGCCTAAATTACAGTAAGGGAGGTTTAGGTTGGAAATTAGGAAAAATTCCTAATTGTCATGGTGATTATCCACTAGAATAAGTTGCCTAGGCAGGTTGTGGAATCTCCATCATTGGATGTTTTTCAGAGCAGTTTCGACAAGCACCTGTCGGGTGGTTTAAGAGGGTACCTGCTCCTGCCATGAATGCAGGGGACTGGACTCGATGACTGCACGTGGTGCCTTCCAGTTTCTGTGATTCTAAGAGAGGAGTTCTGAAAGATGGATCAATTGCCAGAAGAGCCCAGTTTGAAAGCCAGAAACTTGGCACCGTTTTTTGTGGTTACTGTTTGGTTTTGTCTGTTGACTATTTTAAGTTTTCTGTTCAAATTAGCTTTCATCTACTGGGCCAAAATTCACATTGAGTGTAAACTCCCTGATTTCAAAGGACTCCTGTAGGCATGAAATTGGCATGAGGTCTGTATGAAGCTCAGGGCTTTGCGTAGCTGGAGTGACACAGGAGACCTGTAACTCAGGAAAGCACAGGCATGCTTGGAGTGGATCGTGTGCTTCAGAGCTTTCTTGACTAGGCCTGGTTTGCTGAAGGGCACGTCCCCAGTGCCCAGCTTGGAGAAGGAGGAAACTGAACATTTTTTTCTTCTTTTCCACAGTAAAATCACAGATTAGATGATAGCAACAACTAAGACAGGCAATGACTAATTTGGCACTGGAGTGCATGGCAGCCCATGGGAGTTAGTGACATGTAATAACTCTGCCTTTGAGTGGAGCAGACCAGTTACAATACTTCTAGTCTCAGGCCAAGACTAAGGGTATGTCCACACAAGTCTTTTATTTCAAAACAACACTGGTTGTTTTGAAATAAAAAACTGAATGTCCACATGAGGTTTTCTTATTTTGAAATGACAGGCTCTGTCATTTTGAAATAAGAACTGTCATTTCGAAACAGCTTACACCCCATTCATTTCGAAACAGGTGTTATTTCAAAATGGTTATTTCGAAATAATGCCTTTTGGACATGTTGTTTCGAAACAACACCATTGTTTCAAAACAACTGTTTCGAAACAACACGTCCAAACGGCCTTATTTCGAAATAACCATTTCGAAATAACAGCTGTTTCAAAAGCAGGCTTTCCCTTAGGGTGTGTTCACACAGCAGTCTTATTTTGAAACAACAGAGGTTGTTTTGAAATAAGAAAGGCCATGTTCACACGACGCACTGTTGTTTTGAAACAACGGCATTGTTTCGAAACAAGTTAAACCCCACGTGGGGACGCAACAACGTTGTTTCAAAACGATTGTTTCGAAACAATGGCGTCTGAACATGTTGTTTCGAAACAATGGTGACTCATTTCAAAATAACTGTTGTCTGAACATGCTACTTTGATTCCTGCTTTTTTTCCTTAATTCGAATTAACAAACTGTTAATTCGAATTAACTTATTTCAAAATAAGGCGTTATTTCGATACAACTTGTATCGAAACAGCTTGTATCGAAATAACCCCCTGTGTGGGAACATAGCCCTAATTCGAATTAACTTATTTCGAAATAAGGACTTTATTTCGAAATAACTCATTTCGAAATAACCTATTTCGAAATAATGATGTATATGTGGACACAGCCTAAGAGTATAAATTACTCTTTAAAAGTGCCACAGAACTCCTTGTTTGTTTTGCTGAACTAGACTAACACGGCTACCTCTTTAGAACTTGCTCCATCTTTGCTTTCATTTAGTGGAAAACAGTCCAGTTAGGTCCTCAAAAGAGGTACTGGCCCTTTGCACTGCAGGGAATTTCACCTAGTGTGCATAAACGATTTTACTCTGAAGACAGCCTGTACGCCCCTGCTGTGCCTCTCAGCCAGCTGAAATGCTGTACAGAGCTCTACCTGCTTACACTCTAAAAAATTGACTTACAAAGGAAAATTGAAAGAGCTGGGTTTGTTTAGGCTGGAAAAGAGGAGACTGAAAGGAGACATGATAACAATTTTCAAGCATCTAAGAGGTTGTCATGAGGAGGAAGGAGAAAAATTGTTCTCCTTAACGGCCAATAATAGGACAAGAAGCAATGGAGTTAAATTACAGCAAGGAAAGTTTAGGTTGGACATTAGGAAAAAAAATACTAACAGTCAGGGTGATTAACCACTGGAGTAAGTTGCCTAGGCAGGTTGTGGAATCTCCATCATTGGGAAGTTTTTAAGAGCAGGTTAGACAAGCACCTGACAGGGATGGTTTAAGAAGTTACTTGGTCTTCCCATAAGTGCAGGGGGCTGGACTTGATGGCCTCACATGGTCCCTTCCAGCTTTTATGGTTATGTCTACACTGGCAACTTAGTACAGATGAGGGAGGCTTAGTCTGGATTAATTTAGGCCATGGCCACACTAGGCTTTTTCTAGTTCGAACTAAGAAATTTCTTAGTTCAAACTAAGGAACACTTGGTTTGAACTTGTAGATCACGGTGGTTAGTCCAGACTTCCGTGCTTAGTTCGAACTTTTGTTTGAACTAGGCGTGATGTGGCCATGGACTAATGCTCAGTTTGGTCTTAAAAAATCCAAACTAAGCTGGTTAGTTCAAATTAACTGCACGTTCTAGTTCAAACTAAATGTTTATTCAAACTTGAACGCATAGTTCAAACTTATAAGTGCAAGGTTAGTTTGAACTAAACTGAGGTTAGTTTGAACCAACCTCAGACTTCTTAGCTGAACTAACTTTGGCTGATGTAGGCATAGCCTATGATTCTATGCTACAGACAGGGAGAAGCGTGATGCGCAGTACCCTTCAAAGGGACAAAAGGGGCTATTTCTCACTTTAGAAAATTCATTTCTCTTTTTTTCCTAATGTAAAAATCCACCCAACCACTGCCGCAAAGAAAAGAGGAAACGCTTCGTTTATACAGGAACATGAAGGATGAAGTCAATCGATAAAGTCAAGGCACAGATTCCAGACACAGATGAATGCAGTCTGTGCACAGATAAATTTAACTTTCCAGCTGCAAGAGAGAATCTCTGACTTCTTTGCAATGCACAGTGATGATATCTGCCGCTAGTTGCACCATTGCAGATCCAGAAATTTTTGCTGGCTATCCGTCAGAGTCACACTGAGGATAGAATGAGGCCCACAGTCCTCATGTTGTCCCTTCCATGGCAAGAGCAGCCGCTGAAGAGACCAAGTCAAGCCAGTTAAAGGAAGTGGCTGATGCAACGTCTTGGGTCATTTACAAAAGCTTATCAAAAACCTGGGGTTCCAATAATGTTTCCTCTTTAGTACTTAGCAAAGCAATGTCACTGCACCCAGCAGAAGAATTTTAGAAATGAAGTGAGGAAACTCTGCACAATCAAGAAGCTGCCCTTGCCAAGATTTAAAGACAATTGCTGAATAGGACAAATGGCAAAACTCCCACCTCCTATCCCTTTGATTGTGGATGCCTAGTATAATGATTGTCTTTTATTTGGAAGGAAGATTCTGCTCCTGACTAGTTCCCGTTAGTTTTCAAGACGATTTTTCAGATGATTGAAAAATGGTTACCAAGGTAGAAAAATGGGGTCTGTGGAAATCATCTTTGCTGGTATTGAAACCAGTAAGTCATTCACAGGCAGCCAGAGTGTAGAGACTGGTGTCTGTTAGCACTTGCGAGGTAGGGCAACCGCTCTGGAGCCACAAACAGAATAATTCAATGGCCTTGACACACTGTCACTGTCCACAAGTTTTTTCTAATCCTTGGGGTTCTGTAAGTTTGACATTCAGGGAGGCAGGCTTGCCTGCGAAATGAGGGGAAATAGTTAAGTGTTCACTTCAAAAGAAAACTCCTTGCTCGAAGGCATTGCAGCCAAGTTTTATTCAGTCATTTAACCACAGAGTCCTGGGCCAAATTCATCCCTTCTGTAATGCCATTGACTTTGATTTGTTTATGCCAAGGATACATTTGGCTCACATATCTTAAGCCAGACAGCAAGGTGACTCATGCCTCCGCTCCAGGGCTCAAACAGGAGAATGGCGGGAGTCCAAAATCCAAAATCAGAAAGAAAAGCCAGTGAAGAGCGCTTCACCCCCAAGATTTGCTAGAGGCCTAGGGGATTTGGATGCCCAGTTCCCATTAACTTAATGAAAATTTGGATCTAAATCCCTTAGCTGGCAGTGGAAGTTGCAGCCTGAGTGCTATAATGGCAGATTTCTCTACCATGAGGTAATCTCAAGGTCTTGACTCTGCGTTTTCTTTGTAAAGAGTACATGGTATTAGAAGGGCGAGGCCCAGATGAATGGGAGGCAGTTGAGATCCACGGCCTTACTTGCACCCACACAAGGATGGTAAATCTGTCTATTATTATTTGTCTGACCAAGAATGGGCCCCTATTGTACTAGGCCCGGTACAAATGTAGACCCAGTTCTCCCCTGGCTCTTTACTATCTAAAGAGACAAGCTAACCAAAGAGCAGAGGGACGGGACAGACTACAGAAGCAGTGTGAACAATGTGGTGATTGCAACTGCCATGTTAGTGTCATCAGTTTTGGTTTTGTTCTTTGAATCCTTTCGGTAGGTTTGTGTTGGATGAAGACTGGCTAGATGGAGAGATAGGGAGAGAGAGGGGCTGGGCCAAACAGCGTCAGGACGGGGGGAATATGCACAGTGAGGACTGTAGGAAACAGTCTGAAGACATCCAAAGAGTTCATCAACCTCTGCTTGAACTGTTCTCGCCAGAGGATGTGCTGGTATCAGTCCCCTGCCAGTTTCTCCCTGCACTTTCTTTCCAAGAAAGACTGGTGCAACGAAGCTGGTAAAGTTCTTTATAGACCCAGCCTTTGATAAGCGTCCTGAAGCCCACGTGATTGAGACTGGTTGTACCCCTTTCCGTTGAGGGGCAAGTTGGGTATTAACTAGAACAGAACTCTGCAGGCTTATCTTCTCGTGTTTTCTCTCCACATACAGAAGAGATTTTCATGTTGGGGATGATTTAGCTTACATTTTAATAACGCCCTCAGCCTGTTGCACCAGCAGCAAGTGGGAGCGTCCATATTATTCAATTCTGGAGCACTGGCAGTGAAGGAAGGTGGCGATAGCTGTCTGTGTTTTATGTGCTCTTCATACCGTAACTCCAAAGTGGTCCCACTGATTTTTATTTAATGCTGTAAAGAAGTTTTGCTCTTGGGCTGACACACGCTTCAGCTGGGAGTCAGTTTTCACGACTGTCGTTAGAGATGTACCTGGGACACCAAGACTTCAAAGAGAGACAGCTGAACTCGAATTAATATGCAAGCTAAATTCTGTGAAAGCAGGACTTAATTGAGACTATGGGTTCTTTTCCCATTACAAAGGGTAATTTAACTTCAGGCTTCCCATGGTTTGAACCTGAAAACTGCTCTGATTTGCTGTTACTGTATGACCTGATCCTATGTTTTACACCCTCTTGCATTTAGTTTCATTCCTTTCTGTAAGTTCACCCATCTTCGAAGCATCTGAGGAAGTGGGATCTTCTCCCACGAAAGCTCATGCAAAAAATAAATCTGTTAGTCTTAAAGTGCCACACAACTCCTTGTTGTTTTTTTACTGGACTAGACTAACACGGCTATCCCTTTTGAAATATAAAAGGTAGCAACTAGAGTTGGTAATGAACAGCCCATTAAGTGGACAGCCACAAGAGACTCTGCGCTAAAACTGCACTTAGTTATGTTATTGTAAAAGCTCTGAAATGTAATTTGGCCAGGATGCTCTATAGTCACCATTGCACTAGATACACTGGATAATTTGATATCTCACTGCTGACTGGCACAATGTCTATTAGATGCCATGCCCACACAGCGGTGTGAGTGTCACACTGGGCAAGGTAGCCTCAGTTTCCACATCTGCATAATGGGGATGATATTTTCCTTCATGCTTCTCAGGGAGGTACCGAGGTTTCCTAAGTGAGTATTTAAGTGTTTTAATGTCTAAAGGACTATATGTAGGCTAAATACTGTTACTGTTATGGTGCACAATTATTTATATTTAATTCTACCTTCCTCTCCATCTTAACCACTTTCTGTTCTTTATCTGGAATTCTGTATTGAAGCAGTATGTGGGATCAACCTGGAAATCCCCTTTGTGCATCGTTCTGCTTTAAAATAAAAGGTAGTGATAAATCACAGAGGCTGCAAATTCAGAATTTAAAATCAGCTTATCAGTTCCTTGCTGCCTCCTGGCGGGACATGAATGAATCACTCCACTGAGGGTAGTTTTTTGGGTGTAACATTATACCATACAGCTGCTGAGTCTGTATGTGGCATACAATTTTCAAAAACACCCAAATCCCATTTTCAAATGTGATTTAGGCACTTTGTAGCCTATGTCTCACTGCAAATTAATGGCTTATAGGCTCCCAAGTCACTTAGACACTTTTGAAAATGTTGCGCGTGATATTTGTTCAGAGCAGGCAAGTGAGTCAGATTAAAATGGCTTTTTGCTCTTTCTTTGATGTACAGGCTCTGTCTGTGAGCTGGTCGAATCTCAAGCTGCCTTGGGTGGATCTGGATTGGCTGATCGATATCTCCTGTCAGATAACAGAGCTCGATCTCTCTGCCAACTGCCTGGCCACTCTCCCATCAGTGATTCCTTGGGGACTGATAAACCTCAGGAAGCTGAACCTGTCTGACAACCAACTGACTGAGCTACCCAGTGTCCAGTCATCTGATGAAATTATATGCACAAGGTGTGTGTGCTGTCCTCTTAAATCACAGGGTAGCAAGTGCAAAGGGCCATTTCAGATCAGTCAGTTGTATATGTGTGGAGGGCTGAAACCTGAACCGAAATTGCCCAACCTGCAGCCCCTGGGCCAGAATCTAGCCCACCAAGGACTCTTATCTGGCCTGCAGAGCTAGGGCTGTGCAGGGCTAGGAATGTAAAAAAAAAATTGCTCACCAGCCCCCAAGTGAGAAAAGAATTGCAAAGTGGCCCCTCATCCAAATCGGTTGGACACCCCTGGCAAATGAATCTATGGCTCTTGGGTAGATGAAGAGTATGTTTGAGGGCATCTTGGTCTTATCTTTTCAGTGTACCAAGGCTCAGCTCTGCCCATACTTTATAACATGTTTATTTCCAAGTTGGTTACCCAGAGGTCATGTCTGGCTTTTGTTGTGGCCTGATGGGTGCTAAAAACAGAGGTCCTTCTGCAACACTAGTCATTGCTCATGCTTGTATTTACTATGCTATTGTTGGCTGTTTTTCAACTTGCACAGGTTACTTGAGGTGGATGTGTCCATCAACCGGCTCTTTACTCTCCCTTCTGGATTCCTACATCTCACAAAACTTCAAAAACTCATCGCCAACAGAAACTACATGGAAAAGTTATTTGATGAGGATAGTGGTATGTGAGCTCCAGGGACCAGAGGTAGGGCTGCGGTCTCCACTCCCAGGCCTGATCTTGCAAGGGGCTCCCAAACTTCCTTTGACTCCTAGCCTGCAAGAGCCAAGGGGGGTTGTGAGTACAACACTAAGGTGTTAATCCAAAGCACATTCACGTCCAGGAAGTACTGAGCACCTTGCAGGTTCAGACCCCAAGGGACAGCCCTTCACTACGTTTGTGCTGTTTTGTGTTTTCTAGCAATAAATTGGATTGGCTTGAGAAAACTACAGGAACTCGACGTCTCTGACAACAGATTGGTGGAGCTCCCCACGACGTTCCTTTACTGCCTCAAATCCCTAGAGAGCCTCAATGTGTCCAGAAACAAACTGACGGTGTTTCCAGATCCGTGGGCCTGCCCCTTGGTAGGTCAAACTGCTCTGCTAGAAGCAAAAGTCTGAGTGAAGCTTTCCACTTACAGGACAATGGAAAGAAAAGTGATGTGCTACATTAAGACACCACCCAGCATCTTAGGTGAAAAGCTGCTCTCCCTTTGCAGCATGAATACCAGTGTGATATTATCTGTTGGGTTTTCAGGGTGGATTTTTTTCGATCCACTCACTGAGGTTCCAGTGGTTCTGTTCATGTGACCATTCAGTTCCCATTAGGGCCAATGGTACCACGCTCATGAACAAAGCAAATAGCTTGGACCCACTTATATGAGCTGAAGGACATTCTGGGTCATGCTGGAAACCCCACAGCCTTCCTTCAGATTAACTTCACTCAAACCAGTGGATGGATTATGAGACCTCAATACCCAAGCTTCATTGTCATTTTATACCCTCTGTATTCCAGGGGGAGAGAAATGTCAGTATCTCACGGACACTGGTAAAAAAACAGCACATGCAAGATTGCATGTTGTTAAATGTAAATTTCTGGGGAAGGGTGACAGTCTTCAAAGTAACATTTAAAATACATATACTTAAAAATTAATTTGCCCATCAATTAAGTGTCTGCTATTAGACTTTATTGGGGGTTGGTTGGAATTAGATTTGCAAGAATGAGAGCTTAGGCCTACACATGTGAAATTCATTCCTGTCCAGTAGTATGTGTAATAAAAAAAATAAAAACTAGGAAGACCACATCAGTCAAAATGTATTAATGTATAAAATGTGACAATTGATAAACATATTTCTTTAAAGACATATACATCCTGGAATTTGTTATTATCTCAGTGTTTTGTTTCTTATGCTTCCAGAAATGTTGTAAAGCATCTAGAAATTCCCTGGAGTCACTCCCCGACTCATGGATTGTTTTCTGGAAAAATCACCTCAGAGAAGTGGATTTTTCTGAGAACTCTCTAAAAGAAGTTCCACAGGGACTCTTCCAACTGGAAGTAAGTATAAAATCCTCATGGATCTTTTCCAAGAGAAGCTTTCCAGAACCGGAACACAAATTGCAAAGTGTGCGTGGTTATGAACAAGGGATTAGATGCTCCTGGCGTGGTTCAGTTGGATAAGGTCCCTTCATTTCCTGGGCAGAGGCGTTGTACAGCGTTTCTGTGCAATATTAAGTAGCTGACCCATTTTTACCAATGGTGCACTTTAGCCGCAGCCCAAATGATCCTTGTTTATTGGCTTTTAACATGCTTTAGGGGTCCCTTGGGAGCTGCTTTGGTGGCTGTTATTCAGTGTCTTTTGGACCACTTTGTTTGAAACCAAACTCCATTTAGTTGTTGCAGGGCACAGAGTTAGATATCCAAATGGTCTTAATTATTTATTGGGTCCACATTAGTGATGTGTGAAATACTTGCTTTGAAACCTGGTAGCCTATGGAACAGACCTGGTTGAAGGCCTCTTGCAAACTCAAAAAAAAAAGCACATCACGTGCATTAAAAGATCATTGTGTTTGACAGACCTTTAGTGCAAACATTGGCTCTCTTTCCACCCAGTAGGACAGATACAGGATTTTGCTCCCTATTTGTTCAGGATTTGTGATCTTGACATGAAACGAGGCAAAACTCAGTAGTTTCAGCTGAGCTTCCTTTTCAGATGGTGAAGTGTTACAGGGGTGTAGGCTAGTGTGGATCAAAATCCAGGAAAACCACTTTCATGAAAGTGCCAATATTTTCAAGGCTCTACACAGCATGGAAAATTCAGTGGTGACAGCACGTCCATGTCTGTCTCAGTCAGTGTACTTGGTTGCCAAGAGAACAGTTGTAGCAGAAAAAGATCTGATAGGAAGGTGCAAGATCAATAGCTCATTCCCCAAAACCATCCTCAAAGGAAGCCAGCCTGGTTATCCCTAACTTTGCTCACAAAGCTAGTGGGAGAACAGTGTCATTGGGGGTAATTCTGCACCTCCCTCCCTAATCCCACTCATCTAATCTGCTGCCTGTGGAATGTCCCCGGGGGGAAGGAGGAGTGTGCTGCAGGGATGCTTGAAGCTTTCTCCCACTAATCCAAACAGGAGCAAAATTTCTAAATGATTATTTGGATAAGGCCATCGGTGACCTCTGCACATGTGAGGTTCCTTTGCATAAAATGGACTTGGAAAGGTTTCTGCTCCTCATTTCCTCCCTCCTGGCAGTTCTCTCAAAGGGTGAAATCTATGTGCTCTTGGCTCTCAAGCAGATGAACTTCATTTTAACATCACTTTGTTTTTCTGAAGATGGTAAAAAGACAAATTGTGGTGGCAGGTTCAGTTGACGCATCAAGTGCTGGACGCTAGGTGGTGCTCCATGATCACAATTCATCTTAGGCAGTTGTTTTTCTCTACGGGAAGCTGGATTTGTACTTGCTCCCAGGGTAGCATATCTAAGTGGAGCTGGATAAATTCTGCATTGCTAAATTCTGCACTGGCTCTTTGACATGGATTCTTCAAAGTATCTGACATGTAGGCTCATGCAATAAATATATTTGTTAGTCTAAGCGTAGCAGGACTCCTTGCTTGTTTTGCTGGACTAGACTAACATGGCTAGCACTTTGAAACTCCGCATTGCCTGTGTACATTAGAAGCTGGCCTCTTCTGCAGGCATTTGGATGTCCTCGATAACTCCAGCTGTCCTCTTTGTTTCTTTAGTCATCATCAGGCAACGTTAAAAAGTACCAGCTCGCCCCAACTTACGTGGCGCTTGACTGTGATGTAATTACATGTCTATATGAGGGAACAAGAGGAAGTCAGAACAATGACCCTTCATCCTGGGTCTGCGTGAATTGGAGCAAATGAGCCCACACCCCCACTTGCACACTCCCCAGGGTGCTGAGGGGTGGAAAATGGACAGAATTTTAATGCCACTCCTCATTCACACATTCATACTCCCTGGCCAACAGTAAATTACTTTCTCAACCCTGGGAACAAGGAGGACAGAAGATTCAACAGAGAGCCACTGGCATAATGCTGTTGCTGGAAAGTTGTCTTTCACCCAACCACCCTTTGCCCAGGTCTGTTTGTAATGTCAGGATCTAGCCCAGAGTAAGGAATATGATTTGGATGCATTATTGCTCAGCTGCAATGTGACAAGAGGAAGCTAAAACAGCTCATGTTCTACGATTTCGTGTGCAACCCTCAAGTTCCTGCACAAGGTAAAAACTAGAGGCCTTGCCAGCCTTACTGCTGTAGAGCCTATTTCCTTTTTCCAAAGAAGCTGGCATTTTTCCAGGTCATGGCTCACTTCTCTAGAGAAGCTGACTATTCTTGGAGAAGGATCAGCAACGTTTCTCTGAAGACATATGCATGGTCCTGTCATATTTTCCAGACCCCTCACAAGTTGGCGCATGCAGTCCCCATTACAATTAAGTGACAGTAGTTTTTTTCCACTCTGTTTTAAACTATGATAGTTCCCCTGTTGTGTGTGGTGGCAGGGAAGAGAAGGAAGTTGCCTACTGTGCTCCATTTCTCACTTCTGACAGCGCCCCGTGCCCCTGAAACCTTACCACTGGACAGCCATGATTCTGGAAATCTGCCGTGGTGATACCTGCTGGAAACCTGGCACAAAGTGTTGGGTGGAGACAAATTCTTTCAAACAGAGTTTAATTCCAAATGTGTGATTTTGACAAACGGGGGGGGGTGGGGGGGCTGTATGCTTAATTTGTTTGTACTTCCCTGGAAGCCTTCACTGTTGCTCAATTCCAACATTTAAATTGACTCAGCATGTTCCTTCTCCAGTTCCCTTCTGATGGCCTCCTCTATTATTTCACGCTGATAGATACGTTTATTTTACCTTTCCAGCTATTATGTCAAAGGTTTGCTGTGCTCCTGTCCTCATACCTGTGGGGATGTGTGTTACATGTTAAATACCGATCTACTCACCTGCTGGTAGTCTGCTGCGTCAGTCACACTCAGATTTTTTATTTTTCCATTTGAGCATATCACAGAGGACCAGCCTCTCACTTAATGAGACAGCATTATTCTGGCTTGATTAAGTAATTTCCACACTATGCTATCATAACCTGTTCAATCATCTGCAGCCCTGACACTAAATTTTCATGGCATGTACGGTATGTAGACCATAAATGGCCTCTAAAATATCTAGGCTGAAATTCTCTACTAGCCTTACACCATTGACTCTATGGCTGTATTGCACTAAGTTCAGTGGAGGTATGTGAGAGAGAATTTGACATTTCTAGGGTGACATCCTGCTTATCTCAGTCCACCTCAGGGGTGTGCTCACAAGGACTCGAAAATTTCCAGGCAAAAACTGCTTTTCTGTGGAAAAGACCCAACTTTGGCAAGAAGAACATCATCTTGGGAAACACTGACTTTTTGTTGAAAAACGAAAAGCATTTTGACCAAGAAGTGTCCATTTTAGGCCAAAAACATTTTTCTAATGAAAAGTTGAAATTGTCTGTGGGAGATCACCTCATTCCCAACTTTACAATGAATGCTGACATATTTTGAGCCTATCTTATTTTCCAGCTTTTAAAAGCAGTTTAAGATGCCTTTGGATGTTGTCCTGTTCCCTTACTATTTTGAGAGCATCTCTTCACTGAAAATTTAATTTCGTTTTATTAAAGCGACACAGTCAAATGGTTTTAGGTTCAAATGTATTTTTAAAGCAAAGCAGGAATATGGGGAGGTTTACAAAATCTGGTTTGAATCATTTTTTTAAATTAATTTTGTGGGAGGGAGGTTATATTTAAACTCTGGAATTTGGAATTTTACCATATCTTCATGGTGCTACTTAATGCATGAGAACCAACAAATAAAACTGATCTGTTTAGCATCAGTCTCCAATCTGAGTGCAAGTAAAGAGTAAACCAGCAGTAACTGTATAAATGATGAAAAGAAATTTAAATCCTTCCACGTGTAATAAATCTAAACCACATGTAACAGAAGTATATACAGATTCCCCTGAATGGTTGGCACAGTTTTACGTTTTGGATTTATAGAAGATACTAGATAGGGTGATATATGAATTAATAGGAGGGGCCCATCCATATCTTAATCCACACACGTATTCAACACCTATGACAAACCAATGACATAGTACGTATATGAAACATATCTCTTTTCTACATGGGACTATTTCATTAACAACAAAGCTGAGTGTCCTCCTCATTTTCAAATTTCTAGTTAATTCTCTCAGCAAATAAGCCAGTAATTGTGTTGGGCTAAGTGCTGTGTTGCTTTGTACAAGGAAATGTGAGTATTGGAAAGCGTTATGAAGGGAAATATTTATATGCTAGGAACTTAACTAGGATCTTAGTTTCATAACAAGTGCTTGCTTAGTTTTCCTCTTGTCAAGCAACTGTGCTTAGCAAGCCTCCTTCTGCCAGTTTAATAGATTGCCTTCTTGTAAGTGCTGACTATTCCTCTTCCAGGCGTTGGTGTCATTGAAGCTCTTGGGAAATCAGTTAGTTTCGTTGCCTCCTCAGGATAAGTGGACTTGTAGGCAACTCAGATCACTGGATCTTTCTAAGAATCAGCTTGGGAAGTAAGTGTTTCTTCTAATTTGTCTGCAAGATAAATTTTAAATGAAAGATTAAAAATCAATAAAACCTATCCTTTCCAGATTGTGGAAAGTGTCAGTGCTTTTACAGACTCACTGGGCTACCATACACTAAGGACCACAGCCTTCTTTCACATCTCCGTAGTGTTTTGTACACCTGTGGCATTGAAGAAATATTAATGATCGTTTCTTTGGATATAGCATGCTACATTATTTCCTGAATGAATAATTATTAGTAAAAATAAAATATAGATCATGCCTCACTTCACTTTACCAACACAAATGCTTATTTGTGGAGAACCTATCTTAACCATAAACATTTTGTCTCAGCTGAATCTTTTTTATCTGTTTGTTTGTTTCCTGTTGGGAGAACATGTTTTGAAAACTGAAAATTTTTTAAATGAAACTGTCACAGGCCATTGGTCCATGGCTACAGTAATGACTGTGGCTGTTCAGAAAAGAAAAGAAAAATTATGAGTGATATTTTTTCCACGTAGACAATGTTATAAGGATGTGTTCTATACACATCTGCAGGTCTTTTCTCCAGCGTGCACATAGGCACCTCAAGCCTCTATATTCAGTGTTTCATTTGGGTGCATGCCTAGCAAATTTGCTAGTGTCATTATGATCTGACCTGCCAAAAGTCTGTATCGCCAGTGTCAATAAACAAGGATGCATAAATGCATCAGAAATGCCTCAATCCATCTCCACAACAGCAGTCAGGGGTCATCGTGTCAGAAGAGCGCTAGCTATAACAGAAAAGGGCAGTGTTCAGTTCAGTGCTATTCTCCAGAATCTCTTGTTCAGTTTTTTCAATTTTCTATTTGGCCCCTCAACACCAGTAACAGGCACACAGAGTCCAGTGTGCATTTCACAAACCAAATCAACACCAGGCCATGGAGTGAGGCAACTATGCTGAATGGCAAGGGTGAGTCTGAACCAAAAATTTTGGGTGCAGACAGTTCCAGGTTTTGGTGGAGTTCAGAACGGCAGCTGTGCTTGGCGATTCAGATGTCGCCCATGTTCAGGGGGATGGGAACCAGTGAAGCTACGTTCCAACATTATGAAGACTTGCAGAGGTCCAAGTCCAACATGATGCTGAGCTCCCACAGATCTGGCCCATAACGGTATTAGTTCATGGGTATGTCCCCCATTTTTTTAAGTGTCACTGTGTGTGTTTCGTTTGACTGCAGGAGTGATGAGGGATTTAAAACAAAGAAGCTTTCTATTTTTACCACAAGAAGCCGAGCACGTGCAGGCACGGAGGCAGGTATGTATGTGGTGACCTCTTCTCCTGGGAAGGGGATAGTTGATGGTGCTGGGTGAATTGCAAGGCAAAGATGCAGGGAACCTCTTGGAGTCTGGTGGATGAGTTGTCAGTGTAAGGATAGAGATTTCACTACCTCCCTAGGTAACTCATTCCAGTGCTTCACCCCCCTCCTTGTGAAAAAGCTTTTCTTAATATCCAATGTAGACTTCCCCCCTACTGCAACTTGAGGCAGTTGTTCCTTGTTCTGTCATCTGCCACCCCTGAGAACAGCTTAGCTCATCCTCCTGAGCCTTTGCTGTGTGAATTCCCAAGCAATAAAATGGAGACGGTGCCAATGGGAATTCACCAAACAATGCCCATAACAACCCCTTCCCCTCACAAAGGCATGGCCTGAGCGCCGTTGCTCTCCAACAATCTCTAGCTGCTAGAAGGTCCCTTTTGGCACATGGGCATCCAACTGGGCATGACTAAACTTGGGCTGGCTGCTATATCAGCTCGCTGGCCTACACCAAGCTTGAAAAGCTGCAAAACATGGAGTAATATCACCTGTCTCCAGCTTCTTCTTCTGTCCCAAGTGCAGATTAGTGAGACTAGCAGATGTGACTAGCAATTTAAAGGCCATTTAATGAAGACAGAAGTCAGACCACATCAGGTTCTTACAGAAAGCGTCAGTTTCTTACAAAAATTTCCCTAAGAAGAGTACCTATATTTAATAACTGTTTACTCCTGTCAAGGAAATTATTTACAGAGGATAATTTCGGGATGCTGAGTACACTAGCTTGATAAAACTCAGAATAACTTCTTGCATATGCATGTGGTTTCATTTGTGTAGTTTACCCATCCGAAAATATTTTTAGGATGGGAATTCTTTCAACAGAAAATCCAAACTCGAGCCAGAAAAGTCATACATAATTCATGAATAAATCATTAAAGTTCATAAACGCCTTGAGCCTGGTTCTAACAGAACTTTTCTATCTAAGGTTTGGAAATGAACTGCGAGGTTTGCTGCTATTGGTGATTAGTCCTCTGTGTCCAGGATGGCCTCCATCTGTCTGTCTATGGCTAGATTAATTCCATCCATCTATACTAAAGAAAAGCAATAAACACTGAAAGGATGAAATTCCTCTTGAGTCAAAAAATGAGTGAACAAAGCCCAAGAGTGAACTATTGTGCATCTAAACTAATTTAGAAAATTGTTTTCATTTGAAAACTCAGACAGGTGTGATACCTTTTCTCGCATTGACCCATCTCACAAATAGTCCCACTGACCTTACAGTCTGGGCCCAAAAGAGCATACGATCCTTTCCATGCTATTAAAGCCTTCAGTGGGTCTAGAGCAAAGCCTAATTATTAATATTAGAGCTGGAATGATTTTTTTTAAGAAAATGTTTGTATCATTTTCTTTTCCATTTTAAATATATACTGTATATTTGGATCTAAAGTTGGCCCCAAAACAAAAGAGCACATTAAAGGAAACGTAACTGTAGTGTTCTTGAGGAAGGCGTCATCGTCATGGCTATTACCATCATTCTCAATTTTCCTGTCCCGTCAAGGCATAAGCCAGCATGCACCAGTTATCCCTGGCCTGGGTTCATTCCTCCACATGTCTTATATTCAGATGTAATAATGCAGTTTCAGCTGCCATAAAGCTACAAAGGATGTCTCTGTGTCTGTCTCTTGCCTTGTGATCACCAAATAAATGCTTATTTAGGTAGTCTTTTATGTGGCATATTCCAGATATTTCCATCTTTTCTTCCGTACTGCTTGCACTGTTGTGCCCACTCTAGGACCTTTTCGTTAGATCAATCCATTTTACTTTGCATATTCTGTGCAGACACCTGCAGTGGCAGCTGTTCAGTTTGCACTGCTTTGGGCATGTTGCTTCTTGGTAACCAATTCCATTACATCATGGCCTTGGTGAAATGTTAAGACCAAGGGTTATTGATGTAGAGTTGGGGTCTCAAACACACTGCCCATGGGCCACATGTGGCCCCTAAAGCTATTTCCTGCGGTCCACAGTGACACTATTGTTACTGATATTTGCAACATCATTGTATGAAGAGGTTTCAGTGGTGCAGCCCTCGGGCTAATGAACTAATCCTCGTGCAGTCCTCGTGGTGATTTGAGTTTGAGACCGGTGGTCTAGAGCCTTGTGGTATATCATGTTTGCTTTCATTGTTGTGTGTCTTTTCTCTTGTGTGGTTTCAGGTTCCTTCTTGGAGTTTCCGGCATTCCTGAGCGAGTCTCTGGAAGTCCTTTATCTAAACGACAACCAGATAGATTCTGTACCCCCATCCATTTGGCTCCTGAAAGGTTTAACAGAACTTTATTTAGGAAAGTAAGTCCCTGCCATGAAAAGCCATGTTATAACTTTGCTGCTTTGATGACCAACCTTCCCTCTTAGGCGACTGCTACACTACAAACTAGTGGTGTGATTGCAGCCCATGTGTGCAAATAAATAAAAGTGTTAGTCTTTAAAAGTGCCACAGGACCCCTTGCTTGTTTTGCCGAACTTGACTACAAGGCTGCCCGTCTGGAACTGGTCAACAGTTCAAGGAGACAGACTCATATTAGCTCTCATTGAGTTAGCTTGCTAAAAATAGCAGTGTAAGCGAGGCGACACAGGCTAGCCACTCCTCATACAGCCCCTCCCAGACCCCATATATTCACCACTCAACACTGCACCTATGCTACTGCTTTTTGTGCATTAGCTTGATGAGAGCTAGCACAAGTATATCTGCTTGGATTGGGACTCACACCCCAATCTCCAAATGTAGGCATCTCCTTAGAGTTGAACCACAGGGAACCAGCAGGTTTGAAGTCAAAGGGAGCTGAAGGCATTCTGCATCTTATAAGATGGGGCCTGTTGATTTGTATAATCATGATGGAGCTTTTAATGGTTAAACTCTAGAATGAGAAAGGGGGTTGTGATAGTCTGAGCCCAGCACTGGAAGCTGGTATACCTGAGTGCTAATCCTGATGCCACCTCTGTCTCTTTCAATGGCCTTGAGCCTTCGTTCTGCCCAAGTTTCCTCACCTATGATAATACTTACCTGCCTCATGGAGGTGCAGTGAGGATTAATTCAAATCTACAAAACCATCTGAGGATGGAGATTGCTCTGGAAGTGCTGAGTGTTCTAAGAAAATATTAATGGAAGAGAGAGGCAGCTATTTGTCAGGACAGAATTGTACAATATGGGAGCCCCAACAGCTGCTACGTACTTACAAAGCCTGCTTGTTGGTGGATTTGTTTATTTTCCACCAGTAATCCTGGTATCCGAGAGCTCCCTCCAGAACTTGGACAGCTGGCTAATCTTTGGCAGCTGGACACTGAGGACCTAAATATCAACAATGTTCCTGCAGAGATCAAAAAAGAGGGTAAGACTGAATTCTGCACATATTTTAATAAATTCATCTGTTTGAAAAGATCATCAGAATTACTTCTTTTTAATCCTCTGGAACAGGAAAGAATTGTATCGCCAAAGCCTTTGTTTTTGTTAATGGGGCGCTTTTCACAGCAGGCAAATTCAGCACCAGGCCCTCCTTTGGGCGTACAAGCTAGAACATGTTCACACTGTCTCCCAGTCTCTCCAGTAAAAAAGGAGGGAAGATGGGGAGTCTCTCTCTGCTGGGAGCAGACGAGAGCTGGGAAGAAATCTGAGCTGGTTCCAATCTCTAGTGGGAGGGGAGAAGAGATGCCTCAGCTGGTCTCCTTCACCCAAGACAAGCCCTTGGAGATGGGGAAGAAGCAGCAGTTGAAGCTGACAGCCACCAGCATAGCCTGAAATGGGGGTGGCTTCTCCTTCTGGGGCTTCAGCTCCCAAGACATTGCAGACCTGGCTGCCCACATCCTTGAGCCCAGAGCACCATCTCCCCACCTTAGGAAAATTTTGATTGCTCCCCTGTTCGACACTCAGTGCTAAACATCACCATTAGTTCAACTTAAGATACATTTTTATGTTAGAAAAATAATGTGTAAATGCAGTGTTTTGTTGGCAATACAATAGCCAGAGAACGTTTGTGGAGGATTTTATAGGACTGCAAATAGTTTATACTATGTTGACTTTCTCCTAGTGTATTTTGCAATACTGGCCTCAAAGATGGCAGACTAGC
Organism: Podocnemis expansa; assembly: GCA_007922195.1. NCBI lineage: Eukaryota > Metazoa > Chordata > Testudines > Podocnemididae > Podocnemis > Podocnemis expansa. The sequence goes on from ML682019.1 coordinate 15,914,856, forward strand.
ATTATGTAAGCTGTGAAGTATGGGACCAAGTACAATAGCATAGGGTTGTTTTGTTTTGTTCTGTTTTGTTTGATATATTTTTAAAACATTCCTATAGGTACAAAACTATAAGGAATTATTTCTTTTAAAATAAAAGGCTGTGAGTTAAAGCTTGTTTGGGGTAGAAACATGAAAGCATAAGAAAGTACTGAGGATTCGCAATGCTGCATTAGCATTTAATGTGCCCTTTGAGTTTCTGAAGTGTGAAAACATAAGTCCTTTTTTTCTCCTTACATTGACTCTTTGTAGATGCTTGCTGGGCTGATCTTTTTTGCGCGATCAGGTCTGTCCACTAGGAGTTTCTTTCCTTTTATTTATTCTGTGAGCCGTTTCAATCAACAGAGAAACTGCAGTGAAAATACTCTACTGGAGAGTCTGATGCAGTACTTTTTTAAACAGCTTTGCTGCACCTTTTCGCCTGGCTAACCACCCATTTTTTTGATAGGCCCTAAGACTGTATTAGCATACTTACGGGCTCAGCTGCGCAAAGCAGAGAAATGCAAGCTGATGAAGATGATTGTCATCGGTCCTCCACGGCAGGGCAAGTCAACGCTCATCGAGATCTTACAGACAGGGAAGGTTCCACAGATGATGCACAGTGACACTACCATTCGGACGACGAAGTGGGAGCTTCAGAAACCAGCTGGACTCAAAGCCAAGGTGAAATGGTCAGAGATACTTTGCTGTTATAGAATGGTTTGGATCAGAAGGTATCTCTAGTGTGTTATCTGGTCTGCCCCTTGGAACAGTGCTCGACTCACTTCATTATCCCTAAGCCAGCCCTTGTAGACAGTGCTAATTTACTCCTCGTTGGCATCTGGCTTTGTTATCCAGTTGTTAGCGTTCTTACACTGTAGTTAAATGTGTCTCCTAGTACTGCCCAAGGCTCGCTCTTCTGGTTTGTTCTTAGCGTTGTGCTCTCTGCCCTCTTTAAAACATCCCTTTACTTAGCACTAGTAATTTCTCAGATCTTCCATTTCTATTAAACATGCCCACTTCTAACAACCTTTCCTTCTTTTTTTCTGGGCACTAAGGCCCAGATCCCTAAAGGGATTTTGGCTCCTAACTTCTGTTGAAATCAGGTGCATCTAAGCAGAGAGGCATGCAACTCTCTTTGATTTCAATGGGTGTAGGGCACTTAACTCACCGAGGCATTTTTTAAAATCCTTATAGGTACCTGTCTGCCTTCTTGGAAGTAGATAACTTTGAAAATCTGAGACTGTGATTGGAATGAAGTCAGTGGCACTATTTGTCATCTTCCAAGTGTGAAATAAAGAAATGAATGGTCAAAGACACAAGATACTGCTTTCCTAGTTAATTCATTGACAAGCAAGGAACATGGTGAAACCAAATATTGGCTTCTAACCAGTAGCTGTAGGAGGATTTCCAGGAGCACAGCAGAACAGCTATGTTCAAGCCTTCTGCTGACCATGTGCTTTTCCCCTAACTGTTACAAGTCACTGAGGGGGCCTAGCTTGAGCTCTCCTTGTTTCTGGCAAATCTTACATCATTTTTAAGTAGATGCTTGCCATATGAAAGATTAAATCAGACTTTATGAGCAAGTTCTGATGTAGGAAAGGGAGCTGTTTAAAAATAATTTTTTTTCCAATAGAAAACAGATGCTGCAAAATAAATTTTAAATTGGTGGAAAAGGAGAAAGATATTTCTGCAAGTCTTTACAGTAAAGCTCCAGAGAGTTTTGATTGAGATGAGATCAATAGGATCCTATAGTAGGGGAGGTCTGTCTCGATTGGGTATTAGGAAAACTTTTTCACTAGGAGGGTGGGAAAGCATGCAATGGATTACCTAGGGAGGTGGTGGAATTACAAACCTTAACACGTTTTAAGGTCTGGCTTGACAAAGCCCTGGCTGAGTTGATTTAGTTGAAGTTGATTCTGCTTTGAACATGGAGTTGAACTATGTACCTCGTCCAACCTTAATCTTGTATGATTCTATAGAAACATAACCAAATTTACTGTAGAATATTGAATTCAATAGAAAATTTTGTTTTATGGGTTATTTGAACGAAACCTATAGAATTGTAAAGCAGTGATGAATTCTGTAGGGTTGTTCAAGTCAGCTATAGAAAAATTAGCATTTTTCTATTGATCCTAAGGGACTTTGACTTAAGGGTAGGGTGCTTCTTTACCATTCTATCTAAGTCGGGTGCATTTTCTTTTACTGAAAGAAAATGGGATGTTTGTATGTTGAACAGAGGGCGCCACAGATAAAAACCTATCAAGGATTAACATCCACTGAGCACTGTTCAATTAACCAAGTGATCTCCTGCATAGTGGTGCCATCAAATAACAATTTCACTGATCAAGAAAATCCAGTTCAAAGTCTTGAGCCTTTAAAGTGGAATTTAAAATTCTGACAAGGTTATTGACTGATCTTCAAGGGACTAGAATCCTATAAACAATGGCCAAAGGGTCTGGTTCTGCTTTACACATCATCCATAGCTGTGGGTCACCCTGCAGCTGAGGGCCTTCTGTATAGTTAACACTGCCCTAGTTTTGGCTAGGTTGAGATGCAATAATGTGGAAATCTTATAAGATATTTGTCATAGATCTTAGCAAGTACACTTTGCCAACCCTCAACTAGGTCACTTGTGAGGGGAATCTAAGCCACCAACTAGGATACCTGGGAGGGGAGTCTGCTAGACACTAACTAGGGCATCTGCGAGGGGATTCCAAGGACTTGAAATGCCTGGTTTAGTTCCATGTGCTGCCCCAGACGTCCTTTGTGACCTTTGGCAAGTGACTTGGTCTCTCTTTACTTCACTGTCTTCACCTCTATCACTGCTCTACCTTACTGGCATGTGCACAGAAGAATGCACAAGACATTGAGGTTCTACATTGATGGGATTTGTGAGCTTCATAGCTAGAACTCAAGCTGTGTGGGGCACAGTCGTATCTAGGGCCCTGTGTGGCTACAAAAATGTGGATCTGCATCCAATCCTAGATACATGTGCCAGGTTTTATGTCCATCTGCACCGACACCTCCCAGCCTCCAGCAGTTCCTGCTTTGCCTGTAGGAGTAGAGCCTCTGTCTGGCTGCCGTAGTTTTGCTGAGCTGAGGCTGGGAGGGGAGTTGTTGGCAGCTCCAGATGCAGTTCAGATGTTCCTCTGGCCCCAATCTCAACATCCTTTATTCCACCAGGGCCAGGGAAGCTGGAGCTGCTGAGATCACTCAGCTGTTCAGTGGCAGCTGCCAGTCAGCTGACTGAGTGGTGGGCGGAAAGGGAAGGGGTGGGGAGTAGCTGCCCATCACCAGCTAATTGGTGGAGTGTTGGGACCAGCTGGTGCTCCTAGAGTCAGAAGCAAGAGTAGATGATAAAGCTGAGCTCCCATGAATGACAGTCTCTGATTGGCTGGCAGACCATAAGCAGAGCTGAGCTGAGATTGGATGGAGCACTTCTTTTGTTCCCTGCTGTCTTGTTTAACATTGCTCTCTGCAGCTGCAGAAAAAGCAGCAGCCACAGCTGATGCACCCTGGGAAGATAAAAATAGAATCTGCATCCAAGCTCCAATCTGCAACAATGGATCTGCAGATGTATGCGTCCACGTCTGCAAATGCATATATCCATGGATCAGAAGCAGATACCCGCAGATCTGCAGGGCTGTAGTCATATCCAGTGGTTTAAATCTTCCAATCAGATTCACAGGGGTTGGGATTCAGTAGTGCTGTTTTGGTCACCTCTGGCATTCTTTGGCACTTGGCATCACAATTTTTAATGACATCCAGCAGGTGCTAATCAGTGGCATGAGACATTCTGAAAGGTGAAGTATCTCAAGAGATCTTGCCCATGTCCAAGATAAATTTAGCCTTGATTGGAATCAGGGGTTAGAGTATGTCTAGATTTCGAGCTGGAGGTGTGAATTCCAGCTCCAGGAGACATACCCGTGCTAGCTCTGATCAAGCTAATGTGCTAAAAAATAGAAATATAGCAACAGTGATAGGAGGGGTAGCAGCCCAAGTATGTCCCCCGTCTCTTGGACAGGTTTGTACTCAGGGAGGCTAGACCCTCCTGGTGCATGGGCTGCCACAGCTGCTCTGTTTTTAACACACTTCCTCAACAAGACTCTCCACCTCCAGCTCATAAAAACAGCCATAGTTAATCAAAACAATAGTCCATCTAGCCCAGTAGTCTGTCTTCTGACTGTGACCAGTGCCAGGTGCTTCAGAGGGGATGAACTGAATAGAACTGAATAGCGATCCATCCCATCAGCTATTCCCAACCACTGGCAAACAGCAGTCCTGCTATCCTGACTAATAGCCATTGGTGGACCAATCCTCCATGAACTTACCTAGTTCTTTGTTGAACCCATTAGTCTTGGCCTTCACAACATCTCTTCAGAAGGAGTTCCACAGGTTTATTGTCGTAAGTATGAAGAAATACGTCCTTCTGTTCACTTTAAACCAACTACTTATTAATTTAATTTGATGACTTCTAGTTCTTGTGTCATGACAAGGACCAAATAACATTTCCTTTTTTATTCTTCCACATCAGTCATGACTTTATAGACCTCTATCATATTCCCCCCCCCCACCTTAGTCATTTCTTTTCTAAGATGGAAAGTCCCAGTTTTATTAATCTCTCCTCACAGGGATGATTTTCCATAGCCCTAATCATTTCAAGTGCCTTTTCCTGTATCTTTTCCAATTCTGATATATCTTTCTTGAGATGGGGAGACCAGATCTGTACACAGTATTCAAGATGTTGGCATACCATAGATTTATGCAGAGGCAATACTTTATGTTTTGTCTTATTATCTATTTCTTTCCTAATGAATCCCAACATTGTTAGCTTTTTTTATTGCTGCTGCACACTTAGTGGATGTTTTCAGAAAATTATCTACAGTGACTCCAAGATCTCTTTCTTGAGTGTGAACAGCTACTTTACACTCCATCATTTTGTAGGTCTAGTTGGAATTATGTTTTCCAGTGTGCATTACTTTGCATTTGTCACCATTGAATTTCACGTGCTGTTTTGATGCCTGATCGCCCAGTTTTATGAGATCCCTTTGTAACTCTTCATAATCTGCTTTGGACTTAACTATCTTGGTTAATTTTGTATCATCTGCAGATTCTGCCACTTCCTCATTTAAACTTTTTCCAGATCATTGAGGAATACATTGAACAGTGCTGGTTCCAGTACAGACCCCTGAGGGACACCACTATTTACCTGTCTTCAGTCTGAAAACTGACCATTTATTCCTAGCCTTGGTTTCCTATCCTTTAACTAGTTATATATCCATGAGAGGACCTCCCCTCTTGTTCCATGATGGCTTACTTTGCTTTGGTGTGAGACTTTGTCAAAGGCTTTCTGAAAATTTAGGTCCACAGTAGCCACTGGATCACCCTTCTCCATATGTTTGTTGACCCCTTCAAAGAATTCTTGTAGATTGCTGAGGCATGATTCCCTTTACAAAATCCATGTTGACTTCCCCCCCCAACAAATCGCATTCATCTTTGTGTCTGAAAATTCTGGTCTTTATTATAGTTTCAGCCAATTTGCCTGGTACTGAAGTTAAGCTTACCTGGCTGTAATTGCTGAGATCATCTCTGGGGCTTTTTAAAAATTTGGTGTCACATTAGCTGTCCTCAGGGTGTAGACATGACCTTGAGTGTAGTAAAAATGGTTTCAGCAGGGGACTTTCCTCCAGGCCAGTACACCAGAGCAGTGGTTTTCAAACAGAGTCAGGACCCGTTACTGTGCTGCAGACCCTCAGGTACTGGGTTGCGACATCCCCTGCTGCCACCATGAAAAGACTGGAATGCATTGCTCAAAGATGTAATTGTTAGGTTGCAAATATAAATGATTTTTTTCTCACCTGTGTCCTTAAAAAAGAACAACTGAAAACCACTGCTCTGTAATACAGTTTTGGCTAATTAGCTTTAACAAGCCTATCAAATAAGCCCCAATCAAGGACAGAAACAGTTCTTGAGCCAGCAAACTTCACATGGCTAAAACAACAGACTTTTTTGTGTACTGGAGCATCCATAGCATTACACGGAGGTTTACCAGTATCAACAGCAGCCCTGTAGACTTAGCAACAAGTGATTTAGTTTTGATTTCTTGCCACTTTTAATAATTGCTCGTTGACTTTGATTTCATTGATGCACAGTTGCAACATGGATTCCATTCTAATGTCATACATTTGCAGACACCCAGGCCTTGGTTTAGACTTCAGCTATTATCTTACTCTAGCTGTTTCATCTGAACATTTCTCTTGTCTAAGCAGGTTGATTCAGTGGAATTCAGCGTCTGGGATATCGGAGGCCCAACAAGCATGTCTACGGTCAATCAGTGTTTCTTCACGGACAAAGCCTTGTATATCGTTGTGTGGAACCTGGCACTAGGGGAAGAGGCTGTTGCAAACCTTCAGTTCTGGCTGCTGAACATTGAGGTAAGAAGTCCTTCTGGGCTGTGGGAATGGTTTCAGTGGTAACTCGGTACAGCAGGGGGATGTTCATTTAACTTCTCATCCACTCAGCAACGTGTGAGTTCTGTGTTGCTCTTGGTGTATATGTTGTCACTGTGCAGTAGATTGGTGACAGCATTTAATGATTCCAATTCCTTGTCTAAACACATCAGAGAACAAAAATAAAAGCCAATTTATAAATTCAGGCTAAGACAAAGCTGCCAATACTCCATGAAGGAATTAGCGCCTAGTCCCGGGTTGGCTTGAGGGGATTTATGAGCAGTTTCTATCTTGTGCTACGTGGCCATAGTGTGATTCAGAATTTAGTGTTGTTTGGATCTGGGGGTTGAGTTAATACCAGAACAGGGGGTATGGGTACATTACAGTCATGGGGTGTGACTGCAGTTTGTTTAGACATATCCAGACTAGCTTTAATCTATCTAGCTTGGGTACCAGAGCAGTGTAACCATTATATATAATTATCCAGAGTTCCCAGAAGGGGGAGCTTTTAAAGCCTGTGTTGACCCATAGACTGCTACCGCTTTGCTGCTCTGTTAGCTGGGCTGGCTGAGGTAAAAGCGTATTCATATGTGCGGTGTAGACATACCCACAGAAGGGGTAGGCTGGCAGCACAGTGCTCTAGATCTGAATTTTCACCAAATTCAAATTAATTTGGATCCAGTGATTTCATTCGGACTCTTCACACATAAGTCTAAGAAACAATCCCACTGATTGTGGGAAAATGTATTCTTTGACATCAGACCATGTCTCTTCTGTTACATACGTGTTGTTGTCTGCTGCAAATCAGGATCAACGTTTTCTCTTTCAGGCCAAGGCCCCGAATTCTGTCGTGTTAGTGGTTGGCACACACCTTGACCTTATTGAAACAAAATTCCGCGTTGAGAGGATAGCAACCCTCAGAGCGTATGTCCTGGCTCTTTGTCGTTCTCCTTCTGGATCAAGAGCTACCGGCTTTCCAGATATCACATTCAAGCATTTACAGTAAGTCTAATATCCCTTCTATTGATACATTTCAACCAATATTGCACCTAACTGTAAGTTGCGTTTTATAAATGTTGGTTGCCTTGGCAATAAAACAGATCTAAAAATTCATTAGCATTGTAGTTTACCTGTGTTTTGTATATTTTTTTCTGGAATAGTTAGAGAGAGAGAGAGAAGAACAGCATGGGATAATGATCTGAATGTAGGGCTAGGAGGCAGGAATGCCGAAATTGTAACCACATCTGTGCCTTGGGTCTACTGCTTACACTCTCATTGTACTTCATTTTCCGTCTAAGTAAAATAAAGATTAAGTTTATTAACCAACGCACAGGGGACTTGTATCCATTGAGCAGTTAATCTCACAAACATTTAAAGATAAAGACGGCTGCTGTTTGATGAGGTTTAAGCATGAGTATTGGCAATTAGAATATATTGACAGAATTTGTAATATTTGCCAGATAAAATCCTTGTAACCTTCCAACACTGTTGTTATATATTAGCTGCATTGCCGTAGCATCTAGGATCCCTGTTCACAGCCCAGGGGGCCATTGTGCTAGGTGCTGTACAGATGCAGAATGAAGAGATGGTCCCTGCCCAAAAAGGCTTCCAATCTACATCACTTTTTAGTTTAGAAAAAACAGAGTCTGTGACTTCTCATTTTATAAGCAGGTCATGGAGTTCAAACCAGCTCTCTCACTTCTCCCGCTAGAGAGAGAGCAGTGGGGGAGTGCAGACTCCTTGGGCCAGGAAATTGAACCGATAACTCACATGTCGCCACCTCTGAGCATGTGCGGATGCTGAGACGTGTGCAGACAGCAGCAACTTGTCAAGCTGTGACCCCAACAGCTGGAAATTCCTTATCTCCATGGTGGATACAGTTGAGGCCCAGTGACTGATGTCAGGTTTTCCAGACTGGCAAATGGGTTACGCTGCCGCTCACACTTCCCACTGTCAATGGGAAGATCTCTGCCATGACACGCTGCATCTGGTAAACCGACACTACACTGAGCATCCTCCATAGCGTCAGGAAAGCCACCTGATGCTTGGTGGATGACGTGCCTCCTGCCCTTGCAAAACAGTCCTACTCGCACGCTGAGAAACTCCTTTTATCAGCCTTGTCTTTCCTAGCTGCACTGCAGTGAGACATGGGACACGCCTTGCATACAGAGCTGACTGCATGGGGCTGCCCTTTCCCACCATGCCATCATTCCCCACTCGCTTTCATTACAGCTGCTTTTTTGCCAGCATAAAGCCTGGCCTCTGTCTCTTACAGAAACTCCCTCCTCCCGTTCCTGAACGCTGATTAATATTCTTGCACAAACTCTCCCCAGCAGTCTCTGCTAGTCCCAATAGGTCTCCACCTCCGGCACTCAGGCATCCTTCCCTCATTCATTTCCCCTCAGCTGGAGAGATTGTGACCACTCTTCCCACCCCCCAGACAATTTCATTCATTCACCATCACTCACCTGGAGCTGGAAGGAAACTGGTTTTTCCAAGCACTGCTTGGGGACAGCCCGGGGACTGTTAGAGGTCTCCATGTCCTGCAGAAAGCCTTTGTGCGGGTGAGACAAAAGCACTCTTAACAGCCATTCATTCAGCTGCCTGCTGCATGCTTTTCCACCGTCTCCCTACCCCCACCAGTCAATGGCCAGGGTTTAAAATACAAGATACTCCTTTAAAACGAATTTCTTCCCTTCCCCACCCCCACAACATGTGTGGAATCAGTAAGAAAGCATCTTTGTCAGGGGAGGCAGAAGAGGAGCGCTGGTGCGGCAAACAGGGGAGCCAGGAACACCATGATAGGGACACAGGCATTTCCTAGCTGCGAGGGAGATGACAAATACCAGCTTTTAAGGGATTGAGCATAAAGGGCGTCCAGCCAGGAAAGGGGAAAGGGGCTCTATGCCACCCTTTCACTTCCCACCACATAAGGTTGGAAGAATCAGTTGGACAAGAATGGTGCCCGTTGGACTGTCCTCTTGGCCAGGAACTGCTGGCAGGTGGCACCATCCAGCCACACCTTCCCATACTCCCAGCCCATCCCAGAGCACTGCCGGTGCAGAGGTAGGAGAATGGATGGTGGTCAGCCAGATGCGTTGGCTTTACGCTGCCAGGGCATTCCCCTAGCAGAGGACGCTTTGTGCCGCAGAACAGTGTACAGCAGATGGAGCTGGGAGAGCCAGGAGCTGGTTCAGTGTGTCTCTTTCTCAGATGTCTTGGTATAGTTCCCCAAAGTCAAGGATCCTTACTGAGAACAGCCTGTCTCCATCCCACCCCCATTTATCCTGGCACAAGAAATTAGAAATTTCAAATTGCAGATAAAGAAAAAGTAGCATTAAGGGTATGTCTCCACTGCACTTAAACACCCAGGTCTTGCCCCATGTCAGCTGATTTGGGCAGGGGTTGCAAGACTGCAAAACTTCAGTGTAGATGTTTAGGCGTGAGCAGAAGCCTGGGCTCTGAGACCCTTCCCTCTTGTAGGGTCAGAGACATCTATCCAGCAATTTTACCACCCCATAGCCTGGACCCAAGCTAGCTAATGGGGGTCAGATGCAGGTATTTAATTGCTGTGAAGACCTACTCGAAGGGAAGAATCACAATCTGTTTTGAAGTCTCACCATTCTTCCCCTTGGTTTTATTTGCAGCGAGTTATCATGTAAGACCCTAGAAGGCCTCGATGGTCTCCGCCAGCTGATCTTTCAAGTCACTTGCAACATGAAGGATGTTGGCAGCAATATTTGCTCACAGAAGCTTGCAGCACGATTGGTGAGCATGGTTCCCCCCCCCCCCAATGAGAATTGTGGTGAGCCTGGGTTATTTTTTGTTGTTCTAGGTAGCAAGAGGTCTTTATAGTCTGGATTTTGGTTGTAGCTGTAGGACATACACCCAGTGTATCAGCAGCCTTAAAAGGACAACAAACCCAAACAAAAACTTTGTAGGTTATTTGATTTTGGAAGACAAACACATTCATAAACTCGCTTCTTACATGTGTCTTTGAACCCAACTGCTGAACAGCTTGGTGCTTCCGAGTTGCTTATGCCCTTTTTTTGATGTGACTTCCAGATACCAAGAAGTTATCTGAGTCTCCAAGAAGCCATCTTAGCAGAACAACAGAAAAGGAGTCAAAATGATGATGTGCAATATCTGACAGACAAACAAATAGAGCAAATCATAGAGCAAACCCCTGGAAATGATATCAAAGACTATGAGGATTTACAAGCTGGTATGTCTCAGGTGCCCAGTAATTGCTTGAAAGTTAGGATATGTGGTTGATTGGGATTTATAAATATCATTATGGTAATAGAAATACCTGCTGTACAGATAGCTACTATAAAATATTCTGAATTTATGCAAATCTCTATTCAGGTGATTAATAACTATCAACAAGTCTCCTAGGAAGCCTCCAGGCCCCTAAAATCTAGTCACATTCTGTCTATTGTCATTAAAAAGCAGCCCCCGAGAGTCTAGAATACGCTGTATGGTGTGTGCTGCTATTCTCTTCAGGTATGTCCATACATATCTTTTAAATTGAAATAACACGGGTTATTTTGATTTTAAAAAGATAAAGTTCACACGACGTTTTCTTTTTTCGAAATGACGAGCTCCATCATTTCAAAACAAAAGACATTATTTCGAAATAGCTTAAACCTACTTTAATTCGAATGGTCTGTTATTTCGAAATGGTTATTTTGAAATAACGCTGTTAGGACATGTTATTTCGAAATAACCATAATTTCGAAATAACACTTCTGCCCTTCTCCTTCCCAGGGTGCCTTCCTTTTTGTATATATTGGGTGGGGGCATGGCCCAGTGAGGGGGCCTGTTGCCACACCTCCCATGCTGCCCCTTTCCTGATTCAAAATAGCAAGTCCTGTGTCTGGACTTGCTATTTCGATTTGAGGTTTTTGCTTATTTCAGTTTAAGTTAATTCGAATTAAGGATTTTATTTCAAATTAACTTGAGTCAAAATAAGCATGTACGTGTAGAATAGCCTTCGTCTGCATGTGTCCTTTCATGCTGTCTCAAGCAGTCCTGCAGAAGAGAATATTGCTGTATTTTATTAAAACTGCCATGAGTTTCAAGTAGGAGGGACAGTCGCACAATCCTTACTCTGGCAGTATTCATGGCAGTAGTAATTCTGTATCCATGAGAATGGCTGGATTAGGGATTGATTTGTAGCGGAGGTGGAAATCTGAAGAAGAGCTCTTCGTAGCCTGAAAGCTTGCATCTTGCAGACCATAAAACAGTGAGATGTATTTGCACCTCTTTTATATGAAATGAGCCCTATTATACTCAGCCTCTATATGTCAGTGCTATTTGCTGGATGTTGACCACATGCTAGCATAATTTTTTGATCCGTTCCTTGTCTAGATAAAGTGATCAAGGCTTTCTTCTGCTCTTCTCTCTGGAATATGATTTCATAACACTGGTATCTTTCAATTTTATTTTATTTGTTACAGCCATCAGTTTCCTTATAGAAACGGGAACACTGCTGCATTTCCCAGACACCAGCCATGGGCTGAGAAACCTCTATTTCCTCGATCCAGTCTGGTTATCCGAATGTCTTCAGAGAATTTTTAATATTAAGAGCTCAAGATCTATTGTTAAGAATGGAGTGATCAAAGCTGAGGATTTCAGGATGTTGTTAGTTGGCACAGGATTCACTGAACAAACAGAAGAACAGTATTTCCAGTTCCTGGCCAAGTTTGAAATTGCACTACCGGTAGCCAATAACAGGTATGTTAGTAATTCTCACTAGTGATGGCTACGCCAGAAGAAGAACAAATGGTTATTTAGGCAGTGAATATTAGCCAGCCACATCACTGTAGGAAGCTTCCATAGTTGTTTGCAGAGTTATTGTAGTCTCCTGGGTCCCAGGAAGTACAAGAAACAAAGCAGGTGAGATATTTTTATATTCAACGGGAGAAAGAAAGCAGGGGAGATAATATTTTTATATTCAACCAACTTCTGTTAGTGAAGGGTGCAAGTGTCTGAGCTACCCATACCTGAAGACAAGATCTGGGTTGACCTAACAGATGGACCCTTCCCCAAACAGAAATTGACCCAAAAGAGATACCACTTCACCCGACTTGTCTCACTGTAGTCAGCTGTCCTAATGAAGACGGGCTCACCATTAGAAAGTATCGGACTAGGTAAGCCATTTATAACAGAAGGTGGCAAAGACAAAAAGCATGTCTGCATTGACACCAGAGGCATACTTTCCAGCTTGGATAGACATATCTGTGCTGGCTTTTACTGAGTTAGCATGCTGAATATAGCAGTGTGGCTGTAGCTGCCTGGGCAGCTGGCTGGGCTAGTCTCCCCAAGTATAATCCCATTTGAAGCCCTGGGCACATACCCCAGGCAGCTAGCTATTCACACTGCTGCTCTGGTATTTTCAGTGTGATCAAAGCAAGCCCAAGTATGTCTGCCCAAAGCGGAAATTACATTTCCTACCCCAGTGCGGATATGATCCGAGTTCCACTGATGACTGCCTCACCCTGACCGGAAATGTGAACCAGCTCATCCTAACAAATGATCTGTGCTCCTGAGTAATGCACAAAACCTTTACAATCCCACTAGTATGCCCCTGGGGACAAATTGCTCCCAAATTCTGATGATCTCATCAACCTGCAACAAGGCTTAAATATCTCATTCCTAGTTCAGTGACCACAAGAAAGCACATCTTATGTGACAAGGTTTATTTCTTATTTATAAAGCTCATCATGAGATATTCATACTTGGTTGCACTAGAAATTTGACCTGTGGGCCATGTTCATTTCACTGTTAATGAATCCCTTTCTCCATTCTCTTCTCCTCACTATTCTTCTTTCTGTTTGTCAATTTTCTGCTGTTGGATTAATAGGTAAATCGTAACCACGTTGCCTTTTTCGGCCCAGCATTGGCCTGTCATTTCTTAGCTCTTTCACTAAAGCACTGCTGCATCCTTCTATTTAAAGCCCTCAGGAATCTAATCCTAAGTGCAGCATTCTCCGTGCTGTTATTATAGCTGTCAGCTACCCGGCCCCAGCTGCCAGCAAATTTTCTCAAGCTTAACATAGATAAAGCAGTAATGTTTGTTTCTGCTTCTTCCCAAATGCCTTCCTGGCTCCTTGTCACTATCTGCTGTTTTTCTCCAAGGCAGTTACATTGTCCCAGCCTCCATAGTAAGGAAACGGATTGTTATTTTATACTTTACCCTATCTATTTGGAGCCATCTAAGCTTCCTGGTTACAACATCTTTCCTGTCATTGATAGACAAATGCGACAGCGGCTTGCATTCATTTTTGTGCCTGGCAGACCAAAAGTAGTTACTTGTGATAGGGCGGTTGCAATTACTGTCTAGAATTGCCTGATAGGTCTTTCCGTCTCCTGCAATTGGCAGAGAAACCAGCTTCCAGTTTGCACACAGAGATGGGTAGACAGTGATACATTGTGCATATTTTCAAGATTTACATTAGCTGCTGCTCAAACCCACTGTTAAATCTCCTTCTGTGTTACAAACCATTCTGTGGTTTTGGTCCAGCAACCTCACTGGCCACCTTATTTCTTACATTCCTAGACACTTTTTTGGATATGCTGAGGTAGATTTATGGGCTTTCACTAGGCGTAACCAGTAGCTTTATGGAGCAAGAGCTTTCAGGTTGATATTCTCTGCACCTCTGGAATTCACTATGCCAAAGATGTGTGTCACTTAGTGTTTTCTTGGTTGTTACGTTAAGGCTGAAAGCACTACCTTTCTTTTTTCTTTTTACAAACTGGAGAAATTGTCACAGGTTTAAATTCAAAAGGCATTTTGTAAGATGATTAATTATAATATAAAAATTATCATATCTTATATGTATAATATATTAAAAAGATCCTTAGAAGTCTGTTATCTGGTGATGCATGACTTTCTGAACTGATTCTTTTAATACTGAGCTTCATAGGGCACTGTAGTTTTTAACTACATAAGAAAAATTGTTGTCTAGTGGCTAAAGCACGGGGCTTTGTTCCAAGATTACTTTGTTCTTTTTCCAGCTCTGCCACTGACCTCCTGCTAAAATGGCTAAATCTCTTAATCTTTTTCCTCAGTGTACCATTCCAGGTATAAAACTATAGAATTTACAGTTCAGTGAAGCGGTTCTATAAAAGTGCACTTTGTGTGTTTGTTGATTTATTATATAGGCCTTGTGAAGCTATATTTTTAGAACAATCTTCTCACTGTGAAGCCATAATTTTGCTCCCACATTCGAGGAATAAAAGGAACGTGCACAATGCAGAAATGATAGAATTTAACCAGCTGCTTATCTACTTTATTGCCTACAAATAGTTTGATACCTAAATCTTGTCATGCACATGCACAGTTTTGCACATAAAATTGACTTTGAATACAAAAGTCAAGAATGAGCTGAGAGCCCTTTAAAATGTGTGGCCATTAATGGATTTGTTGCAGGAGTACCTATCTGGTTTGAAAATTGTTAGAGAGTATCGAATGGCATGAACCCAATTTAAAGGATGTTGCACACAATTTGCCTCTGGGGATTCTAGCTGGAGTGACCATTGAAAACTTCCCTAAGTAATACCTTAGGCATGACTTTCTCTTGCAAATCAACAGCCTCTCATTTTATTTCTCCAAAGGGGAGTTTTCTCCCATCTTTTCTTAACAAGACATTTACAATAACTTTGTGGAAACCCAAAACTTTCTACACTACGGTGAATCTACTGTGAGTATGACTCTCAAAAATAACCAAGCCCTGTCTGTGGCTCTCATGGCATGGAGTACCTGGATTTGGGTCATAACTGGCCGGCTGAAAATTACCTGAGACAAGGTTCTTTCAACTAATAGAGCCTGCTTGTGTACCAACTGCTCCCCTCTCGTACCTCAGCACAGGGGATATTGAGAGAGGAAAGGCATTTGTCTGGGGCATGTAGGGGGTGGGACAGAACCGTACATGGCCGACCCTCAACTCCATTATAGTCTTTTAGAAACCAGGCACGGCTGTGGAAAACTGACTAACCCTTAGGCTGCACTAATGCATGTGTGGGGAAGGGCCCGGCCATCACCTGGGGAGTTGTAAGTGTTGACTTCCCGTTACCCACCCATGTCGCACGCCTCTCCTCTGCGCTGAGCGAAGCTCAGCTATGGTAAAATACCTGCACCTCGGTTTTTATATTCAAAGCTTCATGCAGCATGGGAGCTGTAATTCTCTGCTATCAGGACAACATCTTCACGTGTGTCATCATGCATGAGCCCAGGTGTCTCTGCAGTATTTAATGGAAACCAAATACCTTTCTAGTGACTAACCATACTTAATTTTTGTTTACGCAGATGTCTTCCACTTCATATTGATTTTCTCCTCTACTGTAGTCATTACTGTGTTATGTACAATGCCTGTTCTTCACTTGCTTTTTCCATAGCATAAATTAAGCACAGTTGTCAAAAGCAGTAACTCTGTGTCCCTTCTTCATCTGGTGCTCTTGTATCACAGTTTTTTCTATGCAGTAGGCAGTGCTGTTACAGTGCACATCAGACCCTCATGCTTACATAAGACAAGGTATTTGCTGTTGTAAAGCTGCCATTGAAGATTTGAACTGTCTCATTTGATTTGTTTCAGTTACCTTCTACCTCATCTCCTCCCTGCCAAACCAGCATTAGATATCCATGGCTTACGCCACCAGGCCACAAACACTGTCCAAAGGGTCTTCAAGATGAGTTTTGTCCCAGTTGGCTTTTGGCAAAGGTTCATAGCTCGAATGCTAATTAGTCTTGCAGAGATGGATCTCCAGGTAGGTTACTATTATTCACAAGACAGAATGTGAAAATACTTAAAGAAGCCATTTAATAAATCTGTAAATACCCTGGGGAGTTCATTCACAAATAGTCATGGACCACATTCTGCTTGCTATACTCAGGTGAGAAAACTCATTGATTTCAGCAAGGCCATTCATGTGAGTAAGGTGAGCAGAAATTGTTCAGAGGAATCAAAAGTCAATATATCACAACTTTTACTTCCCTCCCTCCCAAACCATGTGGCTTATTTTGCAGTTTCACTGCATTCAAAGTCTTCTGATCACTTGTAATCATTGCGAATCAGTCTGTATTGCAATCTCTGGGTGTGATGGCCACTCAAGGAGATACGCCTGAACTACTTATCTCGGAGCAGTGAAGCTGTGACACAATGGCCTGCAGTGCAGAGCCCTGGTGATTGCTCACGAGTCCACGTGTACTGGTGCCAGCATTCTGCTGCTTCAGGAGCTGAGCTAGTTAAATGAAGCGGGGCCTCGGCTATGTGTGCACGCGTTGCAGGCATGCCCTGTGATTGCAGTGTAGACAGAATCCTTTAGTCCTGAGCTGTGCACCTGGCTAATGTAAACAGCTCATTTGGGCCAGCATCTGCTCTCATTCAATGCCAATGTAAATCTGGAGGAACTCCACTAACATCCATGATGTGACTCCAGATTTACACAGGTTTAACTAAGAGAATCATTGTCTTCAGTTTAGTTGGTGCATGAAAAGAGTTACAGGATGGGACCTTAAGAGTAAAGGTGGTGAGCGTGGTCATAAAAATGGTGTCTGCATGGTTGGTTAGAGCGGTTTATGTGATTGGTGGTGGTGGCACAAGTGAATTCAGCAGCATCTCTCCAGGGATAATCTGGTAGCTCCTTTGGAAACCATTCTAATTGGCCATTAGCTCTACCCTGCCACCTCTTAAAACTGGCCACTTAACTCACATCAGTGCTGTGGAAACTGTGGGACACCTAAAGAGAAAGGATTACTTTCATGTTTAGAAACACTTTGCTTCCAAGTCTTCTCTAAATGTTAGGAAAGAGGGCATTTTTTTAACAGTTTATTATGATTGTCTGAACAGCATAAAAACTTCTTATCCAGCCTTTCTGATTATATCCCATGAGGCAAGAAATACATCTTAAACACCTCCCTGGCGACCTTTTCCAGGACACTCACATCAGAGGGAGGGATCCCACTGACTTAACCAGGCATAGGTTCAAGTTCCAGGCCTCTGAGTGATGATCACGTTGAATTCTCAACATCCTATTTTTAGCCGCATAAGAAAAAGTTATTTTCCACCTGTCAAAACAGCTTTCCAAATATTGATACAGGTGGATTTTCTAGCTCAGTGCATTGGAGGCTGGTAATTATTTGATCACCCAATTAAGTGGTTTGTTTTTATTTCTATTTGCAAATACAAAATCCATTTTGATTAACGTGCACGAGGGCTGCAGAATGAACAATGTTCACTGGCTTGAAGCCAGCCTGCTCTACATGAGTGGGATTCTTGCTTTGCTGCTTCATGAGTGTATTTATTTTTACCCTTTCATGAGCTTTTTTACGAGTTGCAGCCACTTTAGTTAAAAAAATGATGGAAAATGCCCAAGATGGCCAGAAAAAGAAGGGTCAGCCAATTTGCTTGATTAAGAAGGATCCCTGCATGAGACTTCTCAATGCTGAATTATTGTGTCGCACTGCTTGTTTCAGCTGTTTGAGAACAAGAAGAACACCAAGAGCAGGAATAAAAATGTGACCATCTACAGCTTTACAGGCACTCAAAGAAACCGCTGTAGCACGTTCCGAGTCAAACGAACTCATACTGTCTACTGGCAGGAAGGTCTCTTTGTTACCTTCGATGGAGGCTACCTCAGGTAAACCGTGGTCACATATAACCTACTGCACATAGGTGTTACAGTGCATATGAAAATAGTGGAGGCTAACAGACCTGGCTCAAATATTACACATTCACAATCTTCAGTGGAGGAACTGGCTTTTTTATATATGGATAAATAAATCAGCTGATAAAACCATAACTTGATGGTGATGGCTCAATGTTTGTTTGCCAGTTATTAATGTGTTACTTAGTATTTCTCACAGCTGTTGTTGCAGATACATAGATAGATAGATATAAAGACCTGTGAAAATGCTAAGTAACATTTGGGACAGAACTGTTTGCTTGGGTGAAATCTTGAAGGTGTTTAGAAGAACAGATCTCTATACTGTGCTCTTAAAACTCTATGTGGCTGCAATTCACCTCAGTAGAGAAACCACTTTCTTTTCTCCTTCCGTGCTACTCAAACCCTGTGACTTTGCTCACCAGAGGAGGCACATGTGATGTGGGCATGGCTAGGCCAGGGCAAAGTCTTCCATTGAGTGAAGGCTCTGAGGGTTTTTTGCTCTCCTCTTTACCATGGGGCATGACTCAATTCCTGCTGAATTCTCTGTACCTTAAAGTCTTTACATCATGATTTGAGAACTTCAATAACTTAGGCTAGCTTTATTGCAGGAGTGGGCGGGTGGGTGAGGTTCTGTGGCCTGCATTGTGCAGGAGGTCAGACTAGATGATCATATTGGTCCCTGCTGACATGCCTAGAGTCTATGAAGCAAAACACTTGCTTTTGTTCTTACACCGATGCCGCAGCCCTGAGTTTGGATTTTGGAGATGTGGATGCTGTTCCCCATTAGGATGGATTAGCAGCCATAGAGTTTTGTCCTACAGCCGTTTTTCCTCCTTACTTTATGTACCCCCAATTACTGTTGGATCCGAGCACATTCTTAATTTATTTTTCTCCATGCAGCATCCCTTGGAGGTGGGGAAGTGCTATTCCCATTTAAAGATGGGGAACTGAGACACAGAGAGGCCAAGCCCCAGACTCTCAAAGATCCTAGGTTAAAAACTTGTGCTGAAATGAATGGGAGTTAGGTAACTTTGAGAATATGGGTCTAAGTGACCTTCCTATGGTCATACAAGAGGTCTGGGGTAGAACAGGGACTTGAGTCCCAGTCTTCCAAATTCTTGACTAATGGTAGTACCTAATCATTGGATCATCCTCCTTCTCTCATGACTTTGATGGTTGTAAACCATCTACCTGTCCATACTAAATTCTCACACAAAGCCAATTTACTCAGGCTTTGTTTGGGCAAAAAGGATGTTCAGCTTTGCCGCATAAAATTAACCGTTTTGCACATTAGCCCATTTCTGTGCACAAATACCAGATGTTGTATGCAAATAGACATAGCCACATATTTTGCAAGCATGCTTTTTGAAGATCCTTTGAAAACATGGTCCTTATGTGTATCAGTTTTTAAGACTCTTAATCCTTCAGGGCATTGTTTACTGCCTCCACTATAATCTCCAACAGCCTCTCCTCACTCAGACAAAGACCTTCTTTGCCATTTGCACTTTGTAAGCATCCAGTTTTTACTTATTTCTATTTCAGAATATTCTCTCCAAAGTCATTTGCAAGGTAAATTCACCTTGGGAATCATATCTATGTGTAATTGAAGGCACTTTCCTTTTTATGTACTTGTTAATTACTTGGGGTTTTATGGCTAAGTTTACCTGTGGTCGTTCTAAAGAGAAACTGTTAATGTTCATGTTTAAAAATGCCTTATTTGAGTGTTTCATGCTCCACCCTACATAGTGTGGAATCTTCTGATGTGAACTGGAAAAAGAAAAAAAGTGGTGGCATTAAAATCATTTGCCAGTCAGATGTGAGAGATTTTTCAGCGATGGCTTTCATCACAGATCATGTCAACTCCTTGATAGATCAGTGGTTTCCAGGTAAGAACTACAATAGTTTTCTGTACATCATTAAGTCTCAACACCTTTTTTTGCAGATTATTCCTAGACAGCGTTGTCAGTTATGCAATAGATGAAGAGCGGTAAAAACACAAAATAGGTCCCTTCGCCAAGAACCTTATGACTGCAGGGCAGCAGCAGATTCAGTGCAATGCAAGACACATCTTTACAGACTCCAGCTGGTGTGAGCACTGTACTATCTACACAGCTCAATCCCTCAGAATCCCCAAAGCAAACACAAATGAGATGTGATAATATAAGCTCTGCCCAAACCTGCAGAAGTCGGTCTGAGCACTGACTTCTGCAGGTTTGGGCAGAGCTTATATCAGACCCTCCATTGAATTTAGTGGAGTCCATGCTGCTTAGGTAAGTTAAAACAGCATGTCTGAGCCCTGTTTGTTAGTTTTACACCAGTGTAATGCTGCTGAATTTAAACTCGTGAATCACTCAGGTCAGAGGGCAGGCTTTCACCGATGGTGGCAAATTCACCATTGTCAGATTGATCTTCCAAATCAACTGATCAGATCTGTGAAGGCCTGCTCAGTTGGTCAGAAAAGGCAAGGAGTCTTGTGGCACTTAAAGCCTAGCAGATTTATTGATCGCATGAGCTTTCGTGGGAGAAAATCCCACTTCATCAGACGCTTTGATGAAGTGGAATTTTCCCCCATGAAAGCTCATGCGATAAATAAGTCTGTTAGACTATGTCCACACGTTGCTTTTCAATTGGAACAACACCCACTGTTTTGATTTTAAAACAGTTATGTCTGGGCGAAGTTCCATTGTTTTGCAATGACGGAGCTCGTCATTTCTAAACAAAAGAACTGAATGTGAAACAATAAAACCCGGTGGGTAATCGAAATGTCTGTTAAATCAAAATGGTTATTTCAAAATAACGCCGTTGGGACGCATTATTTCGAAATAACCGTTATTTCAATTTAACACGATTTGCCCTTCTCCTTCCCAGGGTCTTGTCCTTCTTCTATATATTGGGTGGGGCATGGCCCTTCTAGGGGACCATGTTGCCACACATCCCATGGTGCCCCTGTCCTGAATCGAAATAGCAAGTCCTGTGTGCGGACTTGCTATTTCGATTTGATGGTTTTGCTTAAATCAGTTGAAGTTAAATCGATTTAATGATTTTATTTCAAATTAGCTTATTTCAGTTTAACTTAAATCACTTTAAGCATGTACGTGTGGACATAGCCCTAGTTTTTAAGTGCCACAAGACTCCTTGATTTTTTTGCTTTACTAGACTAACACAGCTGTCCCTTGGAAGTCAGTTGGTCAGGAAGCCAATCTTGTAAGACCACCACTGCAGAAGGAGTAGCACTGAGTTGGAGGGAAGGCATTTCTCTCCCACTCAGCACACTGAAGGCAGCATGGTGTCTCCGTGGTAGGTGATTGGAGGGAGATATGCAAGGTATTTTAAGTACTTTGCGTATCTCCTTTTGGTTGCCACTGAAATGGCATGACAGCATAGAGCATGGCTGACTATCACTGCCTCGGACTGTGTTTTGCTGCTCACACCTTCATTCTGCCCTGGGTGTTGAGCATCCCACCAACACCTTTAAAGCAATTGTTCTCAACCTGTTTCATATTGGGGACCTCCTTTTCTCTTTCCCATGCCCACAATCCTCCCCTACCTGGAATGGTCTGCCTGGGTAACCAGACTCCAGCCAGGACCCCCTTTCTCATTTGGCAAGCTGGTCACAACCCTCTCACTCACAGGTTGAGAGCCCCCACTGTAAGTAAACATTTGTGGTAGACTCTCAAATGAAAGACCACTTGGACCCATGAATCCTAGGGGCCATCATGTCTCCGATTCCTTATCCACTTGATTTCATCTAAATTAGAGTGAGAAAGAGGAAGAACCCATGCCAATTTTCTCTCTCACATGCTGTTCTAAAGGAACAGACATGCTTCTTGTGCTTTTCTATTCGTTATGATAGACTCCATCTTCTGAAGTTACCTAACTAAAGGGCTACAGGAGTGCTTCATGAAAAGGCTTTTCGTACCCATGGACTTTGAAATTTCTGTTGTGCGCAAAATTTGTTATGTCTGGGCCCTGCTTGCTACTTAACCCTGATATCTAGATGGGAAACTACTGGACTCTTGAGTTACCTCAACAACCAGGAGTATGTCTCTATCCAATCCTCTCTTTGCTACCTTTGTGTATTTTGCAAGTAGCTACTTTTTTTTCATCACAGCTGATTAACTAGATGAGCCACCAGTCACCTGTTTTGAAAATATGGGGGGTCATCACCACCACGCCAGGGATTATGTGAGTGCTGGGACTTTGAAGGCACTGCAGAATAGGTATGTTTGAACTCACTGGACACTGCTATTAAAGAGCTGTTGTTTATTATTTTTAGCTCTTACTGCCACGGAGAGTGATGGAACTTTGCTCATGGAACAATACGTCCCATGTCACATCTGTGCAACTTCTAGGACACAAGAGCATGAGGCTCCTGATAAACCGGATGATCAGCAATACTTTAACATGGAAGATTGTGTTCTGACCGCTATAGAAACGGATTGTATCACATGTCCTAATCACCCAGACATCCCAGTTCCTCTACAAGAGCTGGTCCCAGAGCTCTTCATGACAGATTTTCCTGCCAGGTATTGGTACTTGATGCTCATTGATTGGATTTCAAAAATGTTATCAATAATTCAGTTTGTATTTCTTCTAGTTCACTTCCACCAGAGGTCTATATTGACACTCAAAGTAGAGACAAATGCACCTTCCCTAAGGCCCTGCCATGTCACTGTATCCTAGCCTACACCTGCCTACCTAGTCATTATGTTTCTTTACACGGTCACTGTGCATGGTCTGTAGCTGACTCCTCATTTTCTAAAGGCTCCTGTTTTGCAATGTGAAAGTTGCGTTTTTAAAGTGATCTTATTCTCCATTGTCCCTGGTAACAGAATCAGGCTACAACTTGGTGCAATCTGTCTCTTTCAGGAGCCGTGTTATGCAGCAAATGAGAGTTTTTAACATTGCTCTAACACTGGAGAGTGCTGCAAAGTGCCCACCCAGCTCTGCATTTGAACTGTTGTAAGATGTGGGGATGTTTTGATCAGCTACAGTGTTCAGGCTTGGAGTCAAACGTCCCCAAAGACCAGATTTGTTGAGGTGCGGGGTTTTAATTTGGAAGCCAGGAATGGGTTACTGCAATGAGTTAACTTCAACCTCTAGAGGTCTCACATAGCCTCTGTTCAATTTATTTCTCCCTATCCTTCCCTTCCTAGTGACACTTGCTCAGGTTGCAGCTTCTGGTCTTGTGGGATGACACAGGACATGCAGCATCAGCAGCAATTTCAGGGGCTTTGGCTGCAATTCAGAGAGACGTTCCTTCCTCTGCAGGAAGTCATTTACTCTGTAAGGCTGTGCTGCTCCAGATAGAAACTTTAAACTAGCTAACTACTTTTCTAAGAGGATTGAATCCCGTACACTGTAATTGGCTTGGCTAGCGCAATTTCCTTCCTTGAGAAAATTAAAGCACTTTTGCTGTCTAGAGCATATTTGACCCAGCAGAAAGTGGGCATCAATCAAATCTGCTCCAGGAAGTGGCGATGTCTCTTGACGTTTACATGGAGACCTAAATCCTAGACTTTAGTGCCCTAAAATCTATTCTAGGTTCCGCTTCCCACTACTTCAAGGAAATCTTCATCCTCCCACCAACAACTAGCAGGTCCTATTCCACCTTTACTAATGCGTTTTACAAACCTAATAATGGACAGGGATGTAAGAACTGGTGCTTTACAAAGAGAGAGGAGAAAAAAAAAAACCCACTGCCACAATATTTTTTTTATCATGCCCTTAAGTGAATGTGAACTATTTGGTAAAGGCTTTTACCTTCATGTACATCCTGTGCTTTCTGCTTTATTGTACCCCACACCAATTTCTCTGCTGTTTCTGTCCAACCCCAAATCTAAACCTTTACCCTTTTCCTCATGCTCTTCACCCCCTCCTGGCCAGACCACAGTCACTTTCTACTTGCTCCCTGTGTTGAGGCTTAAGAAGGCAGGAAAGCAAATCTCCTAAAATATCAAATTTTCAATGCCAAGCCTGTCTGGGAAGACACCAGGATAGTGTAAGGTTGGATCGAAAGGTCTTGCAGGTTCTAGTTACGTGCTAGAAATGATGCATTCCATATGGGGAATGGATTTTGGTCCCTGCATGGCTACCTGCCTACCAGACCTTTCGTTTTGTCTGAAAGGCCATTCCAAGTTCCATATGATTTTGAACCAGCATTTGATGCATCATATGCAAAAGCACAGACAATAAAATGAGGGCTTGCCAGAACCTGTTACAGTAGAATGTTTGAAGGACCCCATTTTACTTTGATTTTTTTTAGGCCCTTTCAATAAGTATGTTCGTTTCCACATTGTGAGAGGAAGTATTTATTTTCCTGAGTGTCTAAAATAAAGGAGTTGGGTGCCTCACTCACGAGAGCCCATTTCACTGACAGGACTGTGGTTGAGATGCTGTCATATATGAGGCACCAGGAGCACTAAAAGATTGTTGAGGTCAACCTACTGATGACTATAGTTAGGCAATCTCTTTGTGTCTGATCTGGCATACACGAGTGCACCTGTATCAAGTTATTATATGCTTTGTTTGGAGTGGGGGGAATCCTACTCGAGGGACAGATTTGAGGGAGAAGTAGACATTTTTATTCCCATGCTTAGATTAAACAGACCAGCATTTTGTATAACTATTGTATTATACCTGATTTTCCTCAGGTTCATGCCTCTCAGTTTTGCACATAAGTGGAACTCACATACTCAAGGAAAATTGATCCAGAGCTGGGAAGTTTTACCTGGATTTATGTAAAACTTCTGAATAGCCCTGGAAATGGTTGTGTTGAGTCTTGCCCCTTTTGCTGAAACTGAGTTTTGCATTTTCATCAAGCCTCAGGTGACCAGCTAGCAAGTGTAAAAAAATTGGGATGGGGGAAGCATGTAATAGGCGACTATAATAGAACACCCCAAATAATTCATGATTGTCCCTATAAAATCAGGACATCTGCTTACCCTCCAAGGCTATAAGCCGCCATCATTTGCTTGGTCCCTGTGGAATCATTTGATGATAACTCATCCCGCACATGTGACTGTGCATAAGACAGACACAGCGGGGACTTCAGAGGGATCCACGCTTATTAATTAGAGTATAAAGTGTCTTGGGGGTCCTTTGTAGGCACTTTATAATAAGTTCCTGCTGTCTCTCTGACGCAGATCTTTCTCTTGGGGCATGATGCAGAGCTCCGAGGACTTTTTAGGCAAACTGGCATTCTAACCAGCTGCTGCCTGAGAGCCCAATATTTGCTCTGCATCGTGTGTGCCTGTCAAATAAATCATTTTAACAGCCGACATTCCTTCATCCAGGTAGTTATAATGGGTCATTTTAAATAAACTCACCAGTACTGCAGCGCGTTGGCCCTTATCAGGGGTATCATTTATTAGCGTTTTATTTGACTGGTAGAACAAAGCAAGTGGAAACGTTTGATGTCAGAGTGACTGTAAAAGCTGCCTCAGGAAGGGTGGGAGAATGATGAAGTGCAACCTGGTAACAGCATGCTGGTTAGAGTAATCAGATTTCAGCGCATAGGCCAGTCCTGTTGAAGGCAAAGGAAGTAAAAAAAAACCTATTAAATGGGCCGTGCGTTGTCAATACAGCTGGATGTATGTCAGCAGCCTAGAAATATGGCACTTGGCACCTGGAAGTCTTGCTATGCAAAATAGCTGAGGATGACAAAGTGACTTTTGAAGCCCGTGTTGGGAGGACTCTCTCAGTGGAAACCTTAGCTGAGATGAAAATCTTTGAAAAGAGTGGGGAGTGGGAATCAAGTTGAATGGGCAAAATTACAGTTCCTATCATTCTTTTTTTTTTTTTTTTTCAACTTTTCTGGCAGACTCTTTCTGGAAAACAGCCAACTAGAATATAGTGAAAATGAAAGCAATGTTCTTGGCCAAGGTGGAAGTGGGACTGTTATTTATCAGGCTCAATACCAAGGAAAACCAGTGGCTGTGAAGAGATACCAGATTAAGAAATGCAAGAGTTCTCCCAACTCAGCTACAGGTATGGGTCTCTTTTTAAATCCACTCTGTTCTCCGTGGGTTGACGAGTTATGAGTGAATTGCTGTCTGTCTGCTAAGGGGTGACAGCATCTATTTGAATACAGCTTTGCAATATCCAACAAAACTTGCACGGGAACGAAGACTGATGCATTTTTAAGAAGCCTTTATGGGTACATCTCCATAGCAAAAACCAGCAAAAGACCCATGGCCACAAATCTCACTGCCTGGGTCAGTTGAGTTGGGGGCACAGGGCTGGTGCTATAAGGCTAATAAGAACAGTACAGATTGGGCTGGATCTCTGAAACCCAGTGTTGGGGCACAGCTTCCTACCTGAGCCTGAACGTCTACGCTGCTATTTCTAACTCCACAGAAGAAGCCCAAGTCAGTTGACCTGGACTCTGGGACACAGTACTGCTGGGGCTTTGTGCTGTGTAGGCACACTCTGTGAACACAAAGATAAGAAACAGAGATCTGAGGCTGGGCGGACGGTCACTTCCACAGGATGTGCTACTTCACGGGGGGATCTGAGTTTGAATTCTTGGATTGGTACTTCACAAGCTGTCCAGCAGGGGCCTGAGTGCCCTGACAAAGCAGATCCTCAATCTGGAAGAGAAGACAGATTCTTCTTTGAGGGATTGCACACGTCCATTCCAGTGCAAGCACGTGGATGCACTGTCACTGGGAGCTTTTTCCTAGAGGTGTCTACCAGGTCGGCTCTGGTGGTCCCTGGAATGGTCCCCTCACGGTGTGGTATATAGGCAGATGCTGTTTCACCGCCCCCGTGTTCTTAGTCCCAGCAAAGGGAGCACCATGGAAAAGGCCTGGAAGAGAGCACCTCACTCCACTCACTTTTGGCTTCAAAGGAAGTGTACAGTGCATCCCAGAAGGGCACATACCTCTTGGAAAGACTACTGCCTACAAGCAAGGATAGCCACGAATGGCCTTTGCTCTCTGTTAGCACAAGGACTAGTGTTGTATGTGGCTACTAGGCTGTGGATGTGGTCAGAAGGGGTTGGTCTCTCTTGCCCTTGAATGTAATGGTAATGTGCTGCTTACGTGTTGTTGATTCCTTGCTCTGAAGAGCACAGGGACGGATGTTCAAAAGCTCTTACGTTACTGAAGGTGCAAGTCCTGCTGCCTTCGGTGGGTCTTACACTCCTAAAGCAAATAGGAGTGTCTGAAAATCCCACACCCAATTACTGCCTAATGCACTTGTGTAACTCCCACTGATAGTAGCGATAACCCTCCTTATCAGCTCATGCTAAGGATGGTGGGGCCCAAAGCACCATAATCAGAATAAGCAAAGGCACTGTTCACTTCCTACAGCCATTTTCTCAGCTCTTTAGAGTTCTACAGGCAAATTTAGCTTTCAAAAAAAACAGCTAACTCCTCATTGCTTGGTTCACTTATTGCAATGCCACGTGCTAAGTTAAAAAGAGGCCCATGTGTTTTGCTAGATACCATGCTGAAGCACTTGCGAGCCATGGATGCCATGAAGAACTTCTCAGAGTTTCGTCAGGAAGCCAGCATGCTCCATTCCTTGCAACACCCGTGCATCGTCTCTTTGATCGGGATTAGCATCCATCCTCTCTGCTTTGCCTTGGAGCTGGCCCCCTTGGGCAGCCTCACAACTGTGTTATCAGGAAAGTCCAAAGGTAACAGCCAGACCTGTTCCCTGACAACAATGGGATCATAAGTTACAGTGGGAGCAAACAGTCTGCAACACTGACACTAGTTTTTGAGCAATAGAAGGAAGTAATTTTTTTCTTAGTTGGGTGGGCAATAGTGAAATTGCTCTCAAAATGGGGCCTGGGAAGGCTCTAATGAAAACTGCCAAAAAAGCTGAACTTTTCAAAACTATCTAAAATTTAATTTTGCATGTGCAATTTCCCCCCGCAAAGCAGATATTGGGTATGTCTACACTCGGGGCTTAAGTTGATATAAGGCAGCTTAAGTCAACTTAAGCAACTCCCTGGCAACATTTGGAGTTCATTAAGTCAACTTAAGCACTTGCTTAAGTTGACTTAATAACTCCTGCCCTTAAAGTCGACTTTAAGGTTAAGTCAACTTAATGCAATGTGCCCATTAAAGTCATCTTAATAAAGTCAACTTAGTGCAATAGAGCCTTTTAAGTTGACTTTATAAATTTGACTTAAGCCAGGGGACACATTTAAAGTCAACTTTATTAAGTTGACTTTAAATAGGTACCCTGACTTAAGTCAACTTTATAAAGTTGACTTAAACAAATGGGGCCTCACTAAGTTGACTTAATAAAGTCAACTTTAAATAGACCTTATTAAGTCAACTTAACTGAGCCCTGTAGCGTAGACATAGCCATTGAGAGCTCTAAAAGCTATCATGTATACCTGTAAAGTGTTTGCTTGTTTAAGTGCTATCATGTGTACCTGCAGTTTTGCCACCATTAAATTATTGGCATAAAATCCAAAACTGGGGTGAGGCCCCTTTAGTAATTTGGCCCTGTCTGCATAGCAGCCCTTTGCTGAGTTTTAGCCAAACATTAATTTTTATGGGAGTTGAAACTAAGGGGTTAAAAAAAAACTGAAAAGAGTTCTGAATACAGAAACATGAATGGTGCCATTTCCGATCATACCATTCAGTGACATTTTACCTGCTAGATTGTTTATACTAGGGCAGATTAAAATTACGAGAGCTGTCATCCTTAAGAAAATTTGTTATATTGAACACAGCATTTTTCCTTTATAACAGGAGCTTCCTTTGTGCCACTGGGGCATATACTGACACAGAAAATAGCATATCAGATTGCAACAGGCCTCGCTTACCTACATAAGAAGAACATCATATTCTGTGATCTAAAGTCAGACAATATTTTAGTGTGGTCCCTGGACATTAAAGACCATGTCAATATCAAATTATCTGACTATGGGATTTCTCGGCAATCATTCCACGAAGGTGCGCTTGGTGTGGAAGGCACTCCTGGTTACCAAGCCCCAGAGATTAGGCCTCGAATAGTCTATGATGAAAAGGTAACTAAGAAATTTCCATTGAAGTGGCACAATTCCCATCTATAAGCCAATGAAGAATATGCTCATCAGGGTCCATAATGTATCTTTCTCACATGTGCTGATGAAAGATTTTCAAAAGTGAGTTCCCAAAGGGATGCTCCTGCATCAGTGTATAGCAGGCATGGCCAAACAGTGGCTTGTGAGCCGCATGCGGCGCTTCAAAGAAAAGGTACGGCTCACAGAAGAGCATGGCAGGGAGAAGCGCAGCATGATTGCGATGGCAGGAAGAAGCTAAATTTTTACTGTATAGGTAGCCCTAGTTTTCATGGTAACCTGACGTAAGTATTAGAATCTGACATTAGTAGGATCAATATTTGCCCTCTTTTTACGATAAAATTAAAGCATACAATGAATATTAAACTTAGTACTTTTGGACTAAATAAAATATGGCTATATGCCTCAGTGCAGCTCTTGAAGGTTTAATAAGCAACTCGTGTGGTTTTTGAGTTCCATAAGTTTGGCCACCCTTGGTGTATAGGCACCTAGGTAAATCGCTTGGTTTTCAGAGATGCCAAGCAGCAACTTCTGTTCAGTGAATGCTGCAGGTACTTAGCATCTTTGAAAATCAGGCTCTTTATTTAGATGCCTCACTGTGGGTTCAGGAATCTAATTTGAGGCACCCGTTTCTGAAAATCTTAGCCTAAAGTGAGATCTGATTAAATGAATGGCTGAGACTGTGTAGCTGTGTTAACTGTCCACAAGACATGATCAAGGCACGTATCAGCCGGACTTCTTATTCATAACACTGATTGCAGCTAGATGGGAAATCTCTGTATGGGCTTTGGAAGACTCCCTGGGAACCAAATGATTTTGACTGGTCATTAAGGTCCATTCATTCTTTCTAGAAGAAATTAACCCCCACGCATAGGAGCCAGCATCAAGCCTGTGCAAAACTTAAGATGTTTGTGTGCTTGGCCCTCTACACAGGTGTTTCTATCACCTTCCATGCATATCCTTAATGTGCTGCTGATCTTATTTTACTCCCTTTTACTTATTTATGTATCACTTGGTTTGAATCACCGCTGTCAATGTTTCCCCTCATTCTAGAAGTATGCTAAAATTCCCAGCTCCTCTTCCAAAACACAGCCAAATGCCATCCTCAGAAGGAACTTGTGTTCTAACTCTGTGCTCGTTGCCATAGGTGGACATGTTTTCCTATGGAATGGTCCTCTATGAGCTATTGTCTGGGCAGCGGCCTGTACTTGGACAACATCAGCTTCAAATTTCTAAGAAGCTGTCCAAAGGGATCCGCCCCGTTCTGGGGCAGCCGGCAGAAGTGCAGTTCTACAGGATGCAGATGCTCATGATGGAGTGTTGGGACACTAAGCCAGAGAAGGTACACGTGGTGCTCCTGGGCCATTTATCTCCTGCTTATTATGGGTGCTGTCCCGTAGGCTTCCTCCGTGATAAGGGCTAGAGCCTGTGCTGATATAAATGGGCACTGATCCACTGACATCAGTTTACCCCTTATCCCCTGTTCACCCCTTCCTGGTGACCTAGCCCTAAATTTCCATTGACGTCCAGGTGGGTTTCATGAATGAAGCAACTGTGGGGTGAAACCCCCTTGAAAATGAAATCATGCCCATTGAAGTCAATGACAAAACTCTCATTGGGTACGTCTACACTATGTGTTTAAGTCAACTTAAGAGCCCTTAAGTCAACTTAAACAGAGCCCTGTCTACACTGCAGGGCAACAAAGTCAACTTTAGGGTCCAGTAAAGTCCACTTTATAAGGTCCACTTATAAAGTCGACTTTACTGTTAAGTTGACTTTATTAAGTCGACTTAAGGCACGTGGACTCACTAAGTCAACTTAATAAAGTCGACTTAGTGCAGTGGGGCCACTAAGTCGACTTTATTAAGTCGAATTAAGCTAGGACACCTATTTAAAGTTGACTTTATAAAGTCGACTTAATGTAGTGTGGACTCACTAAGTCGACTTAATAAGGTCTACTTAAAGTTGACTTTAAGTAGACTTAATAAAGTCGACTTAGCTTTCACAATGTAGACATAGCCATTGATGCGAGTGGGGCAAGATTCTACCAGGAATTACTAAAAACCACTGAAGTGTCATGCTGTGAACACAACTAGAAGGAATTGAGGATCTTAGGAAAGAAGTCACCGAGAGGACAAGAAAAGGTTTAAAATACAAAAGGTGAGAACTCTGTACTGCATTGTCCTTTAATCTTATAGCAGTTTTGGATCTACAGTCTTTCACATGAGGGCCAAGCAGAGCTTTGATTTACAAATGCTTGCACTGTGGGCTGAGAGTGGCTCTGTTGCCTAAATTCTCAAAGTGCGAGAGGCTCACAGTTAAATTCCTAGAGTATGACTACACTGGAGGCTCAGGTAAGTTGACTTAACAAGGCTGACTCTAGGTCGACTTAAAGTTGACCTTGTTAAGTTGACTTAGAGCATCCACATTCAAAAGTCCTGTGGCCTGCCCAAGTCCACACTGGCAGCTGCTAGGTTGACTTAACACTTAAGTCAACCTTATTAAGTCAACTTAAGCACTATTCCCCATCTACACTGGCTTAAATTGACTTAATAAGGTCAACTTAAGCGTTAAGTCGACCTTTCAAGGTGGAGTTATTAAGTTGACTTAAGGAAGTGCTTAAGTCTAATTAATAAATTCCACATATGGCCGGAGTGTTCCTTAGGTCACCTTAAAGAAGCTTAAGTCCACCTAAGGCTCCAGTGTAGACATAGCCCTAAAGAGAGAGAAAGAGAGAACAAAGAGGGATGGAAGAGACAGGTCAGCTTTGAGTCTTGTCATTTATGTTGATTTTAGACTAGAGTGCAGTACTCAGTGAGCACCTGTGGGACAGGATTTTGAAAGAAATTTAAGGGGTTTGGGTGCAAATTTGGGTATCTAAGTCCCTTAGGTTCTTTTACAATCCATAGCATATGGAATGATAGATTTAATAAGCAGGAATTGTTATAAATGTATTGTTCATTGGGGAACCTGTGAAAGAATATCTGCTGCGTGCATACCAGACAGTGTATGTATTATTTTTCCCCTCAGCGTCCACTGGCCATTTCTGTTGTAGGACAGATGAAAGATCCTACCTTTGCTACCTTCATGTACCTGCTGTGTTGTGGGAAGCAGTTGTCCTTCTTCGCTTCCCAAGGGCAAGAGTACACCGTGGTATTCTGGGATGGGAAGGAAGACACCAGGTAGAGGGTTTGTTTTTATCCTTTTCTTCCTTTTTTCTTTGCTTTAACATAGATTCCTTCAGTGCCTGCATGGCTGCCATGGGACAGGAAGCAAGGAAGTGGAAATTCAATTAAGAGCTCTTCCAAAGATACACAGAACATTGTTCTCCCAGACTCATTTAGTTAGTAACTTGTCAGTGATTAGTTCATAAAGAATATGAGGTCAGGATTAGGAAACTGAGGCAAACACAGAATGGAGCATTTGCACATGGAACTAGACCTGGTCTCCGTTTACTAGTGAGATCATTTGACACTAAAGGCTGGTCTACACTAGAAACACCATATTGGCATGACTGCATTGCTATGGTCTGTCTGATACAGAGGCTCTATGCTGATGTTCTTCCATCGGTGTAATAAATCCACCTCCATCAACTCTCTCATCGACAAAGCAATGTCCACATCAGCATTTAGGCTGGTGTAATCTACGTTGCTTAGTGGGTGGCTTAATCACACCCTGTGTGACATAAATTATACCAAAGTAAGTGATAGTGTAGACCTGGCCTAAACCTTTCCTAACTAAGCCCTGATTCAGCATTCCATGCTTGTTCAGCAAAGCAATTGGACTTAACCACATACCTTAAGTTAAATATATACTTAAGTACCTTACTGAATAGGAATTGTCTTATGCAAGTGCTTAATTGCTTTGATGAACTGGGCCCTGGATGCTGGTATTTGATTCAAGAACATGCATACTGATGGTTAAACTGATTTCATGAATAATATTCATTATGAATATATAAACTTTGGGGGGGAGTGGAAACCATTCATGAGCTGATCCAGATTTTCTGTTGAAGTGTTCACTGTTAGGAAGCATTTGCCAAATGGTATGGGTAAACAGTTTTGGTTCTGCAAGTTGTTCATGAACTGTTTGCTTTGATTGTTTGCCATTCCTGGCATTTTGTTAATTGTTTAAGTCATATAGTATTATTTGTGCTCCCTGACTGGATAACTAAACCATTTTAGACAGACATTTAACATGTTATGCACATCTGGTACAACCTTCAGAACATGTTCCAAAGGGGAAGCTGTGTTAGTCTAGTTCAGCAAAACAAGCAAGGCGTCTTGTGGCACTTAAAGACTAACAAATGTGACCTGATCCTATGACTTACATTTCTCTGCATTTATTTTCCTCCCTTTCTGTAAATTCCCCATCTTCAATGTATCTGACAAAGTGGAATTTTCTCCCATGAAAGTGCATGCAATAAATAAATTTGTTAGTCTGTAAGGCTATGGCTACACTGCCAGTTTAGTTTGAATTAAGAAGGCTTAATTCAAATTAAATTGGTCCCTGTCTAAATTAGCCTTTTCTTAGTTCGAACTAAGAAATTCCTTAGTTCAAACTAAGGAACGCTTAGTTCGAACTAGTGAGTTCCGGTGCTTACTTTGAACTAAACGCTTAGTTTGAGCATTAGTTCAAAGTGAAAGCAATGTAGACATAAGAAGGTCAAACGAAGGGCAGTTAGTTTGAACTAACAACAGGACTAGTTCAAACTAATGTTAGTTTGAACTAGTCTACATTGTTAGGTCGACCTAATAAGTTCAAGGTTAGTTCAAACTAACCTCAAACTTATTAGTTTGAACCAACAAGTTCGAACTAAGTTTCTGTAGTGTAGACATAGCCAAAGTGCTACAGGACTCCTGACTTCAGAACATGTAAATGTGCTAAAATGGGTTCAACTTCTGGGATTTATAGACACCTTTTTGGATACCCACGCTTTGTTCAAATACCCTTAAGGAATGTAACCCCATACATCACAGTGAAATGACCATAGTTCTTCTATTCATTGGATCAAAAATGTTCATTAAACAAGTTTTTAAGAAAAAATTTTACCATCTCAAGGATCTGTCCTTGATCCATTACTTCTCTTTACAGTAAATTAATCAGAGTAACAAGACAAAAGTTGGAGTACGCTTAGCGAACGACAACAGAAGAGCTTTTAAGTGTCTGAATTTTCCTCCCTTTATGATATACTTTCCTGTCCCCAAAAAGATTAAGAGCATTTTCTGTATCTGCAGGATAGTGGATAACTCAGGTGCTGATCATATGCATGACTTGGCCAAAAGCATGAGGTGACATCCAAATCATACAGTGTAAACACAGTAATTGAAACTACGTCCGAATGCCATCTCACTATTGACACCATCGATATAACAAATTATGTTTCACCCTTTCAGAAACTATACGGTGGTAAATACAGAGAAGGGGCTCATAGAAGTTGAGCGAATGAGCTGCCCAGGAATGAAAATCTGCTGCCAGTTAAAAGTTCAGAGTGCTCTATGGACTGCCACAGAGGTAAATGCTGTCTGATATGTGAGCTCTTCTTGTTGGTTGCATGCACTTTATTGGCCTATTGGAGAAATTTTTATTCATGTGTGTTACAGAGAAACACGGTATTGTCTTAATAAATTAGTAATGGAAAGCTCAGAGAATCAGCATGACAATGGTGTCTCAGATGGGCAGTCAAACCTTACATCTGCTTTCTCACTGGTATATTGTTTCTACTTGTTTAGCTAATGTCTAGAGCCAGCTGGTTCCAAGATCCTGTCTCTGCTTTTCAGAATGAAGATGGAAATGGCAGTTGTCCCAAATAAAACAGTATCAAGTTATAGCATATCAGTAATAAGAGACTCTAACTGGTGAAGAACCCTATCTGTATGTGATAAGGCAAAAGAGTAGAAATATATACATTGGGGCTGGGGATTTAAAAAGAGACCTAAGGGAGTTGAAAGTCAATGGAAAATGAGTCCCTAACTCTCCTAGGTCCTTTAAAATCCCTGCCTAAAAAGGCAAGCCCAAGATAACGCAGAGGATTTATCTCACTAATACCCTATCAGCTCTTCCGGCAGAACCGTGTTGAGTGTAACCAGAGTCTGACACAAAATATTATTGTAAGAGCTGTTAAGCTAATATGGACAAATTCATAAAAGTCAAAGTGTCACAAATGGAAACAGAGATAAAAGAATTGGGTGGATTATTTATAATAGATAATTCAATCAGCTTTAATTGCACATGTGTGGACATTAGAGCCGAGTGAACATTGGAATTTATGTCCTGCAGGAAATTCTGATATTTTGACATTTTATTCATCCTGAGTCAAATAAAAAAAAGTCAAAATACAGGCATTTTTTTAGAGAAAGTAAAGTTCAGAAAAACTTCAGTTTAGAGAGGTTGAAACATTTCATTTTGACACGAAACATTTTGACATTCCCAAATGTGATTTTTTTTTCAGTTTGTTGAATAAAACATTTAGTTTTAAATCAATTCACATTAAACTGTGTCTCCTTATGACTCCCTCAGAGTTGTATGTTTGGTACTTGCCTTCATTTTTCTGTATGTGCTGTGCTCCCTGGCTGGACTACCTGTCCCATGATACACCCTGCAGCTTGGTCGGGGGGGGGGGGAACTGCAGTGCATCATGGGAGTTGTAGAGCTGCCAAGAGGCCCAGCCCGTGAGGTAGGATGAGGGCATGAAACATCTGAACTACAACTCCTATATTACAACACGGCAGTTGCATTGAGATGCAATTTAATGATGGATTCTCAAAATGAAATATTTTGGTTCAGTTCAACAGAGTAACCAAAATGGCATGTAATTTTGATTGTTCTGACTGAAAATTCCCCGCCAGCTCTAATAGATGTGAGCTATGTGTAAAGTCAATGATATTTTAATCTAATTGCAGATTTGATAAAAAATCTCTGCTCTGTACTACTAGATAGGATTTGGCATCACACACTGTCTTAAGGGGAATGAAGGGTAGCCTCCAACTAGCTCAGAGCATAGGAAGCCAAACCAGTCACCAAGGAGAGGACCTTTAAGGTAAAAATTGGCCAAAAAATAAATTAAATACACATTGTAGATTTTGACCTCCAGAAGCACAAACTGGACAGCTTGATAGAGGCTCAAGATGCAGCAGTTTGTGTGAATGTGCAAGCTAGCCAAGTTAAATTATGGATGAATTAAACATAATTCCATTTGTACTTGTTTGTTTGCAGGATCAGAAGATTTATGTATATGGCTTACAAGGCATGTGTCCTTTAAACACGCCACAAAAGGGATTAGACACTCCGGCTACAGTGAGCTGCTTCTTAGCAGTGCCTGTTGTCAAAAAGGTAAAGAGGGATGTTTCTCACAGTAGAAAAGAGCTACCAAAGAAATTAAAGGCTGTGCTTATGGAAACAGGAGCCTAAGACAATGTCGTTTTTCAGTATCCTCTGCTTAACTAAAGGACATTGCAGAGGACTCCTCCGTACGCTAGAACTTGCTGGCAGAGCAAAAAGAACAGCTCAAGCCAGGAGACCAGAGGCCTGAAAGCAGCAAGGGATGAGGGCTCCAGAAATGGCACCTAAGAGCCTGCTGGGGAGGTGGTCAAAATAGACCTGCTTTCCTTGCAGCTTTCCTTTCCAGCTGCATTTCCGCCTCATCATTAGAAAAAAAAAATAGCATCAGTGAATGAGAAAGATGTGGGTAGAGGGGAAAGGCTGAGCAATATTGGTTAATTAATACTAATATAGTTGCTGAGTATTTCTTTTAAGCACCTATTGATTGGACAGCCTCACCCTTAGCAGGAAAAGCACCACTTATGTCTCAGCAACAGCCATTTTTTTCTTTGGTTAGGAATGTGCATACAATAAAAGGGCAGACTAAGATGATGTCTCCCACTGGTAAGAACAAAGGGGGGCATTGCCTGGTTTATAGCTATGAGAATCTTCCACTGTTGGAGACGTTTAAGATTGTATCGTGAGCAGGCTGTTAAGAGAAATGTGGCATTGTGACATTATCGGCTATTGCAGTCAAGTTTTAAAATTTCTATAATATCTTTTCTGATTGGCTAGGTTATCCATAGTTTTGCCTATAATGATCGAGAGTGGAAAAGTTGCATTATTTTCCATTTATTTTCTACACCTCTAATTACATAAATGCTTATACAAATGTTAGCAGAATAATGCCACACAGAACAGTTTCACAGTGCTGGTGAGAGTCGAGGGGGTGAATTTTATAGCTGTGCCTCTTCTGTCTGTTTCTGACTTGGTAGCTCAGACTGATATATAGTTAACAAGATGTGTGCGCCACTGAGCAAAAGGTTGGTGCAGAGATTAACATACCCTGCTGTCATACCATTTCACCCTTCGAGGCAAATATAAGTGGGATTTACATGATGCATGGACCTGGTGCTGGCGCAGGGATGAGTTTCATACACTGCAAGATTATTTCTGTTGACATTTTCTGGCTCCCACAGCGACAGTTTTTCCTCCACGGTGTTAGATGCCTGGCACCTGATATATCTTTCTCCTGCTGGCTTTTATTTTGTCCAGAGACATAGAATGTGCCTTTCATTTTCAGACTCTCTGTTGTCACACTGATTACAACCCTTTGGGATGTCTAATGGGCCTTAGGTTTTCGGACTTCCAGAGGGGTAGCCGTGTTAGTCTAGTCCAGCAAAACAAACAAGGAGTCTGGTGGCACATTTAAAGACTAACAAATTTATTTATTGATTTACTGATTGGTTGATAAATTTATAAATAAATTAGTTAGTCTTTAAAAGTGCCACCAGACTTCATTTGTTTTGCTGACTAGACTAACACGGCTACCCCTTTAAAAATTTCTAAGTGTATTTATTTATAAAAATACATTTGTTAATCTTTAAAAGTGCCACCAGAATCCTTAGGTTTTCTGGTTTCTATTTCCAGATTGAGAGATGTCTCATGAATGGAAATCATTTCAGACTCTACAATAATATTGAATCTAGACATCTCTTCCTCCCATCTCACCAAGTCTGGGTCCTTTCAGCAGAATCCCTTATAGGCCATTGTTTTCCTCCTCTGGGTGGACAGCTATCAGTGTAATAACCAGGAGGCAGGGTGGGCATGGTTTGCAAGAAGCTAAACTATTTTCAAGAACTGACAGTTTTGCTGAACAGTTCCCATGAGGCCTGTCATTTTGGGCTGTCAAGCTGGCTCTACAAAAGGATCCTCTTTAAAATATATATATATATATATTGGAGAAATGAATCTCTCACAGGCAGATGGGAACCTTGGCCTTTTCCAAGACATGACTCCAGCATGTTTCCAAGTAACTCCTAGTCAGCTCATTGCCCTGGGATTTTGCTCACAGGGGAATGGTTCTGGTTGGAAAGACAGATCCAAAAGAATAGTTTCCCATGCTGCTTTTCTCATCCAAAGGAAACATCACAGACATTTGAAAGAAGCTGAAAATAAACTCTCCTCCCTAAGAAGGAAAGCATCACCATAGAAAGTGTTATTTTGCTGGTTAACTTCTATGATTAATTGTCATGACCAGATAACAGTAAAATCCTCCAGACCTCCCAAGAGCAAATTACCTTCCTGTCTGTTTCCAGTACTTTCACAAAGAAATGAAAAGCAGAAGAAGTGTCAGTCCCTGGCTGCCATCAGAAGACAGGAAAACAAAAGCTGCCTTTTAAAGGCTGTACCCTGCTGTGCCAGAAGGAACAGCCAGGGAACTGGAGTGGGGGAGTGACAAAGTTTGTGGTGTTGCTTGAGGGCGTCATTTACCTGGTATCTGATGGCTTCGAGTGGGCTTTAAGCCTTACACAGTACTGTAAGGGGAGGACTGAACGTCTTGGCGCAGCCTCATGCACTGTGCTGTATAGGGCAGCACACACCCTCCATTGAGAGGCCATTCTCATTGGCACAGCTGGACGTTTAACAAGCCAGAGACTTCAACTGCAGTTTTGTTTTTGTGTTTTCGTTGGCTCTGCTCTTGGATCAAATGTCGAAAGTGAATTCCGAGAAAGTTACTTAACGTTGATGGAGGCAGCGGTCCTGCCTGGGCCTGGTCACTCTTTTGATATCATGCTTTGGCGATGTCTTATGTCCATCACTGCCCAACAAACTGGAGTGTTTATGCCAGGGCTTGACAAAACCCAGGTGCCAGGTCGCCATGGTGCCCAGGCTCTGTAACTTGGTCCTAGTTCCACTCTAGAAATGCTGCAGACAAGCGCCCTCTGGTGACCAAAAATAAAACTGCTGGCGCCTAGCTGGGAGCCAATTTTGTCAAGCCCTGGTTTATACAGTAGCTGCTGCAAGCATGCTGCTTTTGCAGTACCTGCACTGTAAGTGCCTAGCACTATTATCTCTGGATGTGCAGTGACAGCTGGGGGTTCAAAGCCCCTTCTTGGGACAGGAATTTTCCTGCCTTACTTTCCAAAGTGTTTGGGACAACCTCAGTGCCTGAATAAAACAGGTTCTAATGTCCAAGGCTTGAGTCGTGCTTTTGTGGACTCAGGAGATGGCTGCTGAATTTGCCTCCACAGCATCTATGTGTTGTGTAATATTCTTCGGGACCAATTGGCCCAGTCCCCAGCCAGCATGGCTGGCACAGCTGTATTGACTCCAGTGGAGCTATGCCGAGTTACACGCACTGAGAAGGTGGCCCGCTGAGTCTGAAAGCTACCTTGTTCTGTTCTGTTGTAGCTGACACTAGCCAAGGAGATCAAATAGACTTATATGATGCTAAGCCAAAAGAAATACAGCACTTTCTAGCCAAACTGTCTTCTCCCAAGGCGGCTCCTTGTGTAGGCGTAAAGATCTAACAGTGACTCAGAGATAGGGATGGGGGCGGAAGGAATAAAGGTCAGAGGTTTTGACTGCCCAGTTCGCCTCCTAAAATGTGGCTAGTAGAACTGGCTGAAAATTTTCCATCAAAAGCTTTTAATGTAAATGGCTTTTCTCCCTCCCTCCTCCCCCTCTAATTTTTCTTTCTTTTTTTAAACAAAACAAAAGAAAATGTTTAGCCTCCTGTTCAGGGTGTGCTACTATGTTATCCCTCTACATTTGCAAGAGTGAGGGCTTTGCCATTGCCACTAAGGTGTGTGAGTGCCTGAGACACCAGCTTCTCTGCCTTGGCGCACTCTTCAAGCCTCTGTCACTCTAAACGGCGCCTTGCAGGTAATAACTGGTGAATTCCAGTTCCCCAGATACCCCACTGTGGTGTCCAGCCCTTCTCATTGCACGCTCACAGCCTCTAAAAGCACAGAGCACACATCAGCCTGCATACAGCACTGAGACAGTTTTGCAACAAAGAAGGACTAGGTTTGTTAACAAGGAACAGAGATCTGAGTGACATAAAGCAAGGGAAAGAGAGACAGATCTGCTTATAAACACAACAAAATAAAACTTGCTTTCTGGTGACTAAAACGTAATCTTAGAAAGCTACAACTGCCTAAATAGTTTTCATACTCACGTGAAGCTACCAGTATCTCCAGCTGACCAAGCAAAGGATCCAATTTTCACAGGTTGCAGTTCCTGCTGTCTGCTAAGTGATGAATTACTAGACTATCGTGGTGCTTCCCTTTATGGTTCCAGAGTCTCAAGAGCCAGGAGGACTTCCTAGAAGTGACTCTATCCGCATGTGCTTTCCACGCTGCTTGCTAGCTGGATTGCTTTACCTATTTCATATGAAAAACAAACAAGGTGTCCTGTGGCACTTTTAAAGAGTAACATTTATTTATTGCATGAGCTTTTGGAGGAGAAAATCTCATTTCGTCAGACTACAGAGAGAGATTGTGACATACACTTTCACAGAAGCTAAGAAACCACCTGATCAGCATCCTGTACAGCAAACAGACGAAAATACAAAATGAACGCTCAGCACAGGAATCTCTCATACAGAACCAACCTACAACATATTCTTCCACGTGGCTGGACTTCACAAAAAAAAGGTCTGATGAAGTGGGATTGTCTCCCATGAAAGTTCATGCAACAAATAAAGTTGTTAGTCTTTAAAAATGCCGCTGGGCTCCTTGTTTGTTTTGCTGATCTAGACTAATATGGCTACCTCTTTCAAATGTGCTGTCATTGTCCTCTGGCTTACAAAACATCTGGGAAATCCACATTCATTTGTCTAAGGCATGCTGGCTTATCACTTCTCTCCACAAGATATTTTAGGAACATATTTTCAGCACACATACATAACTCTTTATACACCCTCCATGCGTACCTGTCACTACGGCAGTCATGCCTAGCATGGCAGCAACTTTTATATACATTGCTCAATACACTTTGATTGTACAGGAACATTGTATACCATCAGCTCATGCGATCACTTATTCTTTAGAGTTTAACCCCCTTAATCTCCCCACTAGGGTGTCAGAACTATCACAGCTTTGAAATTTTTCTCCATAAGGGTCTTAAAAATGTCATTTCTTTTGAAAGAAAAAAAAGACTTGTGGAGCCCTGTAAACAGTGTAGTGGCTAACACCGCTGCTTAACATGCAAAAGGTCCTGGATTCAATTCCCAGGGGGTTGAACTCAATGATCTTATGAGATCCCTTCCAGCCCTATGGTTTGATTTGATTTGAAAACACATACCATTTTGCAGTCAAATCTTGTAAGTGCAGATGCACCACACTTGTGTCAGCTGTGAGGACCCAGCTGTACAACACACTGCACACCATGTGGTTTAGCTGAAGCCAGGGTGAGGATTTGAGCAAAAGTCCACAGCGTTGTCCCTGGTTCTGCTGGCTGATCTTCTTAGTCCACATTAACACGCTTCAATGACTGCAATTAGCTGTGTGATCTCAGTACATCAGATGAAATTGCTAGTAATCAGATTTTGCTGGCAAGTAGTACCTTACAGCCAAGCGTCTTTAATGAGCTTCCGAAAAAAGTCATAATTTACCCCTCCGTTACCTACCTATGGATACAGGTGTTGATCTGGCCTGTGATGCGGCTCCTTGTGTGACTGCCCTGAGTGATGTGCTAAGATCTGGGAGGTGCTTCGGCTGGAATGTCTTAGGGCTGGTTTACACTTGAGTTTAGCCCAGCAAAACTTCTGCTGCTCAGGAATGAAAAAGCCACCCACTGAGCGACATACGCGCTAGTGCAGCCACGTTATGTCAGTGGGAAACGGCGCTCGTGCCGACAATAAACACATCTAACAAGAGCAAACGCTACATAGGCAGGCGCGCTCTCTTGCCAACACCACTGTCTACACTAACAGATATGCCAGCAAAACTTATGTTGTTCGGGGGGGCGGGGGGGTCACACAAAATTTTGCTACCATAAGCAAACATGTAGACACACTCTATGTTTTACATGGCAGGCACCCTTGAGTTTGACCATGAAACACATGCCCCCCCCCCCCCCCCACGCTGGTTTGATATTGTCTGAATTTGCTGATCTTTTAGGGCTGCTATAACATACATGTTTATACCAGGCATGGGTCTTGGTGTGAGGGTGGGTAACTAGAAAGAGACAAGTTTCACGGTAGTAGCCGTGTTAGTCTAGTTCAGTTAAAAAAAAAAAAACAACACAACAAGGAGTCCTGTGGCACTTAAAGACTAAAAAATTTATTGCATGAGCTTTTGTGAAAGAAAAATCCCACTTTGTCGGACACTTCTCTCCCATGGAAGCTCATGCAGTAAATAAATCTGTTAGTCTTTAAAAGTGCCACAGGACTCCTTGTTTGTTTTGTAGCAAGAGTCAGGCCCTGGTGAGGTTCTAGCTGACCTTGGGTATGTCTACACTTAGAAGTTATTTCAACTTAAGGAGGCTTTGATTAAAATAACTTTTTTTTCCTGTCCATGCATGCATTTTGTTATTTCAGAATAAGTGTTCCCATAATTTGAAATAACGAAGTGCTAATTCGAAATAATAAAACCTGCTATTTTTTTTCAAAATAGCACTTAATTCAAAGTCATTATTTTGCCTTAAGCCCTTTGAACCCGCAGAATAGGCTTAGTTTGAAATAATGGCCCTATTCTTTTGCTTGCCTTCCCCTATTTCAAATTAGAGAGTCTAATAAAGACGCTCTAATTTGAAATCATAACTTCTACCTTATTTCGCATTAAAGAGTCTTCACTGGACTCCAAATCTGAAATAATAACTTCAAAGTAGTGCTAATTCAAAATACTAACTTTGCATTAAATTCAAAGTAGTTATTTCGAATTAACTACTTCAAATTAATTTTGTAAGTGTAGACATAGCCCTTCATTTTTGTGCAGGGTTTGGTTGTCACAGTGTGATAAAGAAGAGTTAAGAGGCACCAAGCAGTGGGGTTAGAAGTATCGGCACAAGTTCGTACATTGGAAGAACGCCGCTTCACCCCTCTCCTGTGCGGTGAGCATTATTTGCTCTGTTTCACAGCTGAGGGACCGGAGACAGAGAGGTTTCTGGCATATGCCTGACGTCGCTCAGTGAGTCAGAGTCCCAAGAGACCCATTGCTCCATCCTCTAACGGCTGCAGCCCAGGGTTTCAGGCAGGAGCTTCCCCAGGACTCGAAATTCGGGGGATGTAGAGGGAGCTGTAGGGGAGGTATTGGGGGCTCACTAAATTGGCATAACACTGTTACTAGCTGACAAGCGGGGGTTGTTTGGGAAATTTAGGGGGTGTTAGGGGAATCCCTGGTTTCAGGGTTGTCGTGCTCACCTGGCCCCGCAGTGGGGCTGACAGGCCATAACCTGCTTGCTCGCTGCCCGATTTGTTACGCTCTGAGCGTTCTGCCACAGAGCAACGGTTTGTGCAGTGCATAATTGGATGCCTGCCTCCGGCTGCCACGCCACACTGCTCCTCTAGCTGTGTTTTGCGAATGCCTGTGCTGCAGGCTATTCTGGTTTGGCTATTATGAAATCCGCATAGCTTGCTCCTTGCTCGCGGTACTGTAAATTGTCACAGTCAGGCATGTGCCCATTCATTGCAGGGCACTTTTTATAAGTCCCTCCAAATCCTCCACTGTGCTTCTCAGCCTGGTCTCTGAGCCTGAGGCACTGCTGACGTCTCCAGGTGCATGCAGC
Source organism: Podocnemis expansa (assembly GCA_007922195.1). NCBI lineage: Eukaryota > Metazoa > Chordata > Testudines > Podocnemididae > Podocnemis > Podocnemis expansa. Next base: position 15,959,013 of record ML682019.1, read on the forward strand.
ATAATCCGGGGCCTCAGACCTACAGCCTGCATGTGAAACTTCAGCTGGAGCCGGCCAAGCAGCAGCTGCCAGTGACACGGTGTACCTGGAATGGGGTTACGGATCAACAAATTCATCAGTTCACTTGGTTCCCCCATGACAGAAGCACCATTCTGCTGATTGCTTGCTTGACCTAAGCCATGCATGAATGATTGGGTTTCCAGGCACACGGTGACTGTCTCTGACCATAGCAAAAAAAAAAAAAAACGAGTCGTGTGGCACTTTAAGACTAACAGATTTATTTTTTGCATGAGCTTTCATGGGAGAAAATCCCACTTCGTCAGATGCTTAGAAGCATCATGCGAAAAATAAATCTGTCAGTCTTAGGCTGTGGTCACACACAGGGGGTTATTGCAATACGGTTATTTTGAAACAACTTGTATCAAAATAACACCGTGTTTTGAAATAACTTAATTCAAATTAACAATTTGTTAATTCGAATTAAGGAAAAAAGCTCAAAGTGAAATAGCAGGTTCAGGCAACAGTTATTTCGAAACAAGTCACCGTTGTTTTGAAACATGTTTACACGGCGTTTTTTTTTTTAAACAATCATTTCGAAACAACGTTGTTTCGTCCCCACATGGGGTTTAACTTGGTTCAAAACAACACCATTGTTTCGAAGCAACGGTTCCCGTTGTTTCGAAACAACCGTGCGTCGTGTGAACAGGGTATTTCTTATTTTGAAACAACCTCTGTTGTTCCGAAATAAGAGTGCTGTGTGAACACAGCCTTAAAGTGCCTAGTGACTCCTTGTTTTGTTTGTTTGTTTTTGCTGGACTAGACTAACACGGCTATCCCTTTGCAAATCTGACCATAGCACAGCCTCACGGTGGGCTGCATGGTGAATCCTTCCTCCCATACCTATCAGGACGAGGCGGGCTGGGGAGAGGGAGATAGCATATATGGGCTCATTGGTGTTTTTAGGTGCTGTAGCACTGTCATTCAGTTTGCTTTTGGGGTAACAGATGGGTCCGTTCTGAGCTTGTCAGGGCCCAGGGTGCCTGCAATATTGGCCCAGGGACCAGCAGCTCTTTTGTTGCAAAAAGGTAAACAGCTACATGGAGAAACCAATGTCTCTCTCGCCCCCAGAACACCTATCTAGTGCTGGCTGGCCTGTCAGATGGACTGGTGGCAGTGTTTACGGTAGCTCGTGGCCTCCCAGACGACAGCTGCTCCTACCTCTGCTCGCACACTGCGAATCGGTCCAAGTTCAACATCTCGGACAGCGACCCTCGCCAGAACCCCTACCCCGTGAAGGCCATGGAAATAGCCAACGGCGGGGCTGAGGTCTGGTACAGCAACGGCCCCGCCATTCTCATCATAGACTGCGCGACCGTCGATATAAACAGGCGGCTGGAGCCCTTTAACCCTCCCTCTGTGATCACATCTCTGGCATGTAACTCAGAGTACCACGGGGAGGAGGTGATTTGGTGCCTAGATGAGAAAACTAATTACCTGGTGATGTACCATACTGCAACCTATCAGCTCTGTGCGCGGTACTTCTGTGGAGACTGCAGCCCTTTAAGAGACATGTTCACAATTCAGCCGCCTTCTGCGGGCATCCCTGCCACCGCTGTAAACAGGACAGTGCTTGAGAGTAACCCCTCGACCGACATGAGCATTATCTACAGCCAGGAGCTGGGCACGCAAATCTTGAACCACCAGGACTCTCTCACAGACTATTGCTCTGTGTCTTCCTACTCCTCTTCCCTGCCTAACAGATTAACGGCCTCCTCCTTCAGCCTGCCGAGCTCTCCCACAAGCTCAGCCAGCGTGCCTTTCTCCATGGAGTGCGAGGAGTCCGACAAGTTTCTCGAGCTGATCCCCACGCTAGACGGATCTGAAAACGACGCTACGCCGACAGGTGACAGCGCACAGCATCTCCAAGCTGTCAAGATTCTCTCTGTAAAAGACCTCATATGGATCCCTAGGTAACGTCTCCGTTAAGACACAAACACAGCCAACCAGATCCGAGTGGGAAGGGGAGCATGAAGTTATTTGGGGTTTAGGGATGCTCTCAAGCACGTTGGCTTCATTGCCGATTTTTGTTACACATTGGGCATGCCCACGATGCTCACTTGCCTTGCAGTTCACTGACACTGAACATGATCATCTCACTTCTGTTCGCAGGAGGGGCGGCGACATCATAGTTATCGGCCTGGAGAAGGAAAGCGGCACGCAGCGCGGCAGAGTGATAGCTGTACTGAAGGCCAGAGAACTGGCTCCTTATGGGTGAGACTGAATTAGAGCCTATATTTCATGCTCATGATTGAGTCAGTCAGGGAAATGTACAGTCAGTTGCCAGGCCTTCAATCCTCCAACTGACCTTTTTCCCTTGGGGCACGCTAATGTGGATTTTACACCAAAGCACAAGCTCCAGCTCAAGGAGTCACCATAGTTGGGGTCCAATCACATGAACAGGCTCCCAGTGCAAGCTCGAGCGGCCACAGGGCTGCTGTAACTTTCACCAACTGGCTAGCCCTGGTTTGGTAGAACAGAGCTTTTTGTGGCTGTGCGCTTCCTGCTTTTTAAACCGGGACAAGCAGGAGAAGTTGGGGTAGCTTTTCCGTGTATGCCAGACCAGTCCAGGCTGGCTACTTCAGGCAGAGTCGGCCTTAGGCAACTGGGGGCCCTAGGCAAGGACCCTTTATGGGGCCCCCAATGCTGCCCTCAGTGGAGCCCCGGTCCCCCCCTGCCGCCATAATTTTCCCCTCCACAGTCTCAACTCCCGGGGGGCAGGGGGCTGAGGACCCCAGCCTCTCTGCACTGGAGGTGCAGCAGTACTCCCCGCCGGCTGCACTTCACCAGGAGGAGGAGAGTGGCCAGTGCGGCGCTGCGGCTTGTCGGGCGTGGGGCCGTGTGGAGTGGCCCACTCTGGAGAGTTTGGGCTGCTTCGCCCCCGGCCACCCCAGGCCTGAATAGAGGCTGCCTGGCCCCCAGCCCCTGGAGCCTCACCGTTCAGGCCTGGGGTGGCTGGGGACAAAGCAGCCTGAACTCTTTGGAGCAGGTCGCTCCGTGCGGTTCCACTCCTGGCAAGCCGCAGCACCGTGCTAGCCACGCTCCTCTCTCCCCCTGGGGAAGCGTGGCTGGCTGGGGTAGGCAGGGAGCGCTGCTCCACCCCTGCTGCAGAGATGCCAGGCGGGCAGGCAGGCGGTGCAGCCGCTGGCCCTGGCAGTCCCTCGCTCCTCCCACCACCCCGCAGCGCGAGCTCTAGGGTAAGAGAAGCAAGAGACCGCTATGGGGTCCCCTTACTGCGCGGGGCCCTAGGCGACCACCTGCTTTGCTTACCCCAAAAGCCTCCTCTGATTTCAGGCAAGGGTCATGATCTGGTCCGGAAACATCATAGCATCTCCACATCACTATCTGTCTTGTTTCTCTGGCTGAGTCAGCATTAAGTTAGCGCCTCATATGTTGCAGACTGTGATGGTGTGATAACTCTTGGGCCAATCCTGCCCAGAGCTGACTTCCCTGGGCTTTGCAGGCACCCAGCACTTGGCAGCAGGGCCTCAGTGCTTGACAGAATCAGTCGCCACATTAAGAACAAGACGTGCATTTAGCACAGAGCGCAGCAGTTGTCTGTGGCTTCTTTCAGTCAGAGCAGGTTTAAGTTCTGGCTCTAAATGATCACCTTTGTTGGGGGAAGGCTCCTGGCCTTCTGTGGAAAACAGTTATGGACATTAATTTAAAATGCTTCATATAGCAAATGAGCTTCCAAGTCAACACATAACCATGGTATCGTGTAGGGCTGTTTTTTTGCTGGCCGGTTAAATACTACTGTATGATCGCATTACTGATGTCAAGACACAGCAAATAGAAGTTACGCTACATGTTAGGAATGGCCATTTATTAGCATGTAGTGCAGCTAATACAAAATCCAAGGCTTTCGTTCATTCACATTGCTTATGTCTTGTCATGTCAGGTATAATGGCGTGTCCCTTTTGTTACCTGAATATGGCCAGTTAGTTGGCCTCGTTTCATAGACTCAGATTGTAAGGGACCGTTATGATTGTCTAATCTGATGCCCTGCTCAACGCTGGCCACAGAGCCTCACCCACCCAGTACTGCAACAGACTCCTAACCTATGACTGAGTTACTGAAGGCCTCGGTTTAAGGACTTCAGGCTACAGCAGTGACCTGTGCCCCTTGCTGCAGAGATTCACCTGATTTAAAGAAAAAAAGGAATGGAAAGGATGGAAGAGTAGAAGACGAGATTAAATGCCCATTCCTAGACATGTCTCATTTTATTACATTGTGGCCTTGCTGCTCCAGCCACAATATCTATCAGCTCCTCCTTCACCACAGGATGAAAATGATGGGGGAAAAAGCGATGTTGCACTTCCAGGAGTAACACATTATTCGTGCTAGGTGTTTACAGCAAGGCCGCAATATCATTAATACAGAGTCAAATACTGTGTGGTGCCTCTGCGGAGTGGGAGGAAAAAGGGAGTTTCTTCAGCGGCTGCACTGAGTTAGGATACGGAGCTCACTAGCTACTCCTCCCATTCCTGTTTCCCCTGTCCCGCTGCTGGGGCAGTTCCCCAAGGGCAGGTCCCTTTCCTTTAGCCACCGTACTTTACAGAGTGGCATAAAGAAACCTAGCAAGGATTGGAATCCAATCTATTGTTTCGATCTTACTAAATGCACTATGAGGTGAAATTTTCCACCTTTTCTCACACTGAAAAGTCCCTCACTTTGTGAAAAGCCCCCTTGAAAGCAAAAGCTTGAAGGTCACCTGAATCTGGGCCTGCATTAGTGCATAACACTGTTGGCATCCATGGGAGGATTTTTTTGTTTTTTGCGGGGGGAGAGGGACTTTGCAGGGTGTGTGTTATAACATACCCGGTGGTTGCACTATGTTGCTTTCCTGTGCTTAGTCTCTCCAGGTCCCTTAGAAAAGCAACTTCACTGACTGTAAGCCAGGCAGCACGTCTCTGTTTTGCTGGGCTGTCTCTTTGCTAGGAGAGCTGCATTTCGCTTATATGCTGTTCACCACCCCTGTTCTTGATTTCCCAGGGCGCTGGTTGAGGCTGCTATTGTAGCAAAGAACACTGTTGTCTGCTGCTTTGAGAACCAGCACAGGGAGCGGTGCCTGGCTGTCTGGAGGAGCTGGGGTGCCCAAGAGTTTGATGTTTTCTATCAGGCCTATGAAGAGGTGGGAAGGCTTGAAGCCTGCATGAGGAAAAGAAGATAGCACTTGCAGAACTGGAAACCTGGCATCCAGAAAGAACGGCCTACGGTGAACAGAAACTGATGCCCCTCAGCTTTCCAGCCGGGGCATTTTGACACGCTCGGAGAAGAGTTTGGGGTTGGGGGCAGGTTCCCCACATTTGCTGCTAAGGAACATTGCAGGGCTCTTACTGAAGGTATCTCCCTGCATTTTCCAGAGACTCAGAAGACTAAACTAGATACTGTTTGTTTCTGCCTTTCTTTTCATCAGGGGACGGCAATGAATTAAACCAGGAAGTGGGGGGATCTCTCATCAGTATTGTCCTCATGTACTACCCTCCCTAACCACCATTTCCACTCACATCTGGTTTTTCCTTTTACTTTACCTTTTTCTCATTATGATTTCCCTCCTAGTCGCCACACATCTGAGCAGCTGCTGTTTAGGTTCTCATCCAAGAGAGCTTTATTAACCGATATGCATCTCGTTCCTTCAGAGACTGAACATTTACACAACGGTCTTGTCCCCAGCTGTTCCACTGGGACAATGTGTTTGTGGTCTGTGAAAGATACTGTGTTACTGTGAACGACCCAAAGCTAAGACTCTGCCAAGGGATACTGGACAATCTCAGAACGTGAATGAGCTATTTAATTGCACTGTTGCAAAGTAAATTGTAAATAGAGTCCAATGCAAAACATGTCAGCACTTCACGTGCTTTCCCCGTTGTTAAGAGAAGGGAGTAATTTAATCAGCCAAACCTAGAAGTGGGGCTTAACCATCTGATACTTGTCTCTGTAAATAAATTTGGCAGTAGCCTCAGTTTACAGGTATATAAAAGTGTTCATTACTGTTTAGATAGAGCTTATTATATAGTTTATTTTTCTCATCACTAAGGTCACACTGGCCCTAGGACGCCATTTTACTGGGTGTACACACAAGCACATTATCAACACATGTACAGTATAAGAAGTAAAGCAACTCCCGATGCGTGACTGTGTACAGTTTATTGAACTGGTTTTATACTGAGACACTTCTGCTAAGTCTGAACATATATGCAAGACTACTTGAAGAAAAAAGAGCAGGGCACATGTCAGATTCACACTTTTACTGCAGCCTGTTAAAATAACCCTCAGAAGCAAAAACATATCTCAAAATAAACAGACTCTGCCAAGAATGACATTGCGTCAGTGTTGCCGTTTATTGGCAGCTGGTGACTGCAGCAGCTATTGGATGTTTGCACAGCACAGTGATCTGCTCAAGAGTTGTTGCATCTGACTAAACTGCAGCCCTTCCCTTTTCCCCAAGAAGTAGCGAAATGGTGGAGAGGGGGCCCAGGACGTCTTCAGTGCCGTTAACAGACAGACATGGTGTATACCGGGGCTATTTTTAAGCCAGATCACGGTTGGCACTCCCTGGATACTCAGGAATGGTGCAAGGGACTGTGGATTTAAAAAAAACAAACAAAATCCTACATTTGGGAAGGCACAAAACCAGCCCCAGCAAGGTGACAGCCACTACCCTACACTGTATGAAACACCTGCCTTGCGCATATGCTGGGCTCCCACTGACAGCTGGTCCAGCTGTAGTGTTGGGGGGGGGGGGGTTGGATGTCACTGGACCCAAGGTGAGCACGCCAAACAGCCAGCAAAAAGCTAAAGTGTGGGTGTAAAGCAGAGTCACACCACCCTAGGCAGGGGCGCTACCCTGTTTTACACCAAAACAGATCTGCCCCTAAACTAGCTACATTTGCATCAAGCCATTTCACCGGGCTGACGTGGCAGCAACACCATCAGGCCAGACACTAGCTCCAGAGAGCGGGTAGGGAGCGCCAACTGGGGCGCTGGCCTATGGTTATCACGGTGGAGATGAACGCCAGACCAAATATGCAGGATGCAGCCCCTGAGGCTGTGAGCAGTTCGCCCTACCATCCCTTCCCACAATGGGACCTGTGACATGCAACCAAGGTTGCCACAGTGACATACGCACCAACATAAGTGACATGCCCAAGGCCAGCAGCAACGCCAGCACTAGCACCCAGGTCTTGCGAGGCCTCATTGCATATTCTAGCCCTGCAGGGGCCATAGGCAATAAATGACAACCAGAAGAGTGCTAAAGTGTTGTGTAAGTGCTTATTTATTATTATTTTATGTGCATTCCTTAAACCAGATGGATGCCAAAAACGGCCTTACGCTTGCCAGCCGCTGGTGAGGTCCAAAGGCGTTGGGTCATGTACATTTCCCAGTGTGACAGTGAGCACTTACAAGCAAGCGGGGAACACCAGCAACTGGCCAAGCTATGATGGGCTACATGTGGGTGGGAAGGTGTGCCACCACGCCACCCACCCCAAACTAATAGGCGTCTGCGTGCTGGGCCTTTCACCCAGCAGTGGCATTGCACTCAACCAGTAAATCATGTGTGTGCACTCAGGCAGTACGTACCACTGCGTCCCCAGACCTGCAGGCTGGCTCCTGCACCCCATTGGAAGCTTTCTACGGCCGTCAGTGGGCCTGCACTCAGGCCGCAGTAGCATAGGAAACACCAACATTTTCAGCAGTGTGGCTCAGCATTAGTCTTAGTTATTAAGCCCCACTCATGCACTGCTGTCCCTCCCCCCCCCCCAGTTTTACAGCTACAAGAGACAGAAGACAATTGTGCAAGGGTCAGAAAGGGAGCATGAGCCGGTTGGTTTTTTTTGTTTGTTTGTTTGTTTGTTTTGTTTTTTTGTTTTTTTTTTTAATACGGGTTGTTTACGGCAATGTCCTTGGTCCTCCACCGCTTGCGGGCAGCTCAGAGCATGTTGCTCGTCACAAAGAAGTGAAAGAAGCCAGGAGGCCTCTACCACGAAGCCTAGCCCGATGGGCCAGGCACTGTGGGAATGGTCCCAATGATGGTGTTGGGATGCAGCACTGCCAGCCAAGACCTGGCGCTCTGGCATTGCCCCTCCATGGTCTGGATCAGTGATGCCCAACCTGGGGTTCAGGGACCGCCTGGGGGGGGGGGGTCCGTGGCCATGTTGCAGGGGGTCCATGGAGCCTCTCCATGCTGGGGCCAGAATCCAGCTGCAGCCCGATGCTCCCCGCCCAGGCTGCCTTTTCCTGCCTGTGGCCAGCTCCCAGCAGGGCAATGGGGCGGCAGTGGCTCCCTGGCAGGAGCAAGGTCAGGGGGCCAGAGCGGCCATGAGGCAGCTCCTCAGCAGCACGGTGCAACGGTGGCACCGCTCGCCAGCTGGCCCAGCGGTGCTGCCAGAGTGGCATGGGCCAGAGTCTGCCTGCATGGGCCAGATTACATAATCAGCTGGGGGGGGGGGGGTGTTAAAAAGGGGCACCCCAGCCTGAAAAGGGTTGGGAACCACTGGGCTGGATAAAGCAGTCTGTCAGCTGGGGCGCCTGTCAATTGTAGGACCTGCCTGAGACCAGTAGGGCCATGGGCCTTTGTGGCAATGGCTAAAAAAAGCAGTAGATGGGTGAGGTGCCACAGCCTGCAACCAGAGACAGGATTAGCACGGGCACCGGTGACTTTACACGTGCCAAAGGCATCGGCGTGTTAGTCTAGGTCAGCAACACAAGCAACGAAGCCCGTGGCCCTTTTAAAGACTAACAAATTTATTTAGCGTGGGAAAAGCTCCGGTTTACAGTTTCTGAGCTCTGGCTTATGGTGGGTCTGGTATAAAAACCAGTTCTGGAGGGAACATGAATGGGGTTTTTTCTATTTTATTCCCAGTCTGCCTTGTAGCAGGCTGAGCACCACCATCGGCTCTGAATGTTATGGGCATGAGCATGGCTGAGTTAGTGACGCTCCTAAGGCAAGAAAGTAGCAGGATAAAAAAAAACTAATGCTCATGAGAGGACTCCAAACTCGCCCCCCCCCCCCGCCCATCCAGTAAAAATCAGGTACCAATCAGTAGAAGTAAAATGCAATCCCAGGCCTCTTGCTAAACAGGCCTTGCTGAAGGGCACGGGGGTAGGGAGGCGTGCATCATGCACCCGCTCCATGTATATTGGAAAGCAAAAATTGTTTATGGTGGGACAGGAGATGCGTGGAAATAACAGAAGGGCCCGGTTCTCATTAGCACTGGCCCAGGTTCAGGTGCCATTCAAGATAAGTAACAGCAGATGACCCTTGGCCAAAGACGAGACAGTCTGGTAAACAGCAGCTAGGGAAAGAGCCATTGGCATGGTAAGCTCCAGGGTTAGGCATTTCCGGCTCAAGGAGAGCGTGGACAGAACATTTGCAAGCACTGAGCAAGATGCAGCGCATGGGAGCCGCGCATACTGACACGTGGCAAGACATTTTTTTTAAAACAAAAAGCGAATTGCGTCTTCTGGCAACCAACTGGAACACGCCAGCAGCTCAGCCTTGTTTGGTAAATTGCACTAAGTCTAGGCCAGGAAACCCAGATTTTGCTCAAGTGTCTCTCCTTTCTGCGGGCATGCACCAGGTATCTCAGGCAAAAAAAATCAGGTGCACACAAATGAGATTAATCCATCACTAAGACACTAAAGCAAGGGTATTTTTAATTTCATCAATTACCAGGCTCCAAATGGGTAGCTGTGTTTTAGTCTAGGTCAGCAAACCAATGAGGAGTCTGGGCGTACTTTAACAAATTTATTTATAGCCCCTCTTCAAGCATCTGACAAAGTGGGATTTTTCTCCCACAAAAATTCATGTGGGAAACAAATTTGTTAGTCTTTAAACGTACCACAGGACTCTTCCTTTGTTTTGCTGGATTCCTTGTTTTTGGCTAAACTAGCCTAACAGGATTCCCCTTTGGAGCTTTAAGATGACCAAAACCTATGAGGCGTTGCAGCTGGGGGTGGGGGGGATGTGTGAGATTTTGCACCCACAATAAATAAATTTGTTAGTCTTTAAAAGTGTGTGAGAGATTGAATTTATTTGCAAATTTGATTGCATTGCTTCAGGGCTTAATAGGGCCTTTGGACTTTTTTCTCATGTCAACAGGCGATTTGATCTCATCTTACTTTATCTACTGCTCCCCAGTGTTTGAATCTTAACAAGGGCTTTGATTTGCTGTTACAGTGTGACCTGGGCCTATGACGTACACGTCCCTGCATTTATTGCCTCCGATTCTGTAACTTCTCCATCTTCAAAGCATTTGACAAAGTGGGATTTTTCTCCCATGAAAGCTCATGCGATAAATAAATTTGTTACTCTTTAAAAGTGCCACAGGACTCCTTGTTCATCAGTTATCAACACACCCTTGATAAGAAAATACACAGGAACCATTTTCCAAGTGCATGCCTGACCTGTCAGCTCTCTGAGGAGAGGAACAGGCTACAAATAAGGCTGCTGGTCCAAAAGACCAGCCAGTCACTATTAAAAAAAAAAAAAAAAAAGCTTTGTAGCTCATACATGAATTAAGAACGGTGTAAGGGACATGTCCAGAAGAGTCGAGGCCTAACTAGCCATGACCATGACTTCAAGACACCCATCCATTTCTGTATTTGCATACACTGCCACAGAAAAACCCTTCCGGTTTAATGCTGTACTCTGAGTTGATTTAAACTACCGACTACGTAGCCAAGGCCGGTTCTTCCATAGAGGCAACCTAGGCGGGAGCCTAGGGCACCAATAATTAAGGGGCACCAAGGGCTGGGGGTCAGCAAGCCTATGGCACCCTGCTCCACTCCCCACCTATAGTGTTGTTCCCCCGCTAGGGTGAGCCTCTCGTCCGTGGCTGGACCCCAGCGGGGTGCTGCTCCCTGCCCATGGCCGGATCCCCACCAGCAGCTGGGGAAGGGATCATTGTGGGCCTAGGGCATCAAAAAGCCTTGGGCTGGCCCTGTATGTAGCCAAGTTATATCACAGCCTAGGCCTAAATATACCGCAATCAATTTAAAATAGCAATGTGCTAGCATTTTAACACTTCTGTTTGATAAATGGCTCATTAAGGCCACAACCTCTCTTTGCCTTACATGACAGATCCATTAATAGGTTGGCTTGTATCTTTTGCTACGACACCACATAAGAAAAGTGTCTGAGCTACACTATTTCAGCTGCTCATCGGCCTTAGCAAATCACCTATTTACTTCTAAGTTCAATGCAGTTCACGAAACGACTCAGCCTGTAGCTAGATGCGGCCAAGCATATACAACTTGTTCCTTCATCTTCAGGCTGTTGCCTGGTAAGTAATCTGGCGTGCAGGCAGCATTTTTTTTAAAATAAGCACTTAATATTTAATCAGATGGCCCTTAGCTACCATGAATAAGAAATGCCGTCTGGTTGTGGATGTATTCTGTTGTTTAAAGATTAGGTCTTTTAAGGAATGTAGGCAGCATTATTTTGCTAGCCCATGGGTGCATTGCAGACCATGGTATCATCAGCAACAGATTCCTTTTTTTAATTAGCTCATTAGGGCCCTGATCCTTAGCATCGTGCCAGTGTAAAGACTGAATGGTTAGCATCTATTATTAGTCGTGGCCATCAGGGAGGAGACAATGGGTGGGAAAGCCCCTTATGCTGCCATAAGCCAGTTTTCTATGCCAGCCTTTACTACAGTCATTGCAAGGACAATAGACTAGCCAGAGGCTGTCAAGAAAAGATGCTTAAACCGATAAAGCTGGTGTAAACAGGAGTGGATGGACAAGAGGAGGCAAATCAACAACTCCATTATTTTCCAAACATGGATAACATGTGCGGACATTACAGAATGAGTCTCCAATGCAGCTCTAAACCTAGCAGTCCCACTCCCAGCTAGAGCAAGCCATTCACTGCACTGTCTCATGTCCCCCCCCCACCAGCTTGGCTTGTTAGCACCCTGTATTTGCAGGATGTTAGCATGCTGGGCCCTGTGCGAATGCTCACAAGACATGCAACACGGTGGTAGTTAATCCTGCTTTACTGCTGCAGAGTGTGGCCAGGGCATGACCATGGTGCGCCCTCCCAGCACCCCAGCAAGCAGCGTAAATTGGAGCCATCCTCAGGGTACTGGAGTGGCAGGGGATGGGCCTGGTGGCTGAGGACAAGGGGAAGAGAGGGTGACACCAGTGGTGTGACATTAATTGCCAGCACTGGCTCGAACATCCCATGCTGAGTCTCCTACGGTCTGATGCTGCCGCAGGGAGCCTGCATGTTTAGTGGGCAAGATGCAACCACTTTGATTTTTCAACTAAGGCTGTGATGTCACTTGAAAGCCCATCCCACTGGCACTAGGGTGGGAATGTCAATGGGAATAGTGGTTGCTGACCAGTGCCAACCGTAGACTTGCCCTTAGTCTTTGGCTGCCAGCGTACGAGCTGATGAAGGGCAAATGTGTGCTGTGGTTACTCACAAACAGCATGTGCTTTGGCCCTGTTAGCAGCAAGAACATGAACAGCTGCTAACTTAGGGCACGGCTGCAGAGCTTTTTCCTGGCCTAAGCTACCATAACCTAGAATTTAGCAGTAGCAGGTGCGTGCGTGTGCGCGTGTGTGCGCGTGTGCATGCGCTCAGTGTAACACCACCAGGGGAAGCATTGACAGAGCTACAGCTACACGCTTGGCTGAGGTGCCCCAGGCCCAACCAACATAACTTTGTTGACCTAACATTTAAGTGTGGATGGCCTTGGTTTTTGAACCAGCTTTGGGTGTTTTGCCCCAATCTGGGCACTAGAGAGCGCTCAAGTGTCAAGAAGCCAGACAATAGAAGGGTTCTGGTTTGTTAGGCTAAATAAGTCCAGACAGCAAAGTGAACCCAACTCCTGTGAGTAGCTAGCACGAGTGCGTTGAGGACAGTAGTGAGCAGTGCAACAAGGCGAGCAGCTGCTGTCACCTCAGCTGAACACATAGAGTTATGTAAGTCATTTTTTTTTTTTTTTGCTCGCTTGTTTGTAGTTCCTCTGCCACCCTGACTCATCTAACAGCATGCAGGGTTGGCACTACACATGGCATGACCATTCCAGTTTGGTGGTTGGTTTCTTGCAGGTTGGTTACACTTAAATGCTAACAGTCACCAGAGCTGTAACTACGGCAGAGCGAGCAGAGCTTTGCTCCAAGTGCATTGGCGTGGCTCCATTGAGCGGCTCCATTAAAGGGCACGTCCCCCACCGACTGCTTCAGGTGCCAGCTATTTTAGGGGCACAGTCCAATCGGGCACCCAATTTTGTAGTTATGGGTCTGACGGTCACATCTCTCCTTGCTCGCTCACTCACACACACAGGGCATGTGCCAATAAGGTACTAAGAGAGCATTCAGAATAGCTACTGATTATGTTTAGTGACTGCATTCACATCAGAAACTGTGCATTGTGCTTAGCGAGCTTTTTTTTTTTTTTTAAGATTTAAAAAGCAAAAGGCACAAGCATGCACAGCCAATACATGCTCTGTAATATGAGCCATACAGTATTAAGCATAATTCCCCAGTTGGTGAGCACTGCAGAACACATCACCATTTATTATCTGTCAGCAGCAATGGCCAGGCAGTCCCAGGATTACACAAAGAGTACGGCCATCACCTGTGTGACAATAAAAGCACAAGGGACATTTAGCACCAAGAGGCTATATGGTGCATGGCACTGCCCCACCTGTGAGGCCATTAATACAAAAACTTTTTGTACAACACATCTCGAAGAGTGACAAAAAAAATCCACAGCTCCAGTTACTTCAGTGCCCCAGTTCCCAGCTGGGATGTGGCAGTCATGCCTCATCCTAAGCCATCTTCTCTTGACTCCTGGCTGTGGTGTAAGCCCCTTTCTGGACCGATGACCTCCAGAGCTGCCTGCCAACCTTTGCTCTGTCAAATGACCAGCATTGCAAAGGCTGGTGACTAAAACCAGCATGTGCAAAGCCAGTTAAACAACAAAACTGGCATGATGTGTCAGCAACTAAAGCAAGACGCCTGGTGCGACCAGCGCTGGGATGTCGTGCCTCATCCCAGGTGTATGGCCCTGTTGCACCTTTGCTGCTGGGGTTTTCTGGCTGCCTGCAGTGGCCCTGGGATGGCAATGCCCAAGCTGCTGCCAAGTGCTTCAGGCAAGGAGAGTGGGCACAGCGGGTCCATTGCCGCACAGGAAAGCTGATTACCTCGGCTTCACCCTGTTCCTGGTTGCAGCCCCTAAACCCCCTGCCGTAATCCAGCCCTGAATGGGGAGGCAGGCCTTGCTGCAGACCCCTGATGCTGGGGCGAGTGGCAGCAGTGTCATACGCCCAAGTCAATCACAGCCTGGCTGGTTCTCTGGCACCCTTTGCACTGCCACGACTACCCGCTATCCCACGCTAGCAAGCACAAGTTAAACCAGCCGTGACAACAGAACCAGCTCTGACTTTGAATTAGCAACTCAGGGTCCGCACCGGCCTCCCCGCTCAGTGGTGACATGAGCTGTTGGCGTTACACACAGGTGAACAAAGTCTGGACGGGCACGGTGGGGTGAACCTAAGTTCAGCGTCAAAGTCTGTTGTCGCTGCAGCCCCAGCTTAGGTGGTTAATGAGCTGCACAGATAAACTTGGCCAGCCAGTGCTGTCTTCAGGCTGTAAAACGCTGTCCTCGCCCAGTGAAATAATTACTCCAGGTGGGGGCACGAAGCAGCCATCAGCCAATCCCTGCAGACTAATGGCGCAAGCATCTTCCCAGGACGACCTGCCTAGTGTCTTTTCTTTTTACATGCACACCCACACGGCACAGGAAGGGACAGCCCTCTGTCCTTGGGATTATGCACAGAAGGGGTTACGGCTGTCCCTAAATAAGGTGAAAAAACAACAAGGAGTTGTGTGGCACTTTAAGACTAACAGATTTATTTTTTGCATGAGCTTTCGTGGGAGAAGATCGCACTAAGGTGCCATCAGAAAAAGAGACCATGGATATTTTCCCCTGGCCTCATGGAAGGTGCATGATCCTGCCCTTGGGAATATTGTTGGGGGGGAGATCAGCAGCACGCAGACCACTGCCTGCCCTCTTCTCCACCCCCGGCACCATCCCGGCTCTGCCCCACCAGTCCCACGTGCGCCTGGCCCTTCCCGGGGAGTAGAGGACAGAAGCCCAAGTGGTAGGGTGAGCTGGTGTCTCCATTTTCTTGGGGCAGTCCTGCTGTTTGGGGCATTTTCTTATGTAGGCACTTTTTAAACTTCCCACCACCACTGCCACTTCATCTCCTATCCCAATTTTTCACACTGGCTCTCTGGCTCGCCTAGCCTGGGGGCAGGGAAACAAGCAGAAGTGAGCCTGAGGTGGAGCTGGGGCAGGGCAGAGAGGCCATTAGATGTGGGTGGGCTTCAACCTGACTCAGGGAACTCAACAGTGAATAAAGCAGGCCAGCAAAGAGACACGGGGCCATGTTCAAGGGGTGGAGGGTAAGTTTGTGATTTATTGCATGAAACTTAGTCTTCAGGCCCAAGGCTTCACAGCCCAACTCATGTGAGCAGCTCTGTGCAGTCCTCAAGAGTAAGGGGGGATCAGGAATGGGTGCTTAGCAAACCACAACTGCTGGGAGCAAGGTGTTTGTCCACAGGAAGCCCGACATGCATGCAGATTTGCTCCAGTTGGCGCCCTTGACAGCGACCTCTGCTTTTAAAGAGAAATCAATTTTCCAGACCAAGCCCCACAGGCTAATAATCCTTTCTGCATGGCACCCACTCACGCTGGGCCCAGGTTGATTGATGACAAACTAGAAATAGGAAGAGGTGCCTAAATTAGGGGAATCAACAGTAAAAACGAACAAACGGGCCTGAGGAGACAAACATGGCGTTAGATGCAGGTAAGCAGAAACAAAGGCTGGTGGGGAGAGGGAGCATCAGGAAAGACAGAGCCGAGGCTGTCAGGCTGACACCGGAGCACCTACACCTTATTTATTTACTCTCCAACGCAACCCCAGCTGAGCCTGCAGCTATGCCAAGGAGAAAAGTTTTCCCTGAACCAAGCGCTGTTAAGAGCCAGACCTGCTGATGCAAACCTCGTTTTTCTGTATCTGGACAGAGCGCCTTGTGAAAGGGTTAAGCAAGAGATTTATTTAATTAATGTATATTTATTCACTGACTTACCCAGCCCCTGGAGCGCCTCTTTGGCAGCTGTTTAAGAGGCCTGAGCTGGCATGCAGAGTTTTGTGCTGAGGTTAACTCCATTGAGTGAAGCCGTGTTTCATCGGATTTACTGCAATTCAGAATCTGTCTCAAAGCTGTCAAATCCTCCTTTAGTGTCTCCTACATCAGCTGCTTCGCTGACTTTGGAATGAACATGTTACACTGCTTGGTTAAAATAAGAGGCTTAAATGCAGCATAGATTTGCAGCAGACATGGAATAACAGGAGTATTTAGGTTTCCCCAGTTCATTGGACCGGCTGCATTTCCACTCATATTTCTGCCTTCTGATCATAAAAGTTTATGCTGACTTTGCCATCATTCAGTAATCCAACAATTTGGCATCGTTACTTTGGCATCACATTGCTAACAGCTGAAAATTGTTCATGGGCTTATGCACTACGAGTCTTCTCTATCTGAGCATAATCCAGACTTCGGCTGTTAAGCAGGAGCCAGTTAATTGTACGAGGGGTTTCGCCATTCCCAGGCAGACAACATTTATCGGCACAGAAAATGGCTCTTTATCGTCCATGAAAAAGGCCTGGTATACACTGAAACATTTAGTGTGACCTCACTACGTTGCCCTGGGTGTGAAAAAGTCATGCTCCCAAGCACCGCTGGGACCTAACCCTCTCGTCTAGACATGGCTAGATCAGTGGAAGAATTCTGCCTTGGATCCAGCTACCACCGCTTGGAGAGGTGGATTAACTATAGCCTTGGGAAACCCCTTCGGCTCTAAGACGCGTCTGCAGTGTGACCCTAAAGCTCCGGCTTTTGGGTCGTGCCCTTCAAGTGAAGGTAACATTCCTACCGAGGACTCAGGTAACATTTGCACTGAAATAATTTTCCATGCAGAACCTGCTACCTGCTATTTACAAGTCTCTCATCTTCATGGTATCTGCAAGTCTTGTAATCTATGGCTGGGGGCGAGGCCACGGTCAGGGCTAAAGGTAGGAGCCGGGGCTGAACAGATGGCCGGGCACTCCAGCTGGGGAACAATGGCGGTGACGGGGGCACTGAGTCCATGTGCCACAACGGAGGCAGGCCCAGAGCAGATGTTGGGGCCAAGCAGGGCTGGGTGGTGCGCCCTGTGTGCCCCCCCATGAAGACAGGACCAGGGCCTGCCGTACCTCCCACACACTCCACCATGCCCCTATGGGAGTGCGCCCCAAAGTTTGGGGACCTCTAGCCTAAAGTGGCACAGATCTGGTTGTGCTGGGACTGACCCCAGGGCACCTGAGGCTCATTTCAGCATCCCATCCATCCTTTATTACTGATTGAAGCACTTACTCGGGTTATAACACAGAGAGGCACCCAGGGCCTTTCCTTTAAACCAGTGGTTCCCAAGCTGTGGCCTGTGGACCAGTCCACAAGGATACTGCAGGTGGTCCATGAGGAGGAAAAAAAGATAATTGCTGCAGGTAAATGCACAGCAGGTAAATGTACTGTGACAAGTGCAATAAGTTTATGAATGCACATAATAAATTATTGCAAATAGCTGTGTTTTTAATATCCTTGATATACAAATATGACTCCCATCAGTCATAGGCTGTTAAAAATGACTTGCTCACATGGTGGTCCACAAAAGCTTCCGATGACAATCTAGTGGTCTGCATAAAGGAAAAGGTTGGGAACCACTACTTTAAACGTCAAACAAAGCCATTTAGGACACATGATTTTATCGTCCCATCCCAGGTAGGTTTGCCCACTAGCTAAGCCGTTCAGCATCCCGCTCGTTCCAGTCTCTCGTTCTGTAATGATCATTTCTAAGCAGCTCTCATCTGAAGCCACAGCTTTTCCTGCAGCGGCCAGCTTGGCAATGCCTGTTTCCCATCAATAAAGAAATGTGCAGTTTGGCAGCTGTGTGCTCAAATCAGCGCATTAATTTGGTCCCGGGAGTCGCCCACCGCTGATCGTTGCTGTGTCGCTTCCTCTCTTTTTCTGCAGTTCTATCGGTTGCAGATGTTTCAACAAGAGCTTTTGGTTACACACTTAATAGGCTCAAGCTAGCATAAAGGGGAACTAATGAGAACCAAACCATTTCAATGAATTTTTGGAGACAGCAGGAGGCCCTGCGTTCTGAAGATTGCATATTAATATTGGAATTTGCATGGGACATTCACAGAATTGACAGAATTAGGCATGCAGATAGGATGTCCTTGGGGCTGGATCCATGCTAGATGATCATATGGCCAGCTTCATGGCCCAACACTTGAGATGTGGTGGGTGGATTTGCTGCAGTCTTGCCTTGCATTGCATGTAAAGAGATGAGAAATCATGGTCTCCTTCTTGCTAAAGAGCCCTTTAGTTAGGAAGCAAGGATTTCCCTAGGGTCCTAGTCAGCACCCCTTTTCTCAAGCTGGCCCTCCAGGCCAGATCCTCAACTGGTGTAAATGGCTATACCTACAAGGCTGTTGTGTTAGTTTGCACTAGCACAAGATCCAGCTGAGACACACATCAAAGGTATTAGTATGAATAAGGGCAGCTCAGAAATCATGCCCTTATTGAGTCCAGGTCTATCATTAAGCTACTCTTAGTCACCTGAATCATTCATTCATTATGTGCTATTAAGTTCTTTGCAAGCGATTGATTGTACTCAAAGGCCTATTATGATTTGTCACTGGCCAAGCACTGAAAATCTTTCCTAGGAAGGATCCATCTGTGTCCAGCCCTTAGTGTGATTATTGATTTCTCATTAATGCCTGGGAAAATGAGATTTCATTCTGAAGTGCAACCCACTAATGGAAAGAAGAAATGTATTCACTGCTAACATTTGGAACATTCACAGACTTTATAATTCATCACACGATAACAAGCCAGCTACCCGCCTTTCTTCAAATCCTCCTTTAGAAGTTGCTGTTAGCCATGTGTATTATGGTGACACCAAGAGGTGCCGACTCAGATCAGAGGCCCATGCTGCGGCAGGCTGTACATAATAAGTGACAGTCTCTGCCCCAGAGAACTTACAATCTAAATGGGGTGGGAGAGGAGGCAGAGGACAAGTGACTTGACTAAAGGCACATGGCAGGTCAGTGGTGGAGGCAGAACCAAAGCCCAGATCTCCTCTCAAGGAGGGCACACGCTTCCCCCAAGCAAAGATCAAACACACTTCGACACGTCGCCAAAACACACGACCATTTATAGCGTGCAACTGGTTAACAGCAGATTCAACTCTCTCAGTGTTTGTCCTTGCTGATTTTAATGAAGAATGTGGCATTTCTAATGGGCCCATTCACCGCAATCTGACAGGGCCGAACAAAGATAGGCTGGAACAAACGGTGCTCTCACTGGGTTCGACTGCACAGGAGTTCCTGCATTTGGGGTTCTTTTTATATTCGGTATCTCATTGATGGGTGACAGTCCTGGGAAAAGACAAATAACAGGAAAGGCCTGTCCTGCACACTTCCATCTGCAAGCTGTCTCGCTTGGCATCAGCCTGACCTCATCCAGCAAGTAATTCCACATCCCAGCTCCCAAAGCTGAAACCCTGCCGCCTCCAGCTCCGTCATGCTTGTGAAATGTTGACATTCAGGGGTGTAGCCGGGTCCCAGGCTGATAAGGTGCTGGCTTTTTCTTTTCACAGTAGAATCAAGCCTTTGAACTCTGTGTCCAAGTAAAAGCAGAAGCACGAGGAAGCCCAATTCTGCACTGGCTTCATTCAGCCTTCTGCAGTTGCTGCCTGTCCTGGAGAAGATGAAAACATGGACCGTGAGGGAGGGCACATCTGACCGGAAAGGATACAGTCTTCTCAGCCACTCAGAGGGAGAAATGGAGTTTCTCTCTGCGCCCACCTGCACTGCCCATTACCAAAGGGAAGGGATTATTCCTTAGGCACCATTATGACAATCTGTGCGCTGATGGCAAGTGAGATCTTCTGAGTGCTTCTTGATTTCCTGCCTCCGACATGCGGCAGAACTTTGTCCAGCTGCCTGTTTCATCTGCTGGCCACAGGAGGGATAATCTAGGTCTGGAGTCTGCAATCTGTGGCTCCGGAGTCGCATGCAGCTCTTTGACCGCTCCCTTGCGGCTCTGGGCCCTCCCCCTGCCATGGGGGGACCTGTGCATTGCCCCCGCCAATCGGGACCCCTATACATGGCCCACACCGGGCTCCCCACCACCACTGGGGGACCCTTCGGGGTGCCACTTCTACTGCTGGGCTCCCCCCACCACCACCAGGAGCTGCCGTGGCACGTGCCATGGCCCAGCTCCCCCCACCAGGAGATTACACCCATTGCCACTCTCAAAACACTTGGTTATGGAAGGAATGTATAAAAATGGGTCTTATCATTGGAGTCGCTGACCCCTGGGCTAGGAAAAAGCTGCAGATGAGTCAGTAAAAGAGCCGTACTGTTGGGTGCCACTTGAATGCTGCTGGCACACAAGTCTGCGGCAGTGCCCGGCCTCTCTGAACAGCCCTGAGTCATTGGAGAGGGATGAGGGAAGAGTCTGAGCCTTGTGTGTGTCCATAGCCCAGGCGATGGGGAGCAGCATGCTGGACACCACAACCCTCAGAAATCTGGTCTTCACCAGATCCGCCACGTACTCAGCAGCATGATGATGGTGTCCCAGGCCCCTGAGGCAGCAACACACAGGTTTGCTTCCTGTCCAAGGCATCTGTCAACACCACCCAGATCATTTCTGTGGTGGGCACTGATCTGAAACCAGCCTGCAAGGGAGTCAAGAGGTTGGCGAAGGGGACTTGCTGCTGAAGCTAGCGTGCTACTACTTATCCAATGGCCTGGTCAAGAAAATGGAGTCTGGAAACCAGGCAGTAGTTAGGAAAGTTACTGGTACAGACTGCGGACCTTTTCAGGCTGCTTGTTAATTTTCTCCCTAGATGTCACTTAGGCTTGCTGCCTCAGTTTCCCCATCAGTAAAACAGGGAACTGCTACTTGTAGGCAATGAGTATTTTATTATATTCCAGGCATATTTATTCCAGGTTTCTGCACGCCTGTCCCATTGGGAATGGCTCAAATAGCTTTGCTTGGGAACATTTTCTGTGATGAAATTCCTTACCCTTTCCATTCTTCTAGCTCTGATCCTTGGAGCTCGCCTGTTTGCTCAGTAATAGAAGGCAGTATTTTAATGGAAAAATAATGTGTGCTAATGGAAATTCAGTTCTGCCTGTGCTGAGGACGATAGTGAGATTTTATTGGAACAGGATGTTCCTGCTGAGATGCAGCCTTTTCTTTTTAGAGGGGCACCATTTTAGCAACATACGATGTTCTACCAAGAGGGAATTTCACTGCACAAAAGGCGTCACGATGTACCCACTGGATCCACTTTGAGAAGAGCGATCCAAAGGAAACGGCTCAATTGGCAGCTGCTGGCTGGGAAATGCAAAGCCATTGGGGGCAGGGAGAGGACCTTTCCCAGCTGGAGCTGACAGATTGCACCAGGCCCAGAGTTAAAAAAACAGCCCCTTCTGCTGAGCACATTTTAACATCCCAGAAGCTTTCAAACAGACAGGGGACAAAGAAAAGTCCAGTGCCCAGGAAACAGAGGCTGCCCTCCTCAAATGACATTTGGAAACAGAGGTGCTGGAAGCTAGTCCATGTGTGTTCATAGGTATGCCCGCTCCTACGGGCTTTTGGCTAGAAGACTGGCCCGTTTACTTCTGTAAACCATGCAAAACAAATCTGAGTACTACAGAACGCTGAGGCATGTTCAGATTGCTGGAGAAGCTGGGAGGGTTCACATCAATGCACATCGTCAGCTGAATGACCCAACGTAAAAGTGGCATGAGAACAGAATCAGAGCCTATGTAAGAAATGTTACAACAGGAGTGAGCCGCTAGCAGTGAGCTCCCCATAGCCCTTTTGTTCACCCCACACTGTGTCCTGGGCTGGTGCTCTTGCAAATTCTGTACTGCCTGCCCTTACTCTAAGGTTAACAGCACCTTGCTTACTAGACAAGCAATACCCTGGGTACTGCTCTAGTGGTTAGACTGGGAGCCAGGACTTCAGCATGCTGTGCCTGGCTTGGCCACCAACTGTGTGTGCCCATAGATAAGTCACAACCCCACTCCATGCCTCAGTTTCCCCCTGTAAAATGAGGCTAACAACGCTGACTTACCTCAGAGGGCTAATGAGATTCCAAAATCAATTACCTATAAAGCGCTTTGGGATTCTGAAACGAAAGGCAGGAAAAAGTTATAGCTGTGAACGAAATCCTGTGCAAGTAGAAAAAGACCTGAGAGCATTTCCAGGAGCAAGACTTGCCACCTACCGAGCCATAGAAATAAACCCCTTCTCATTAAAAGCCACAAACATCATAGGACCTTTTCAATTAGAAAGTGTGCAAGACACAGTTGCGTTACAGTGCACCCCCTCTCACCTTTGGAAACAAGCTCCTCTTTTATTTCAGTCCCCCCAGCCTTTTGCACCCACAATCTGTCACATTTACATTTTGATGAGGATCCCTATTTATTTAGCAACCAGTCCAATGTATATTTTTCTATAGTGTCTTTCACTGAGCGCACCAAAGGACAGGGGACTAGAGAGCCTGCTGTTTGCAGAGTGGGGCCCCACAGCTCTCCTGCAGACAGCGGGACATGCACACCTAGGCTAATTAAAAGCATTCAAATGAACTCTGTGCCTGCAACATGGCCTGTTTCTCCCACCTACAGCATACGATAATATTATGCAACTGCTATGGTGTCCCATAATGCCCCACTCCCCTTCCTGATGGCCTTTAGCATCCTTGGTCTTCGTTTTAAGTCCATGCATGGATGTAGTCCTGTGTGAATTTGTCTTCTCACATCAAGACAGCACAGCACCATAATCAGATGCATTTTGACATAAAACAGGACCCAGGCCATGCCACATGGCTGCGGTGTTACTATAATTAAAAGGAATCCCTTTTTAAGCCCTTCTCTGGTGCTCATTAGATAAAGCAACACCCAGTCAGTCACAAGACAGGACAGCCAGCCTGTGGAGAAGTGTCAGCGCAGTGTTGCTGTGCTGTGTCAAAACTGCTTTTCTGACAGGATCACATATGCCATGGATGTGGGACATGAGCTAAAGAAAGGGAAAGCTCCTACCATCTCGTGAGCAGCTGTCAGAGGCTTTTGGTGTCATCTGCCTAAGGCTACAATCTTTTGCTGAATTGCTTTGCAGCAACTGTACCATTCAGAAGTCCCATAGACTGTAATAGGGCTAAAGCAATATGATTTCTGTAGAAATTTCATAGGAGATTATAGAAAGAACAACCATGTAGAATTTAATAGCAAATGACAAACTTTCAAAAAACTGCTAGAACCATCCTGCAAAATTCTAAAACTGACAGACTTCTTTATTCAGTTTGATAGGATAGTTGGGAAAAACCCCTATGGAAACATTATCCCTTCCTATTAAATATTGTAGCACTTTCCCATAGAGTAGAACAATACAGTCAAAATCATCATTTGAAAAAAGTGGGAGGAAAAAAGGGAGTGTATGCAGTGCTCCTGGGACCAGCCTTTGCTGGCTAAAGTCTACCAGACTTTGCTCAAAAGGTAGCCACGCCTAATTACTACTGTTTTGTTATCCATATAACATAGTAAGAGTGCCTAGTGCTACAGCAATACACAGCACATTTCTGGTTTTATTTTTCGATCATTTTTATAGATAATATGATGCTTGTTTTAAGCATTAGATTAGCAGTGCTTATTTTAAACATTTTTGTTAGATTATTAATTTATATTTTCAGATTGGTGCAATTACATTTTCCCAGTGGAAATTGTTGGGCAGGGAGGTCAGACAATAATTGTTTAATGACAGGAGACCATGAGATTAAAAAAGCTGAAAACTTTATAACCATTGAATTTCAAATTGACAATGCCACATGTCAAAATATGCAAAGTATCCTTAAATCAAACTCTAATAATGTCTCAAGCAGCATATTTTTTATTCCTGGCTTATCTGTAAATTTCAATTATTAGCAGTGGAAATAGTTTGTCTTTGGTAGTGTGTCTGTGAGATGAAATCAACCTTTACTGCCATTTTCCAGTAAAAATCTAATCCTTTCATGACTATTTATCAACAAGACAGCCAATCAAGCGCCTGTCCCAAAAAGTTTGCAATCTCAGTAAAATGACAGTTTTACACCGTGGTTTTGTCCATTTAATGTAGGACCCTGGACTAGTCGTATAAGGGATCACCTTGCATTCAGCACAATATGGCAGGTGCTCTGCTGCTGAACCTGCCTCCACCTGCTGATCTTCCACAGCACATCAACCCTGGCCAGCTGCAATAGCTGCTGTTCAATTCCCGGGACTCCCAGAGCAGACGGCTAATAATGCGGACATTGACTGTGGTCTCAGAGCTGGACAAGGGCTGCGATGATATCACAGAATCTGTTTTCCTTTATGACCGGGATAGATTCTGCTCTTGCGTGAACACCAGCCCTCTTCCAGCAGCAAAGCTTCCTGTTATGTGCATGACACAGAAGCACAATGTACTTGGCTATCAGAAACAGGGGACCAGGAAGCCCCACAGCACCAGCGACATCATCTGCTCAGCAGGCCTGGTCTCTTCTCTTCCTTACTGTTACAAATCAGGTTCTTCACTGCAGCCGGCCGTTAGCTGACCTGGACTGCTCTGTCATGCGACATGCCCCACTCTGATCAGCTGATAAGGAAGAAATGAATAAAAGCAGAAAGAGTTGTGCGCCAGTGCGACATGCTCAGATCCAGAGCTGGCTATGAACTCTCACTGTTCAGAACCAAAGTTCAGAGCTGGATGGGACTGGAGTTTCAGTTCATGACCAATGCCATTTCTCTTTGTCACACACAGATGTTATAAAAAATTTAGAGAGAGGTAGATGGTGCTGAATATAATAAAAATCCCTGAAACCGGACTTCCTACTCATGTGAACAATCCCAGAGATTACCCATCAAAAAAAGTGTTGGAGGCAGAGAGATATGTAAGGGGGGAGTTGATGGAGGGAAGTTCTGTTGACTGTCTGCTGAAGGTGTGTGTTAAATTACACTTCGCGGTGTATTCTTAAGGCATCTGCAATGAGTGGCTAGATGCCCCTTTTTTAAGCACTTGCACAAATCTAAATAAATGAAATAGCACCTTGCCCAGAAAATCGCTGACTGTAATACGAGACCCAACATTTGGTCCAGTGAGAGTCCAATCCATTGTAGGCATGTAAGGAAGCATTCGGTTCAGGGCCAAGAAGCAGCATCATTTACATTTACTCTGTTAGCTTTCTACAGCCGCATGTTAAGTGCCAAATCGTGCTCCAGCTGGAGCCAATGACAGCAGGCCCAGATCCCTGATCCTGCACCATAAGGAGTTCAATGCCATTTGAGCAAGATGCTTTCAAGAAAGACAGAAGAGGATGAATTCAAGCACCATTTGCTATTTAAAATCTGCAAATCACAGACTATTGCTTTCTGTGAGGATAAAAGCAATTCACATTAAGGCCTGATTTTCAGGCCCTGGGTTGGTAATTTCTTTATATTCACGAATAGAGTCAACAGACCCCTCCATTTAAATGACCTGTCTGTCCCACTCCCACCTGTAAAACTCACGCTGCATGACTGCAGATGATTGAAAATGCCAGTGTAATATTTTGCACTCACATTGTGCTGGCATCACTGACTATCACAAGCTGTAGGGCCAGTGGTTAAAGTAAGCCAGAACACCCCAGAATGCAGTTTCGGGGCCCACGAATCTGACAGGCCAGAGTGCCGGAGCCCAGATTCCAGAAAAATCGGGTCCACACATCCATGAAGGGGGCAGGGACAATACAGGAAGGGGGCCCAGAGATTAGGAAGGATCTGGGTCCCCACAAATTATATTTTAACCACTCTGTAGGGCTATAGAGCACCAAGCCCAGTATGGCTCCCCTCTGTTGAATCCTGCACTGTACACGCCATAGCTGGAGCGGGAGGAGTCTGAGATGCAACGGTGCAGAAGGCAGGACCCCGGGGTGAGACAATCACAGCTAGATAGATGTGTCACACTAGCAGGCATGCATTTAAAGAGCTGTTTTCCACAAGCCTGGCAGGTGTGAACACAAACCCTGTTTAGTGCATGTGCACACTTAAATGTCTCGAGACACAAAACTGTTCAGAACACAAGTTGCTTGAGCACGTCCAACTGTGTGTGTGTGCGTGCGTGTGTGCACGCAAACAAGGCCCACAACAATATGCTTTCTCTGAACCTGAACTTTAGGCCCTTACACGAAAAAAATAAAATATCTGTGGTTGGAGGTAGATTATTTGACGAATGGAATCAATGGCAAGTGACCTTGCATGACCCCCCAAAAGCTGACAGGTGTACATTTTTTTCCCAAGGGAATTATTTTACCAAGGCACATGAGAGAATTATTATCCTGTTTCTAAATAGTCTTCTGCTCATTTAATGAAATGATTCTTTCATCGAGCTTTCATTGCTGGCCTTGCTTTGCGGGAACCTTGCATTTCTACAGGCAGGTGCGCCACAAACACAAACAAAGGCCTTGTGATTCAAGAGGCCTGGCTCAAACCAGCTGAGGCAGATGGCTCCTGGTGTCATACAATGGATGTCAGATTATTTTCAGCGTAAGGTGAATGATAACTCTGTGGTGGGCCTGGCAGACAAGACATTCAGTTTGAACAACTTGGAAACATCAAGCATCCTTGTGACTGAGCTGTGGTACAAGATACAAGTGGAAATGACCTACTCCCTCTGATCTAGTCAACTTCATGGCCATGATCTAGGAGACAGATGTGGATTAACTTTAACAGGTAAATGGCAACGATTACCCAGAGGCACTGTATTACTAGGATGAAAGTGGCATGATACACAGGGTTCATACTAAAAAAAAGAAAAAAAAAACCCAGCCCAAATTAGGGAATGGCAGCAGACACAAATGTCAAAATTTAGATTTTTGCTGTGACTGCTCTGATAGATCAGACTGGTAGAGGCCACAAGCTATTCTTTCCATTCTCTTCTAATTGTACCCATGAACTGGAGGGTGTGGGTGTGTGTGTGTGCAAAAATCAGAGGTTTTAAAAAAATCAACCTCCTGGGTCTATTCCTTTCCTCTCGCCTGCCTGCCGTTAATCTCAATTTTTTTCTGTTTATTGGACTCATTGACATCTCTGCCTGTAAAAACAAAAAGGAACAGAAAAATGGAGAATGGCATATGGAAATTCCCAGCATATAGTTGGTTGGTGAAATCTGCAGGGTATGTGTAGCCAGGTTCAGATGCCCCTGCGAGAGCTCAGCTCAGTTACAGCCCTTGCAATCTGTTGGCTCCATTCACTGTACACCCGTTAGTGCCGCTATATATATGTTTAATACAGCTGCCCCATTCCAGGGGTGCTGACGGGAGGGTGCTGTGATCGTCTGTGAAAGTGCTCCTTATGTAGCAGGCAGCTCTCTATGCTATTCGTGCCAGTGGGGCAGGTCTGGATGGGAAGGGGACGAAGCTATGCAGTAAGCAGGTGGGGCTTTCATTCTGCTGCCTCATCAGAGGAGTTGACAGCCCCATAAACAAAAATCCCCCCACTTAGCTGTGACCTTCTTCTCTTTAAAAATTATTACAAAAATTGTTTTTTTCTTTCTTTTAAATTAATCAGAACCAGCCCTGGTTTTTCATTCCCGTGCTCAAGTTTCTGATGACACGTAAACCATCCAAATCCTAGAACATGTCTCCTGTAAAAGATGCCAGCCAAACTGTCATCTCCACATTAGCAGCCTGTAAATCAAGGGTCAGATGGCATGTGAATGATTTATTAAAGTCAGCACGGTTGGTGCTATGCAAGCCAGTGACGCTGAGCTCCAGGGCTTTGCCCAAGTCTCCTTTTCTATCTTAAAGCATTTGTTAGGAAGGAGGGAGAGCTAAATCTATGGGTTTTGTGTCAATGCAGGGAAGATTAGAGGTGTTTTTCTGCACTGATCACAGCTTTGGTAGAAGATGTAGCATGTCAGGGCTTGGGTGCTTTGACAGTGCATCTTCTGATCTTACTCAGAGATGCAGAAATGTTTTCCTAGCAAGACACAGTTTAATTGTAACCTAATCTAGAAAGCTGATGGGGAATCTTGACTCCTCTTCATAGGACTAATAATGAGTTCCCATCTTAGATGCAGCATTGTTCATTAAGTGCATGAAGGAAAGTACAAGGATGAAATCGGTATGGTCTGGCTCTTGACATGTCTGGCAGACATCAGGCAGGCCGTCTTGCCCTGCCCTGTATGGTCTGTGTGATTTAAATAAAAGAGGCTTAGTATGTGCCTTTCTTGAGACAGACTCCGACGTCAGGTAGGACAACAACCAGCCCCCATCATCCACTTTTACTTTACACGGCTCTACAGTCGCTTTTTGTCTCCAATCAAGACCAAGTTTAGTTTGGGATCACTCCAGCAGCAGGGTGGGATCCAGAACTAAAGTTCTGATCCCGCTGAATCCAAATCTTCGGTGCTTTCCAAATGACTTCATGAGAACAGTCTGATTTCGTTTGAAAAGTGGCAGCCCCCCCACTGTATTCACGTGTTAAATGCTGACATTAACTTACTGCACTAAAAAGCCATTAAAGCGAGCACAAGCCAGCTTGCCATCTACATTTTAGTTTGCTTGCCGAAAAATTGATTTATACCATATTTTCACTCTGACAACCAGTGGCTGTAAAACTGTGAGTCTCCTACTTTTAATTGCTAATACTGTTCCTTTTTGAGTGCTGACTCTGAACTCTCTCGAAAGACAAAGGCTCCTTCATGAACTCAGTATCAGAAACAGGAATAGGGAGAATAGCAATGTCAATTATATTTTGCAACTTTTCAGCACGATTAGAAAATAAAAACGGCTTTATTTCCAAAAGGCTTAATGGGCCAATTTTTCTGTGGCAAGTTCCTTAAGACAGCATTTAAAGACCTAACCTTTGGCCGTTGGCCAATAACCACTACAGTTACTGTGGTATCAGGCCTGTGCCAGCACAAACTGATCATACATCAGGCTTCAGCTCTGACAGAGCTGAGACCAGCTCATAATGAAACAGGGCATTAATATTTTTTCCATTTAAGTCTCACTTCTACTGTATGCAAGGGAAGACATTACTTCCTCACTCGCAGCTGGAAAGACAGGGTTTGCATCTGGCTGCCCTTCTTCCCCCCCACAGGACCCCCAGACAATCTGTATCTTAAATATTTCAGGAGTCGAATGCTTCCTCTCATGATTTCCTGGTTCAGCCCTAGTCCCAGGACGGTGGAAATCTGCCACTCTGAATGATAGAGGAGCTCAAGGCCTTGGAAAGCAACATAGCTCTTTTCTTTCTGGGAAGTCCTGAACCAAATCCATGCTTTCCTTAACTCTTGACAAACAGTTCACCATTTCCAAACGAAGAAACTCAAAACAGCCATCAACCTGTTTCTAGTCTAAAAGGCAGGAGTTTGATTAACTAGGACTTTAACCTTCTACAGCACACGCCATTCAGGAATCTCAAGGCACTTCAATTAGCTAATGTTAATTAACTAAACCTACAAGCGGGGTTGGATTGTGGGTGGCTACCTGGGGTGCTGGGTTTGGGGGTCACCAGGCTAAGGTGCTGTTTTTGTTGTTAGCGACAAAGGGGAAAACAGAATGGTTGAAGTAAAATGTCTCGGGTTTTCCATATCTGGATTCACGAACCTCCCAAATGTTCTGGGCTTTTCTAAAATCTTGTGGAACCCGCCGGACTTTCTTAGAGCCACATTTTCCTCAAGTCTCCTCGAACGTGGTCAGCCATGTTCTCACGGATGTATAAGGGATGAGGCACCACCAGTCATATATGGCATGAATGAATATAGGTTCATAGATTCAAGCACGGAAATATATTGTCTCTTGTGAGAGGGATAAATCATGCATACAAGCTATACATCAAAGTTGGGAAATGGATTCCAAATACAATAAAAAATAAGGTGCTCCTAAGTTTAACAAATGGCGGGGATGGCAGTGGCTGAAGATGCTGCTCACTGTTGCACTACAGATGGCCCTGTCGACAACACTGCCTTATGACAAACCCATCGTGCCCTATCCAAACCCGTCATCTTCTAGCGATATGAATACACTGGCGATTTTTTACGTCCCATGAACTGATAGTCTGTTACTGCAAGTTAGTTTGTAAAGACAACTCAGGACATGCCACAAGTGTTTCTGTGGAATGATTCCTAGAATAAACCGCAAACCTTAATATCCTGAAATAAATGCTAGCATCCGCACTAGCCTTTCCAGATGTGTTAGGAGCTAACCAGATCCCTGGGTGCACTCTGGGTCAGGCCATCCTTGGCGCGTGATAAGTGGGGTGACCATCCCGGGCCTCACGGTTCTGTGGGCCCCAGGCCCCTGCCTTTACCCCCAGCCACGCTGCTCACTCCTCCCCTGCTCTGCTGCCTGCAGGGGCAAGCTGAAGGCCAGGGGCGGAGCAGGCATGCAGAGCTCAGCCTTTGGGCCAGCACGGAAAGGTGGAGCGAAGCCCCAACCAGCTGCTTTGCCCTGGGCCCCGCTCCTGCTTCAGGACAGCCCTGCTTTGGGTTATTATTCCCAGCAACTGATAAGGAGAATCTCCGCCTTTTTAAAAAGAAATTACGTTTCTAGCTGCCCTGGTTGGGGAGAAAAATCTGGAAATGTGATCAAAGACACTTGAAAAACTCAAAAACTGGATGACAAACAAAAAGCCAAAACTCATTACTTGTTATACGTCTCATAGCTTTGAAGCCAATCACGTGTTCTGGGGAATCTGATTCATGATTTTTGAACCTTTGGGGTTGGCTCTGTTGCCTCTATTACAAGCAATTTGTTAGGTTACCAAAACAGAAAGCATAAACATTTCACTGGCTGTTCCCAGTTAAAGGCTTTACTTTTTGCCTTTTAATCAGCTTGGATGATGAAGCTAGATAGGACACTTCCTGTTTAGCATGTATTCCCCTTTCTGGTTCTCATGGCCTTTTGTGGCATTCCTGCCATTCGGACCTGAACACACAGCAAAAGAAAGTTCAGACTATAACATTTGATCATCATTCCTACATGGTTAGGTAAATCTGAGAACTCCATGACATCAGAAGTATGTTTCAATATCAATGTGGAGGACTTTATCACCTCCAGAAATACCATTTTCTAGTATCAAACATGAGCACCAACATGGGGGACAGGATTAAAATGCAAAATGATCTGGACAAACTAAAGAAATGGGCTGAAATCAATTGGACGAAATTCAACAAGGACAAATGTAAAGTTCTCCACTTAGGAAGGAAGGATCAGTTGCACACATACAAAATGGGAAACGCCTACCAAGAAAGGAGCACTGTGGAAATGGATCTGGAGGTCAGAATGGATTGCAAGCTAAATATGAGTCAACAATGTTAACACTTGCAAAAAAGGCAACCATCATTCTGGGATGTCTTAGCAAGAGTGTTGCAAACAAAACATGAGAAGTAATTTTTCCACTCTACTCTCGCAGATTAGGCCTCAACTGGAGTATTGTATCCAGTTCTGGGCACCACGTTTCTGGAAAGATGTGACCAAATCAGAGAAAATCCAAAGGAGAGCAACAAAAACGATGCAAGCAAGGCCTAGAAAACATGACCTAGTGTGAAGGAAGATTATAAACATTGGGTCTGTTTAGTCTGGAGAAGAGAAGACTGAGGGGGGACATGACAATAAGGCCCTGAACCAGGCAGCTTAAAGTTTATTCTTGGCTCTACTGCTGATCTACTTTTTGACCCAGAGCACATCACACCATCTCTCTGTGCCATGGGGCAGGGTTGCAGGCAGTTTGTTTGAGCCCTTGTGCTTGGATGGCACCCAGTGCACCAAGGATGGTACCACATGGCGTTGTTTATCCTGGGACTTCTCTGGTGGCATCCTATTCAGTAAAACTCAGCAAGAGTCTCTGCTGGTCCCTTGCCAAGATCACCTTACTTCCAGACCCCAGAGGCAATTCATCCCCACCTCAATTTTTAGCCTCACTTCAGGGATCTACTTTGTTCACGTTTTAAGATTTCAAAGCCTCTGAAGCAACCCCTTGGTCTTTGCTCACTGGAGCTGGATCAGAAGAACTCACCAGAGCATCCTGAGACCTTGAGGCTGATGCAGAGAGGGAATCAGATCTTGAAGCGGTGGCAACACTTGGGAGGAATCCATCAGAATCAACTTCAAGTCGTCCTTTCTCAGCTTCCTGGATTTGTTCATGAAGCCAGAGCAGACCTTACACTTTGGCGGGACGTGGGGCTCTCCAAGGCACTGGAAGCAGATGGACTGCCCCCTCAATGACTAGCAGGGTTTGACACCTGGCGTGTGGAGCATATGCCACACAGAGAGAAGGGGCCACAACCAAACAGGGCGCACGGGAGATGATGGCCCTGACTGCAAACACAAAGGGGAGGAAACACCCTACCCCAAACCTGTGCTCTCCTGGAAGCTTGACTACCCAATGTGCTCCTGCAAATGGACTTTGAGCTTGTTTGATCTAGCAGGGATGCACAGCTGTCATCAATCCTTGCCTGAAGAACGGCACTCTTCTAGTTGGGAAAGTCAGCCTCTTTGACCCAGTGCACAGCGTTGGGAGGGACACGCATGGAACAGTGAGGGAGGAAGGGGACACCCGTCTGGCCAGCCAGATCAGCTGAATCAACCCCAGCAATAACTGGGGAGACAGATGTCACCATCAGATCGCTGCACCAGAAAATAAAAAATAAGAACAGCAAAGTAAATAAGAGAAAGCATACTAAAGAAATAAAGACGAAAACAAGCGAGTAGAGCAGCTAGAGAGCAGACACTGCAAAGTTACATCTCAAGCTGCAGGTGGCTGAGAGTGGCAGATGGTCAGCTGCTCCCTATATGCCCTCAGTCCAGAACATGGGGTGATACGGCAGGGGCAGACACAAAAAATCTCTGATCACAAGTGCCTGAGCAAACACACACACTGAAGTAACTCAAGAGGGACAAACGCTGGAAGGAGCAGCAGATTTTGCACCTTCGTAGGTGACTTGTCTTAGAGGCTCTGCATTCTTAGGTCTCTGGCTCAGCACTTGGACGGGGAAACGGCAGGATAATGCTAGGTGGTGCAGGGGGGCTAAGAGCTGCTGCTGATGACCTGTTACATGGCCCGAGTCAGCAATGAGCAAATGCTTTAGTGTCACGTCAGAGGGCATCGGAGACACAGAGGAGATGGAAGAGCAGGGCTGTGATCACACAGCTGTTTAATATCCTTCAGCAAGGCTAGCCCTGTATCCTTACCTAACTCCAGCTAGGTGATTCCCTCCCCTTGCTCTTTCTTCATTCCTGCCTCAGACTCCTGCAGTATTGTTTTAGCCGTGTTTCACACCAGAGGTGGCTGAATTTCAGGGTGGGAATCCTTTCTCTCCCCAAACCACCAGTCTTGTGAGGCTTTAGAGCAGTGGTTTTCAGACCACAGGTCGGGACCCAGCACTGGGTTGCAGTGACCCCTGCTGCCATCACCAAAAGACTGGAATGCATTGCTCAAAGATGCAATTGTTGGGTCATGGGCAGAAATGATTGTTTTCAACTGAGTCCTGAGAAAGTTTGAAAATCGCTGGTTGAGAGAGACGGGAAGGGGTCTACTGTGATTCATCTTCTTATAACTCCCAACCATGCTTCCTATGTGACCTTAGTAAGTCGCTTAACCTCTGTGTCTAAGTTTCTCCATTGCTAGCATGAGGCTAAAAATGCTGCTCACAGTGGCTGGGCTAGTTAACTTTTGCAGGGTGCTTTGAGATCCTCAGCTGAACGGTGCTGTACATTTTACAACCAGCTATTTGATGTTGGTTGCCCTGACTGCTTGGTGAAAGGCAGAATAGGAGCTCATTGTCATTCCTATCAGGCATTAAGATAATATGCCGGGGGCGGGGGATGAAAAGATGAGCTGTGAAGGCAAGAAACTCTGCCTTTCCCTCCTGCTGACTGTGGGACCCGCTTCACCGCTGATCAGCTTATCGGCCTGCTGGTTACATGCCAGCAGGACGGCTAATGCCATCTTAGAGGAACGACAGTGCACAGCTTGCAGCTATTGCGGCTGACTAAGTCTGGCTAAGCAGGACAGCCGTCTGGCTTCCTTTTCATTTATTTATACACGCTCACTCCGCTTGCAAGGCTGATGTCATTGGGATGGCCTAACACTGCCTTATTATTTAGCTTGTAAGGGATAGAAATAGCTGGTTCACTCAGAGAGTGAAGTCTGACAGGAGCTACTTTCTCAAAGGGGCTCACTGAAAACACAAAGCCCTTCAGGCTTCCCAGGGAGAAGCTCTCCCCCCTTCCCTCCCCCATCTGCTTGAAGCCCCATGACAGCTCTTTGTTTACAAAGCTTCGGGTCTCCATCTGGATTCAAGCAGAGCAGATAGGGAACAGGAAAGCCTCTGGTAATCACAACAGCACAGAGGATTGTGAGGGTGCTTTTAGCTGTTGAAAAGATCCACCAGCTACTTCTCTCCATTTCCAGGGCAAATCTCCTTCCCCTTTTCCTGGGGTGTAATGAATTGGGACGTAGAGCCGTCTGCTTTCACCGCCTCCACCACCGTGCGTCTTGCAGGACAATGGTACCTCTCTGGTGTTACCTTAGCCTGGGATGGGTTGGATTTTGGGGTACATAAAACAAGTTTAAACCTTCTCTGCTCTTGACTAACTGGCCCAAATAAATGACAGATTTATTTACACTCCAATTCAAAGGCTGCAAGTCCATCATTGGTTTCTTTTGACAAACACCTGAACTTTCCAGAAATGATTATCTGTGAAATATGTTATATTTAATTATGTGTGGGCTTTTGTTACCTAATATGCATGACATTAAGTGCCCTCCCCTCCCTCATTTATGGTTTCAGGCTTTCCCTTGACTAAGGATGCCATAAGGAATTACATCTGATCAATTAAAGGGAGACAGAGCATTTAAATCAGGGGTCTCAAACACATGGCCCGTGGGCCACATGCAGCTACTAAAGCTATTTCCTGCGGCCTGTGATGACACTATTATTACCAATATTTGCAATATGTGTAAGGCGGGCTTAGAAGCTGTGCTTAACAGCTTTGGGCGGGGGGGGGCAACTAATCTGCATGGGTCCTGTATTAGCATGGATACAAAGAGCACAATTAGCTGATTAGCATACTGGGGGCAAGGCATAGTGAGTAATTGTATTTGGGGTTAGTCTGCTCACAAATCGATCAGTCTCTGTAATTCTACTAAGGGGAAATGTGAAAAACTGTCTTTTTGTGAATTGCTACTCTGTGTTTGTTGCAAATCTGTCTGAATTAGTTAAAGGGTAAAAACTACCTTTAGTTAAGAAGAGGCTTGTAGGAAGGGCGACTACATGTTTCAGCCTGAAAGAATTGAAAAGAGATGGGCGGGGGGGATTTGAGGCTGTTTTAAGCCTCTTCTCCTATTGCTTCTGCTGTCTTTTGATAACCATGGCTAAGCCTTCTGTCATTTAGATAGAGATAGCTGTTTATACCTACTTAAGAACTGGAATCACCAGGGAGAAAAACAAACTCTCTTTGTGACTAGAGAGATATTTTTCTCTCTGAGCTGAGACGGGTGGAGCTGGTGGACAGCAGGCGGAAGCAGCAGATGGTGAGAGCGGCTAGCAGTGAGCTGGGTGGCACGAGTGACCAGAGGGCAGAGCCGGTGGCCAGCAGGCGGAGCCAAGGAACAGTTCTAGAGGATGGAGTGAGTGACCAAGGATTGGCGTTGGTGGACAGCTGGCGTGAAAGACACTCCCTACGTACCCTAGTTTTGCCATTAAGTTTGTGTGTTTTGTTATGTGGTGTGAGTTGTTGGAAACTTTGCTCTATACTAAATTTTCTAGATTAGTGCTGATCTCTGTTATTTGGCCTTTTACATTTTTGTTTTACTACTATCAAAAGTTCTGTTTACTACACTCAGACTTGTGCTTGCGCGTGGGGAAGCCTTAGCCCTTTGGGGTGCCCAGGGAACAGTGCAGGATTCCCCAGAAATCTGGGTAGGGGCTCGAGTCGGCTGGTGGTGTTACACTATTGGGAAACCCCTAGATATAGAACCCGGCCCTTGTCCTGCCAGCCCGCCCTGGCAGAAGGGTTACATATGAAAACGTTTCAGTGGTGTGGCCCTCGGGCTAGCATATTAGTCTTCATGCGGCCCTCTCCGTGATTTGAGTTTGAGACCCCTGATTTAAATCAAACTATTCACACCCACATTGCTAGGGAGTCATTTCCCCTGGTGACAAATAATAATTCAAGGTCTCTCTGACCAACTTATTTTCTATTTGGGGGCAAATCAATCTCCTTTCTAATTCCAAGTGAATCCAAACATGAACATCACACCTGCTCCCTCTTCAGGGAAACTCTCAGCCTGACTTGAGCACTGCAGCAGGTCATGATTTATAGAATGGTTTCAAACCAGACCTGCATCCAAAGTCTGGAGATGTCCAGATGCAAATTCGAATACACTTTTCTCAGTTTGTGCCCTCCTGTACTGTGTGGCAATTTCTTCCAGTCTATGAGACAAACAAGGAATCTGGTGGCACTTTTAAGGACTAACACATTTATCACGAGCTTTTGTGGGAGAGAATCCTACTTGGTCAGATGTTTGAAGCACATCTCCAAGCCTCTAGCAAAGTGAGTCTCTCTCCCACAGATGCTCATGCGATAAAT
Source organism: Podocnemis expansa (assembly GCA_007922195.1). NCBI lineage: Eukaryota > Metazoa > Chordata > Testudines > Podocnemididae > Podocnemis > Podocnemis expansa. The sequence goes on from ML682019.1 coordinate 15,995,809, forward strand.
AAATTTGTTAATCGTTAAGTGCCACTGGACTCCTCGTTAGTTTTTCTTGCAAATGAAGTTGCTAGAAAGTCCTGATTTAGAAGCAATCTTGTCTACCTTGCTGGACTCATTTATATTCTTAAGCCATTGCTGTCTGCAGGCGAGAGACACAAGTTACCAGGCAGGCAGCTCTCTTTCACCACTGTAGTTTTTGGCAAGAAAGCCAAGAAAATACAAAGCAACAAATGGAAAATAAGAGCCCTGCTAATCAGGAAAGGGGAGAGCAAGAGAAAGCAGTCCTAAGAGACTGTGATGGGAACATCCAGGCAAAGGCTGACACTACCCAGGAGGAGCCCAGACCGGCACCAGCTCAAAGTGGCATCACACCCTGCCACAGTAACAGGTGCAAAACCACAGAGCCGCATCTACACTGCTGCAATGATCAATAGCCCCCATGACGCACCTGCCCAGATCCATGAGTCCTTCACACCCTATCACAACATGTGGCGTATGGGCTGGATCAAGGGATGGGGCGGGGTGACAGGGCTGCCCACCTTTGCGGCCCCCTCATTGTCCCCCATGCTGGGAGGCAGGGTTGGGGCCTCCGGTAGGGGTGTGGACTGGGTTGGGGGGCTGGCACAACTGAGGGGAGCTGTGTGGGGAGCTGTACTGCCGCAGGGAGGACCGCACTGCTGCGGCGGGGGGCCATGGGCCAGCGGTACTCATGCCCTGCCCATGCGTTGGCTGATGAGCAGACCAACTAGCCTGGTGGCTGGGCAGGCAGGCTGAGCAGCAGCGTGCCATTCAAGCTGGCTGGGCCAGATTTTGGGAGGGGCCATGGGGCCCTCCTTTAGGCTGGGCAAGGGGCTACAGCCTCTAAAGCCCCTGCCTTAATCTGGCCCTGGTGGCATACCTCGTCCAGTGCAATTCATTCCCCAAAAGTCACTGTGTGGATGAAACCAGATACTTGGTACACCCTCGCATCACGTAGTGAAAACAGTTCACGAAGCAATGACTCTATATCTGCCCACCAATCCTTATTGGAAACCTTTGCAGCACTTTCAAAAGACAAGCACAGAAGCTTAAATTCATAGCTGTGCTAAAAACCAAATATCATTGTCGTGATAAAGAACCTGGATTTATGGCTTAATATAACACTCTCCAACGGGATAGCCATTTTAGTTTAGTTCTGTGAACCAAGCAAGGACTCCTGTAGCACTTAAAGACTAACAAATTTATTTATCACATGGGCTTTTGCAAGAGAAAATCACACTTCGTCAGACACTTTGAAGATGGGGGACAGGGGTGTCAAACTCATTTGCTATGAAGGGCCAGATTTGACTTAAGTGTACTTCAAGGGGGCTGTACATATCATAAAGTGAAATACTAGAGCACTCTAGCGGTAGGTGAACCTGCACTCCGTGATATCTCCCTCTCTCTCTCTGTTAGGCAGACAGTGTGGTCCCACCAAGTGGTCATGGTTCGGCTGGAAGAGGGTTGTGGGCCACATTTGGCCTGAAAGCCACGTGTTTCACACCCCTGTGTTAACCACTTACGCTAAAATATCTCTTGAACCCTACTTAGCTGTGACGCTCTGGTTACCTTTCTTGGACCTGATCTGCATGGCTCAAAAGTTTGTTCCGTTCACCAGTGGAACCTGGTCCAGTAAAAAGATATTACCTCACACCCCACCCCTACCTTATCCCCTGTGGACGCCAATATTAGGCAGGTCGGAAATGCCACCCCTTTGCTTCCAGATGTGTGCACAGGAAGTAATTTGATAAATTAAAAACTTTTTTGGTGAGTCTCCATTTTAAAGAAAAAGCTTGTCCAAGGAAAGAGTATTTGAATATGGAGTGGGGGGAACAGGTCCTTGCACATGCACACATAATACATCTCTGGATCCCCCATGCATGCCATCTTTCGCAAGTTAATTTTTAAGTCTGAGCGGCAGCTCTTGTGGAAAGCAGCAAGCAATGACTAAGGCCAAGGACCACCGTACACAAGGCATGGGGCGCCACGTGGGCAGACTCAGTGGGCCTCCCTGTCCATACATGAGTCCTGGTGCCTTAGATTGCGGGTGGCTGGCAGGAGATCTCTCCATCTTCACGTACCATACAGTACTGGAAAGCTTATGGGTGCTACACAAAGGCTAGCGTGAGGCTAGCATGGCCAATACATCCTGGGGCTAAGGAGGGGAGAGCACAACAGGCCGGTCTCAAATGTTAAAGTCACTTGCACTTAGAAAAAGAAATCAATTCCCCTCTTTCATTTAGTTTCTGTATTTCTCCTGCTTCTTTATGAATAGGGACAATTTGAAAGCAGGCTATAGAGGTAGCTTTCTTCAGCCCTCCCCGCTGCTCTTCCTGCTTCTCTCCCTGCCTGAAATAATAATTCTCTGTGATCTCCTCCCAACCAGCTTGTAGGGAAAGGCACAGGACTGGAATTTCAGATGGGGAAGAGCACGCGAGTTGTTCAGCAATGAGGAACCAGTTTTCTCGTGAGTAGTAAAGAAGGAGGGCAGAGCCCACGCAGGGGCTGTGGGCAGAATAGTTATTGCATCAGCGAGGGTTTCAAAGTCTCCATGAGTCAGCAGCGGGTAAGGCATTAGGCGGCCCGGGGTCTATTCCTGCTGTGTCGCTGATGCGCAGAGTGAAAGTGAACGACACTTTCCCTTTCTGCTTCCTTCTCCCATCTACTTAGATTGCAAGGTCCTTGGAGTGGAGCGTGTCTCATTATGTGTTTGTACAGCACCTGGCACAACAGGCTCCTTCTTTTGGTTGGGTCTTTCAGTGCTTCTGTAACACATCACAGGAGCCAGTGATTGCACAATGATCATTAATCAAGTAGGATGCTTAATTTAATTTCTCCCTCATTCTCCCCAGGTCTTCTTTCCTTCCCACCCCTCTAGGTAGCCAAGTGTCCTGAGTGAAAGTTCTTCCAGTCGGACATATGCGCAAAGTCAGTCTGAAGAAAATGGCACTTTAGTTTTTCCTTCTCCTTATTCAAGAAAGTCATATTCAGCTGCTCCCTGTAAACATTTTGGGAACACAACACAGCAGGAAGAATGGCCACCATTTATGACACTGCTCTGACTTGAAGAAAGACAGTCACTCCACTAACTGAGCGAGTGCAGAGAGAACAAAGGGAGCCACGCAAGGCCAGCACAATTTCATGGCAACTTGAAACTCATTGAAAGTCTGCTCAGAAAGGACTGGCTGCAGATCCTCCAGCAGACAAAACAGCTGCCAAATGCTCCTGACCTGCAGAAGTTTATTTGAAATCCAAACATTCCCCCATGCGATGTGGTGCATTCAGTTAGCTGCCTGATGAAATCTGCAGATGCTGGAGGGGAAGAGTGCACCACACAGCCTGCAGAAAGACAAACCTCCTGCCCTTGATCCCCAGCTGGGACACTGCACATTTTAATGCAGATCAATGCTGACTCAATGGAAGCAACAAATCATAAGCCAGACGGTGGACCACCCTGGCTTGGGCTTTATCCCACGAGAAAAAGCAATTCTGTGATGAGCTAAAGGCCTGTAAGAGATGCCGAAGAGTGAGCGTCTCTGTGTTGAGCCGTCCCTTAGCCTTACTCTGATATACCACGGAGATGCGAATCAGGATGAACATTAGGAAGTGTCAGATGACAACATCTGGAGTCACTCTAGACCCGAGTTAAAAAGCTCCATGTCCCAATTTACATTCTCTGTGCCTCGGATATGTTCCCAGCAGGCAGAGTATTTCGAAATACACTTTACCTAAACCAAAACAATAGAAGGACACGTAAGCTCCCCCATAGTGCATCTCATTCCTAGATCTGACAGTGTGTGACACAGGTTAACAAATATCATTAGGCCCATTTTACAGAGGGAAAGGGAGCGGGAGAGGTGACGTGACTTTCCTAAGGTGACACAGGATCTCAGCGCAGGTCTCCTGACCCCTATTCCAATTCAGTGTCACTATATTATGAGCAGAGAAAGGGTCTGAAAAGTGTTTAGAAAACAAAATAAAGGACAATTTTCTGATTTGTATTCTGCTATCAAATAGACAAAGGCAATTAATTTTTTTAAAGACCAACTTTTAAAGATCAGGAAATTCTGATTAAATGCATGCCTACAACAGCATGGCCTTGAGACATTAAAGCAAGAACGGGTCACACAACCCTGAGCCATGGGTGTTGCAACAAAGCCAAACCACACACAAAAAGAAAAACCCCACACAGCATAATGAGCTATTGTACCTTTGTAACTGGCACTTGATGACCACTGCTGTAATCCCGAGTCCACTTCTGGTGGCCACAGTTCAAGAAGAGTGTTGATTAACTGGAAAGGGTTGAGAGAGAAGCCGTGGGAATGGTTAAAGGACTAGAAAACCTGTTTTACAGAGGTAAGCTAAATAGATTGAGCTCTTTGAGTCTCGCACAGAGAAGGTTGACAGAGTCCTACTTCTGCTGGTAAGCACCTACTGGGAAACCAGTATTTAATAATGGACTCCTCAATCTGGCAGAGAGAGGTACCACATAATCCAATGACTGGAGCCTTAAGCTAGACAAATTCAGATGGAAAAGAAGGTGCAAAGGTTTAACGATGCGAGTAATTCCCCAAGAATGATTTATCAGGGGTCCCAGTGGAGTCCCCTTCCCTGAGCATTTTAAAATCCAGATTGAACGTTTTTCTAAACATGCTGCTCTAGGAACTATTTTGGGGAAGGGCCATGGAAATCAGCCTGGGTGATCACAGTGGTCCCTTCAGGCCTAGAAATCAATGCATTTCTGAATGGGATTTCATCACATGCGCTTTCCCTCCAGCTCAGCCAAGAATCCCAAATCTGCCACAACACGACAATCAGACCGAACCTCCTGGCTGTTCTTTTCTGCAAACCCTCCAAACTCAGCCTTTCAGGATCAGGGCCTATAAGATCATCGCCCCTGTAACTCACTAGAGTGTGTTAAGGTTGCACTAAAAGGGACTGATGCTGGTGAAGTCAATCATAAAACATCCATTGGCTTTAGCAGGAACTGGCCCAGCCACTATGCTAAGTGCTTAGAAAACAAAATAAAGGACAATTTTCTGATTTGTATTCTGCTATCAAATAGACAAAGGAAATTAATTTTTTAAAGACTAACTTCTAAAGAACAGGAAATTCTGATTTTAGGCTGCCAGTCTGTCCTTAGTTCACCCTGCTGTGAGTACACATAGATATTTCAACAAATATGGTCTTGCAGACTGCAATGAAAGCCCTATGTCCTAGGTAAAAAGCAGAGAGGGTTGGGGGAGCATTTTGAATCTGAGCATTCAACTCAGATGTGAATTTTCATTGATGTTTGTTGGTTTAAAGTCAAACGTTTAATCTAACTCTTATTTTAAATAGCCAAGTAAGACATTTTCTCCAATCAAGGAAGATTTCTAATCCTGGGCATTGCTTCACTGCTAATTTCTGAAAAATAACTTCAGGAAAACAAAAAAAGAAAAAAGAAAATCAGCAGACAGTTGATATTAAAGACATGTTCACAAAGTAAAATTCAGACAGACTTTAATAAATCCATTTGTTCTCCTCTTCCCTCGCAGCCCTCATGCTTAAAGGCTGAGGTTTCCTGGAAAACATCCAAGTGCATTTAGCAACCATTCCACTTATAAAATTTCACATAATTTCTGCCTATGGTGAGCCATTTTCAAGTTGTATTTCCTTCATTCTTTTTAATTTCATTTATTTATTTTATTAGTGCTGAGGACATTTACATGATCATCTGATCTAGATCTTAATGGCTCCGCATTTCACAATGGTTTCTGCTATTTCTTATTTCATGTAAAGTCATAACCCATTGCATTGTGGCCTCAAACAAGGAGCTGCTTTCATGACTGAAGCAGGAACAGATGAAGTCCTGTACAGGCTCTGTTTTCAGGATACTGTCTCCTTTGTTATACAAAACCATATGAGGCATATGTAACCCTTTGGCCAGGTGTTCACAGGAGCAAAAAGAGTTGGGTCCAATTTCCTAGAAGCTCCTTGTGAAAACTTAAATGTTACCAGCTCCAGATCCCTCCCAGAAACCTGGAGGACAATTTACCCACATGGGATGCCACGATAGGCAACATTTTCTCCACTCACAAGAATCAAACCCAGGGCTTTAAAACAAAGAATTTTACTGGATGGAAAGGAGAGGTGGGTGGACAAATACACAAGGTGAGGAAAGCCACCAATTGACAAGTCAACAATTTCTATTACATAAGAAGCCCCCTGACCCAAGTGTCTCCTCTGACAGTCACGAGTGGCTAATGTGTCCGAGACATTTAGCTCCCCCTCACAGTTTGTTGATGGAGTCCAAACATTCATTGAGGTGACGTCTCCAGCCTCCAAGGCCAGAGCCGCCTGGGTTGCTCCAGGAACTCTCCTACCTGACCCAGCCAAAGTGATTTTGGCTCAGCCAGCTAAGTAAGAAGAGGTTACTTGCCTGTAACCGGTGTTCTTCGAGAGGTGTGCTCCTGGCCATTCCTTAGTAGGTGTCTGCACGCCCCGTGCATGGCACGCCGGAAATTTTTCCCCTAGAGTACCCGTAGGGTCGGCCGTGGCGCCCCCTGGAGTGGCGCCGCCGCCACTGCCTATATAGCCACGAGCCGCCCCGCCCCTCCTCAGTTCCTTCTACCCTACTGTCTGAGGGGAGGTGGGAGGGATTGGGAATGGCCAGGAGCACACCTCTCGAAGAACACCGGTTACAGGCAAGTAACCTCTTCTTCTTCTTCGAGTGCTGCTCCTGTCCATTCCTTAGTAGGTGAATAACAAGCCATACCTCGGAGGTGGGAGACATCACAAGGAAATGGACTGAAGCACCGCTCTGCCCACCGCAGCGTCCTGCTGAGCTTGCTGGGTGACGGCATAGTGCTGCGAGAACGTATGCGGGGTGGACCACGTTGCCGCCCGGCAGATGTCGGCAATTGGGACCCCGGCGAGGAAGGCAGTGGAAGCCGCCTGCGCCCGGGTGGAGTGCGCCGTTACCCGCGGTAGGTGCCTGCCGCCCAGTTTGTAGCATTCTTTAATGCAGGCCACAATCCAGGAGGCGATGCGTTGAGAGGACACCGGTTGGCCTTTTTTATTGTCCGCCACAGTGACGAAGAGCTGGGGGGTCTTTCGGAAAGGCCTAGTCCGCTCTATGTAGAAAGCGAGCGCCCGGCGCTCGTCTAGGGAGTGGAGACGCCGCTCCTCCTCTAACGCATGGGGTTTCGGGTAGAAAACCGGTAAGGAGATGTCCTGATTTAGATGAAAGGGCGACACCACCTTAGGCCTGAAGGAAGGGTGCAGGCGAAGCTGTACTTTGTCCTTAAAGAACTGCGTATACGGCGGATCAACCACCAAAGCACGCAGTTCGGACACCCGCCTGGCTGATGTGACAGCCACCAAGAAGGCAACCTTCCATGACAAATACAGAAGGGAGCAGGTCGCCAGTGGTTCGAAGGGGGCCCCAGTGAGTTTAACAAGGACTGTATTCAGGTCCCATTGGGCTGTGGGTGCCTTAATAGTTGGGTACAGTTTAGAAAGACCCACCAGGAAACGCTTGACCAGGGGAACCGTGAACAAGGAGGCACCCCCGGGGGCGCGGCGAAAGGCCGCAATCGCCGCTAGGTGTACCCTCAAGGAGGACAACGCCAGACCCTCTGACTTCAAATGCCACAAGTAGTCCAGGAGGCGGTGAACCGAGACCAGCTCTGGGTCCTCTCCTTGCTCCGAAGCCCAGCACGCAAACCGGAGCCACTTTGCAACGTACGTGGACCTTGTGGTGGGCTTCCTGCTACCACACAATACTGTCCGCACCGGGGAGGAGCATAGCAGCTCAGCACCCGTCAGCCACGGAGGCACCACGCGTGGAGATGCAGGGCCTCCAGGTTGGGATGAAGCAGGCTCCCGCCGTCCTGGGACAATAAGTCCGGTCTGAACGGAAGCGGAATCGGCCGGCGCTGGGACCACCGCACCAGGGTCGTAAACCAATGTTGCCTGGGCCAGGCGGGAGCGACCAAGACGACCAGCGCCTTGTCCGCCTTCAGTTTGTACAGCACCTTGGCCACCAGCGGGGTCGGAGGAAAGGCGTACAGGAGACCCCGGCCGCCCCAGTGGATCTCGAAGGCGTCCCCTATGGAGCCGGGGCTGCGACCCCGAAAGGAGCAGAAACTCCGGCACTTTGTGTTGACCCGAGTGGCGAAAAGATCCAGAAGGGGATAACCCCACCTCCGGAAGATCGAATCCGTCACTTCCGGGTGAAGGGACCACTCGTGTGTGAGAAACCTCCGGCTGAGGTTGTCCGCTAAGCAGTTCCGGAGGCCGGGAATATACGACGCCACCGGTCGGATCTCGTGGCGAATGCAAAACTCCCAGAGCCGCATGGCCTCCCGACAAAGGAGGGGTGAGCGAGTACCACCTTGCTTGTTTATGTAGTACATTGCAGTGGTATTGTCGGTATGAACCGATACCGACCGACCCCGGAGTTGGTCCCGAAATACCCGGCAAGCAAGCCAGATCGCCCTCAGCTCCTTCACATTGATGTGCAGGGGCAAGTCTGCTGTTTCCCACATGCCCTGAGTTCGGAGAGCTCCAAGATGAGCGCCCCAGCCGACATCGGATGCATCCGTAGTCAGGCGCAGGGAAGCCTGAGGGGAACGGAACGGGACTCCGGAGCACAAGTTGGGGGTACGCGTCCACCAACTCAGGGACTCGAGCACCACCGGCGGCACGGATAGCATGGCGTCCAGATTGTCCCGCCCCGGGCGGAACACTGTCGCAAGCCACAACTGGAAGGGCCGCATTCGCAGACGGGCGAAGGGAACCACAAACGTGCAAGCGGCCATGAGACCCAATACGCGAAGGCACTCGCGGGCCGATACCCGAGGAAACCGCACCAGCAAGTCTATCGTCTGCTTTATCGTCCGGAAGCGGCTGGCTGGGAGGCTCGCCCGCACTGATGTGGAATCGAGGACCGCCCCTATGAACTCTATCCGTTGGGCAGGAGATAGAGTCGACTTTTGAATATTTATTAGCAGGCCCAGGCGAGTGAACAGGGACCGGGTCACGCTTAGGTGGGCGAAGACCTCCTGTCGCGATCTCCCCACGATCAACCTTTGACTTCAGTAGAGCTCTCTGATTTACAACAGAAGGGAAATTAGAATCCAAGCCACAGAAAATATCCCTCCTCAACTCCAGTTGTGAAGGTCCACAGCTCTGTTGGGTTGGAACGCCCTTGGTTCCCTGCAGATATCAGCATGCAGGACCAGAGTCAAGCACATTTCTGCAAATTGTTTCTAAGTGCAATCAAAACCAAAAGGCATGAGTTAATCCTTTAGAAAATAATCAGCATGGTTTTGTAATTTACATTTTATAAGTGTGTGTGAGGGAGAGGACAGAGAGAGAGAGAACCAGAGATTAAAAATTAAAAGATCCAGGTTGAATATACAAGTGGTTAAGCAATTTTTGGAATTGTGGCATATAATTACCAACTTTTAAAAACTGCAGCCCTCTGTTAGCCGGCCCTACCCATTTCCTTTCCTTCAAAGAACACAATGGACACTATCAATTCCTCTGTGTTGAGTTACTGAAGGTTTTTACTCTCCAAAAACAGTTGAAGATCATTCGACCTTGATATACAGCCAAGTTGAGCTCAGTTTTACAATGCTTCTCCTGAAACTACAAGCAGTAAAGTATTGTAGTCCTTTAACAGGAAGTTGGCCACTGACCTTAAAGAGTTACAAGAAAAAATGTATTTCAAGACTATCAGATCTTTCCTTTCATAGCTCTGTAGAGCTAGGTTCTGTTCGCAGGATCACAAGTGAAATGCTAGGGAGTTGCCAATAAATTCAGGAGACTGACTACAGATTTGCACCGGGAACAATATTTAATTTGTAATTCTGACAGTTCCTTCTGCACCTTTGGCTGATATTGCTCGGTCGTTTGCATTTTGTTTAAACCATATGAGCTGCGAGGTTTTATTTTAAGGGAGTAAGCTGCTGGCAAGCCATCTGAGAAAGGAAAGTTAACAAAACAGCAAGAGACTAACTGAATTAACTTCTGCCTTTCTTCAATTGTAGCAGTTCATTTCTGACGCCTGTTTACTACATGCAGCCCTGCAAGTGAAGTAACTTGTTGAAGTTCCAAAGGGATTGCTGTGTTAGTCTATTACAGCAAAATGAACAAGGAGTGCTATGGTGCTTTTAAAGACTAACAAATCTATTTATTGCATGAGCTTTCATAGGAGAAAATCCCACTTTGTCAGACACATGAAATCGAAAATGTAAATGTAGCATGTTAGCTGTAAATACATAAGGAGTTGTGTGGCACTTTAAGACTAACATTTATTTTTTGCATGAGCTTTCGTGGCAGAAGATCCCACTTCCGATTTGCTGTTACTTTATGACCTGATCCTATGTTTTACACGCCCCTGCATTTAGTTTCATTCCTGTCTGTAAGCTCCCCCATCTTCGAAGCATCTGAGGAAGTGGGATCTTCTCCCACGAAAGCTCATGCAAAAAATAAATCTGTTAGTCTTAAAGTGCCACACAACTCCTTGTTGGGTGTTTTTTTTTTTTTTTACTGTAAATACATAGATGCAGAAAGGGTAGGTCACAAGGTCAGTTCGAACAGCTCCAGGGAGATAGACAGCTAACCTATCTGTGCAAAATAAACAAACAGGGTGGAAGAGTGAAAGCAAGACAAGAGCTGAGGACTCTTGTTCTTTTAGCTTTTTAAAACCTTTGTGGTTTCTAGACTTTATTAACCCTACATGAACATGAGATTTGGAATATGGGAATAGTTTCAAAACTTGAGAAGACAGGAATGAGCGTTCATGACGACAACGTAACCTGAACAGTTGGTCAACATTTCCCCAAGTTTTCAGTCTCTTGCTGTCCATCTAGTGACTCACCAAATGGCAGGAATGACATGAACACATTTTAAGAACAACACAGCAATGTTTTTTTTATGGGCTTTCGGAGATGATTTCAGAAGCTTGGCTATAACACCAGAGAAAGAGGCCGCTCATCATTTCTCTGCTAATACCACTCCTCAGAAACCACAACGTCTCATAAAAGTTTAGCAGAACAATTCAAGGATGCTCAGCTGCTAAAAGAGAAATAAACCATATGGTTTACAGATGCAGATTTACCAGGAGTGCTAATAATGACTCCAGCGTCCTGGTAGGTACATCTGTGCACCCTTAGTTCACTGGCAAGGAGAAAGTTTATAGCTGAGTGTTTAAAGAGAAAGTTTATGCTTCTGAAATATATACACAGGAAAGAATACCCAGAAGCCTACAGGAAATGACCAAAATTATTACAGATTCCTTCAAGAGCAAAGGAAAATGCAGGCGAATAGGTGAAGTGCGGCCCTTGCAGGCTTCTTTTCTCACCTAGAATGTCACGAGGCCCTGAAATTTACCTGTTTATGAAGTGGGGGGTCCAACAGCAAGACATGACCCATGTTCTTCTTCTAAGGTCACATCTACACTGAAAAGTGTGCGTCAATCTGCGTAGATCTGCTCAATCAATCCCAGAAATGCTCTCCCACCAATGCAGTTACTTCACCCCTCCAAATGGAGTAATGCAGCGTCAAAGGGAGAGCATTGCCAGTCAACACAGCTGAGTGAAGACACTGGGTAAGTCAAAGTCAGTCAGTCGCTGGAGATATGCATTTGGTGGCATGCAGATTTCATATCTCCCATTGACTTAGCCCCATAGTGTAGACCTGGCCTAAGATAAGTCAAGATAGGGTCTGCCTTTTTGTCTGTATCAAATGAGCACCTTAGGGATAATTGCAAAGGCCAGATGCTCATAAACAGGGCATGCAAAAAGGACCCACAGCCACTGAGGCACACAGCAAAATTACTGCCGGCATCTGCTTTTGCATGTGTCATGTATGTGGGGCTCCAGCTCAGCCTATGAATATCTGGTCACTAACGTGAGAGTGTGCCACTCCTTTGACTAATACCTGAACTGCTTTGCTGAACACAATAAACACACTACCCTTAAGGTGCCCAGCTGAAGCTCCCCACTTTTGGGGAAGGCTGTTGCTATTCGTCAGGTATTAGGATAGCTAACAGTAGCTTGGAGAAAACTGTGCTGATTAATAGTAACTAGAGCTAGCCTGGTTCTCTAAAAAGTGGTAGACAAATGGGCTGGTATTTGGACCTTAGAGGATGACCTACATTTAATTGACGTCCATACGGATCTTTCTGTTGACTTTGCTAGAGGCTCTTTGTGCACAAAGAGTATAAAGGAGAGAGGGGCAGAAGGCGAAGGCTGTAGAAAGGTAAAGACAACGTGGTTGGAAGTATAACTGGTAAGGAAGTTAACACAGCAATGGGGAGAAGGCGTTGAAATCCCGTGGAAATCACCAAGGCAGACATAGAAGAGACCAGGGCTTTCATTGTTGTCATAAGACCGTCTGATGTAATTATTTGCAACACAGCCAGTCACAAGTTCAGTCCTTGTGGCTGAAACATCAATGCCAACCTTGTTCGCTATTTTCAGGATGAAATACAAGAGGCTTCTCTTTCAGTCAGAGGTTTAGGTCTGCTGATCACATCTTTGAGGAGAAACACCCCACTGACAAAAATAGTTAGGCAGTTGCTTTCCTCTGTGCATTCTATAACACGGCCATCTCTACCAACTCCAGTGATCCTTCGAGGCGTGGGGCATGGTTTAGTGGGAGAAGACCCAGGTGTGGAATAGCTAGTGTTCCCTGAACCGGGGCAGTCCCATCCCGGCAGAGCCCATTCAGCCCTAGAAACTTCTAAGGCAAACTGATCTCACGGTTTATGATGTTAGTGTCTTTCAAATGAAACTCAAAGCGGAAGTTCTCTGTGGACATAAATATCCCATAAGAACAGGTTTTTGAACTTGAGCTGTGGAAAGCAAAAAAGCCCTCTCCCTTCTGCACCATTCACTGCTCCACCCTTCTCCCCCCCACCATAGTTGCATTTCAGTGCCCTTCATCCACATGTGCATATGTATTTTGCAAAATGCTTTGGGATCATCTGGAATATTTTATAGATCAATAAAATGTGTAGTGGTTAGCACCTCTGTTTAATATGCAGAAGGTCCTGGGCTCAAGCCCCAGGGGGTTGGACTTGATGATCTCATGAGGCCCCTTCTAACCCTATGATTCGATTCGATGTAAAGAAAATCGCATTCGACCTGCCGCTGCCTCTGTAAGGATATGACCACAGGCTGTGTGCTAAAGAGCAGGCATGGTTATAGAAGAAACCCACTCATGCTAATAAAACCTTCCTTCTTTTCCACTAACGCTGTGTAAAGCCCAAATTTGTACTGCTGATGGTTCCATAATAAAGGGATCAGAGATTCAGAGACCCCCCCCCCCCAAAATTCTTGGATGGTTGCAAAGGAACATAGTCATTTTCATCTACAGCTGAAAATGGCTAGATAAGAGCTAGGCATTATCTTTATTTCCTAGGTTCAAGTTCTAAACGGGACTCTTTATTCTGTCTAGAAGTGTTATCATGAAGGAAACAGGTTGTCATGAATCAGGCACTGAGCTCTGTACAGAACACGGGGCTGGGGGTGGAAGGTACCTGGAAGCCATTTGCCGAAGCAGATTCAAGTGTTTGAAGCCTTTCCTTGGGCGACATTGGATATTTGTCATTGCTATCAAGAGGTGGGGCCTCCAGAATTAAGTGTCTTCGCAGTAAGTGGCGTGTCACGTGGAGTCGTGCTTTTTTTAATCCAGATGATGCTTGCCTAGCAGCTCTGAATTTGACACATCTTTTTACATTGGCTTTGTGGGTTTTTTTTAACCAGCCTTGATTAATGACTGATATTGTTCTCTCAGTGCAAGCTCCATCCCCCTCTGCCCTCTCTAACTGTGTTAGAATGAAAATAAATCACCACCTGCAGGCTCCAGACCTCACAGAGAGGCTCCAGGGCCCCATTCAGCCCAGAGCTCAAGAGAACCATAAAGGGGGATGCGATCGCAGAACAATTTCTGAGTGAAGCATTAAGATATAATGGGCCTAACAAGAGTATCCTTCTGCTGAGAGATTCAAAGTCCTTTCCCCTACCCCATCCCAACCCCCTTCCTTTAGGGCTTGCCCCATATGAAAAATAATAGATGTCGAAAGCTCCTTTATAACTTTTCCTTCTTCTTGACAATAGGCTTTTTATGCTCTTTCAGAGTCAGAATTTTTGCTTGCACCCGTGGGAAAATGACAATGCCTAGAAAGCCATTAACATGCAGTGATTAGTTACCTTACAGAGTAGTGAGGTTGATTCACAGCTATTACACACAGGTTAGCATGTGTATAAAGAGCTATTGATGTCAGTTCACTGAAATTTAAAAGGTAAGGGCCCAGTTGTGCTTTTGCTCATATTAATGTCAAGCCGCTGAGCTGAATGACACCAGGGTCAAGTGAGATTAGTTATCATGCAGTTATCTCAAGGGTCTTGTTTCTCTTCACTTTGGTAATGGCAGAGTTCAAGAGCTGTAATACTATTAAACATGTCAAAATTATCTCCTGGTTCCTAATAGAATATTTTCTGGGCACTGGTCGTTCCAGCCCCTTGAAACCCAAGTTTCCATTAGCGATAAATGATGCTGATGATCCTGACAATCCCTAATGCAGCTTATTCATCCACATCGGAAGGCTCCATGAGTGGAAACTGGGGAGCAGGGAAGGCCTAGGACCAGAAGGCTGTGGAAAGACGTTCATGGCTGGGTCAAAGGCACAATGGCAGGACACTCTGCAGGGTTGGAAGGTTGGCCTACTCCGCACTTTCGGAGACATCCCTGTGAGCGGGTACTACTCCCTCACTTCACTCTGCAAACTCAGGGAGCAATGTTCAACTGGCCTTGTGAAAAACCAGTTAAGAAATTCAGCTCATCCCTTCCCATCCTCCTTTTTCATTTTTCCCTACAGACACACTAACTACCCTAACCTTCTTTATCTCCAGGAAAAACCACTTCGCTGCCAGCACCAGCTCGCAAGGCAGGCATGTCTTGGACAAACACTGTCAACCTGTTACAATCTTAAATCCATCCTACTGAGCGAAAATGCTTGCCTGGGTGTGGTCTGAATAAATAGGGGCAAGGCAGAGTTATTACCCAATGACAATGAATCTTAAAAAAAAGTTGTTTCCAAAAAAAAAAAAATACTGATTGTTTCCATTTGAAAACAGCCACCTTCCTGAGCTCCTTGTTTGTACATAGCTTCTGGGTCCTCTGGAGAAAGTGGCTGCTCTAAATGATCAAACACACGTTGCACATGTGCCACTGCCTAGGGACAGCAGGAGCAAGAGAAGATTGGAAACATGTTTTTCCCTTTCCAGAAATAAAAAGGAGGATTCAAACAACATAAAGATCCAAGAATCCCACTGGCAGTGTCTGCAGGACACTGTACTCAAGGAAAACCCGGTGTGATCAGGAATTTCTTTTCCCTGTGACCTTGTCTCCCAAAAGGTGAGACCTGATACCAGTCAAAGCTGATGCCCCAGACAGACAGCAGGACCCCTCCGATGGGGCTGTTTAGAGTGGGATTTCCCACAGCACTTGACAGTGGCCCAGATTCAGAAGCATCTCCCAGGAAGCACAGCCGAAAAGGGAGCGGGCCTATGGTATCTACATGCCAGGCTTCCAGTATAAATGATAGCGATCACCAGGGAAGCTCTAACGGCTGGTGGTTTCCTACAGCTGCTGTTCCATCACTCAGAAGGCAAAGTGGGTTGGTCACACTACCCCGGGCCTCATTCACCCCTTCTTGTTCCCAGCATACCCCCCTTGGGAGCAATTTAAATCTCTAACCGCTTCACGGAAAATTTACTTGTTTTCAATGGAAACTGGTCTATCACCCATGAGCAAGTGCAAAGTATTTGGCATTTGTCCCTGGAAAGTCTCCACCCTCTTTGCATGGGAGAACTGAACGGCACACAGAAAAAGCAAGGGGTCTTGTGGCACTTGAAGACTAACAGATTTATTTATCGCGTGAGCTTTCGGGGGAGAATATCCCATGTCGTCAGACACTTTGAAGAGCTCTTCAAAGTGTCTGACGAAGTGGGATATTCTCCTACAAAAGCTCATGTGATAAATAAATCTCTTAGTCTTTAAGTGTCACAAGACTCCTTGCTTTTTTTGCTTTACTAGACTAACACAGCTGCCCCTTTGGAACTTGGCTAGAAAAAGCAGAGTTACCCTTTTTGATTCAGGTGAGTGATGTTTAAAAAGACAGTTTCCAATCTGACATTGACCTTGAGGACCAAAGCCTTGCTTTGGCCATTTGACTCACATCTTTGTGCATTCCCATGCTTGGACATGTCCAGACAGGCAGCAGCACCTGCACAAGTCAAAGATGGCAGTGAAAGAAAAGAAACTGGGATGAGGCTTGTAGCTGAGCTTTGCCGGTGAGGACACAGTGTAGGGGGAATGCTGTTAGCAAAGTCCCCGAGGAATACCCAGGGGCACTGAGTGCCAGCAGAACAACAGTGGAGCATGTTAATCACACGGCAGCATCAGTTCATTACAATGTGCTTAC
Source organism: Podocnemis expansa (assembly GCA_007922195.1). Lineage (NCBI taxonomy): Eukaryota > Metazoa > Chordata > Testudines > Podocnemididae > Podocnemis > Podocnemis expansa. The sequence goes on from ML682019.1 coordinate 16,012,304, forward strand.
ATAACCAGCACACATCTGGAGACATGCAATTTAATAGGGACTAACAGCTGCAGATTAAAAGAGCTCTAATCAGGGCACTTGACAGGTCTGGTCTGAAAGTCGGTTTCCACAGTGCATAACTTTGGTTTGGACAATCCAAAATACAAAAATCTATCCATCCACTACTTCTATAAATACATGTAGCTCAGTCCTTTCCCTCTGAACCTGCCATGCTCCTGCCTTAGCCCACCCCTCCATTCCACACACGCATCACAACACTGTGACACTGCAAAGAAAAATCACAGAGGTGTCCACAGAGTATTTTACACCTCTCCTGACATGCAGCCAAGTCTGGGGCGAGACAGGGTCACTGTTTAACAGCACATAGAAACACTACCCAACAGTGAGTGTGTGAAGTGAAGAACATCCTATCCAACGAAGACTGAAAGGAGTATTTTAAGCAACAGCTGAGTGGGACTTCAACCAGTACATGGGGAGCATGGGGGTGGGCAACATCTTTTTGTGTGAAAAGCAGGACAGAGTCTGGGGTCCTCTTCAGTGGCCAAACTTTCATTTTATACAATTTGAGAGCTGCTGCCTCCAACCGTGAAATATCCTTGGTACATCATGTTGAGGCACAGGTTCAGTACTGGCTCAAGAGGGAAGATGCAAACTCTCGAGCAATGCCACCACTTGGGAGTGAGAACAACCATGCTGACCATGATTTAAGATCCTTGGCAAACAGCAAACCAGAGACCCAGAGACAGGAATGTCTGGAATGACCCAGCTGTGATGGGGGCGGGGGAGAAATCACCACAACTAAACAAACTAATATTTTCCCAGTTAGTGTAAAGCAAATTTGGATCGTTGGTACATAATCTTGCAAGTGGAGCAGCAAAAGAATGAATCTATAAACAATTCAACCTCCTGAGATTTGGCTGTGGCCACTGGTAATGTCCAGTAAGTCTGGAAAGGCTCACAGAGCTATGATATAAAAGCATGACATCGCTGCCTATTACTCCACTGATGCCACAATATTAGTCTATCGCCATCAATATTTTTATGGCTGGCAGGGTGAAAATGGCCACCCATGGTGTAAAATCTGCTGACAGAGAAAGAACAGGAGTGTTATTCTGCTACATCCATTGCCTTTAGCTGAACATATCAGTGTTACTGGATCTCTCCTGTAACGTCTACTATTTCACAAACACACCAAATGATCAAAGCCAGGAAAATGAGGGGTGTCGAGCGTGCCACCACACGATCCATCCCATCCATGGCCTGAGGAACATTAGCCGGCTGACACACAAGCCCAGTTCAATTAGTTCCATCGTTATGTCAAAGCTTGCACTAAACAACCCCCACAGAAACAAGAAAGTGAATGACTCGCAAGGAGACTTTATAAAGAAAAGGAGCGGCATGCAGGCTTTGCTCAGGCTTGCTGGTGACCTCGTTTAATGTCAGAAGAGACACCTATGATCCTCTAGTCTGACCTCTGGCTCATTGCAGGCCACAGAACTTCCCCCATCCACTCCTGTACTAGACTCCTAACCTCCGGCTGACTTACTAAAGTCCTCAAATCGTGCTTTAAAGACAAAGAATCCATCATTTACGCTAGCAAATGACCTGTCCCCCATACTGCGGAGGAAGGTGAAAACCCCTCAGGGTTTCTGCCTACCTGACTCTGGAGAAATTTTCTTCCCAATTCCAAATATAGCAATCAGCTAGACCCTGAGCGTGTGGGCATGATCCACCAGCCAGACGCCGGGGAAAGAATGATCTGGAGTCAAGTGTGATTTGTAGCCAACATGCCATACAAGTAAATGTGAACTTGAAAAGTTCTAGTCTTGTAGCGAAGAACCAGAGAGCTGAATAAAACACATACCCCCTTAGTAATGCCAGAGTGTCATCATGTGTGCCTTATAAATGCCTGGAATAATTATTTTTGGAACACCCTGCCCCAGCGGCATCTGGCTTCCTAAGTGCTACTATTTTCTAAATAACGATGCCAAGTCTTTTCTGTGCAGTGTGTATGTGGCCACACTGGCCCCAGGATTTCAGTGAGACAAGGTGGGTGATGTAATATCTTTCCTTGGACCAACTTCTGTTGGTCAGAGAGACAAGCTTTCAAGCCACACAGAGCTCTTCTCTCACCCACAGAAGTTGGCCCAGTAAAAGTTAGTGCATCTCACCCACTTTGTCTCACTAGGCTTGTCTCCAGTGCTTTTCATCAACAGATCTCAAAGGAGGTTAGCTTCATTATCTCCATTTTACAGATAGAGAAACTGAGGTATGGGGCAGTGCAATGACTTGCCTAAGCAGAGCTGGGACCAGACCCAGGTGTTGCTCCCAGTCCAGAGATCTAGCCACTATGCTACACTGCTTCCCTAATAAATAACAGCCATTCCCCATTATTATTGTCCCTGCCATGCAGGCAGCAGCCATGCATCCCAAAGCTGAATATGAGAAATGGCCACTGATTAACTCACGGTGGAAGGGTGGACTCGCAGCTGGCACGGCCCCTCATGACTGGGCGTGGCGTAGGTGGCTCTCCTTCTCTGCAAACTGCTGCTACAGCACTCGGGTCCCATTGTGGTTCGCCTTTTCTCACGGCGTGGCCCTCCGGCCAGGTCACATTTAGTCCTGCATCTTCTGTGATAACAAAGTCCAACTAAGTCAAGAGTTTGACCCCTCCATACATCCTTGTCTCAGGGCTTGCAGCAGTCCATATTCCTGCCTCAGGGGTTCATGTCACCTAACGAGCGGCTAGTCTGGGAAGCTGGGCCTGCCCTGTACGCTGCGTTCTGGTCTATGGAGCCCTGCAGTCAAGGTTCACTCTACCCAACTCTTTCCTGCCACCTCCCTGGTCGTCTTCCTACCAAGCACGTCAGCAGGCCTCCCCCACCACTTCTCTAGCTTCACCCTTCTTTCAGAGCCAGGATTGGCAAGGATCACCCCTCAATCCCCCAACAAAATCCCAAAGTATAAGTGCCAACCTTCTGCCCTCCTCACGCCTGATCTTTCATCCCTTCGAATTTCCCTATGTTCAGCTGCACCCTGAGCCTTTTTATCTGAGCTCCTGACCACCAGTGTGTGTCAACCCCAATGTAGATTGCCACCTCTGAGGTCCAAAAAACCTGGCCTCTGGCGTGAACTTGAGCCCTCATAACTGGACACACAGGTCCACTGCTTCAAAACCAGGACCATCCCGTAAAATGTGGACTAGTGGAAGGACTCTCGGGCTCCTCTTGCCAGACTTCGCTACTCAGGCTGATTTCCAGGGGCTGCTCTCCCTTGGCCCATCCCCTTAACTCTTTTCCTGGTCCTTCCACTCTCTGGTTCCACAAGACGACTGTATAATTCTTCCCTGTCAGCCTCCAGCCCATGCCCAAGCATCCCTTCTTTAACGTATCATTACCCCACTACTTCCCCAGCTGGACTGCATCCTTAGTTAGGCCTGCTCTGCCCTCCAGGGGTAGCCAGTTGGGTTATTTGGCCTCAGACAGGCTCACATTAACTCAGTGAAAAAAATAAGGAGTCCTGTGGCACTCAGACTAACAAATTTGTTACATCAGCCTTCTTGGGAGAAAATCCCACTTCATCAGACGCTTTGAAGATCTTGGGGATTTTCTCCCATGAAAGCTCATGCGATAAATAAACGTGTTAGTCTTTGAGTGCCACAGGACTCCTTGTTTGTTTTATTGAACTAGACTAACAAGACTGCCCCTTTAAAAATTAACTCTGTGGTTACCTCTGAAGGATCCACACCCCATCACGCTAAGCTTTTACCTAGTGAGTAAATTCAATTGCTCCAGCCACCAAAATGCCAGTCATGAAGTACCCACAACACCAACTGCTCACCCTCTATCATCAGCTTGCCTTCTTCTACCCGGACCATTGAAACCTTACAGCTCAACCGGCCATCTATATGAAGTAAACCCACACAATGCCAGTAGTCAGGACAAATCTGAGGTGTCATTTCAACAGCAAGGGCTGTGCTCATCTCCAGTTCCCAGCGGTGGGAGGGCCCATCCCAAAAAATTAGTGATGAGGCAGTGGAGCCGGCGAGAGAAAAAGGGAAATACTTCAGTGACTTGAAAACATCATCCTAATAAAGTGCCATACCAATCCTCAAATGGAAAGTTCAAAAATGTGAAATGATCTACATTTTGAAATGAAGGCATTTCAGATATCTGAAAAATGTCAACCAGCACCATCAGGGGCCAAATCACAGAAGGAGTAGGAAAATTTCTCTACCTTTCAGTTTACTTTTTTTTCTTTTTTTTCTTTTTTTTAAATTTTTATCAAAATTTTGAACAGTTTTAACCACCTTCACTCACGCAGGGCAAAGTTTAGGTCTTCAGAGTGGGGACGCCCAGCCCAAAGAAGCAAGGAAGGTGGCTAGCCACTCCCAAGACCAGCGTGTCCTTGACAGCCCTATGTGAAATGAATCACTGCTACAGAATATTATACTGAGCATATTCCCAAGGGCACCGGGAAGGGCTAACTGACTGTTTTTCTCTTCATTCAACTCTAGGACTGAATTTGTAGCCCAAGTGAAAGACACTAAATTAGAGGTATTTGGGAAGAAAAGGGTTGCACTTCCCATCTGTGAAAGCAGACACCCATGCTGTGTAAGAAATGTTTCTCGGCAGCTAAAGTAGGTCCTGGCAGCCAGTTTAAAGTGCATTTGGCTTTTAAAGTTTAAGAAAGAGCCCATTTTAAGCTCCTGTAGAAGTGGGCACCAGCAGCACTGAGGAAAGATGGATGGAGACATTTACTAAGCACACGCTTGCCAGTCTCAAAGGCTCTCAACAATCAAACCCCTGCAGAAAAGAAAAACCTCCTGGGACCTGTTAAGGAATAATGATCAATGACCTTCTGCTATCGGCAGCCGCTGATGCAGGCAAGAGATCCCAGACCACAGGAGATGAATACAACCCATGGTGAGGGAGAAGACCCAGATCAGCCCCTTTATAATCTGGTGCCTCCAAGTTTACTTAAGAAAAGAGGGCAAACAAAGGTAAACAGCATGAGCCAAAGTTTACGGTGGAGAAGGTAAACGTTGCCTGTGTCCCAGAGAGCGGATCCTCCTCTGCTGGATGCACTCTGCCTTCTCCTTCTCCAATAATGCCGCAGCAGCCGCAGGAGAAAAGACAGACATATGGTTGGTATCCAGAGCCAAGCCTCTGACTGGCAAATAGAGTGAGGCGCCTTCCAGGACCCCGTTTGTCACTCAGCATTGAGGAGAAAGGCTGCAATCAAACGACAGATGGCCAGACCAACAGGCCTGCGCCACGATTTCCTTATGATGAGAGGCGTCAGGAGGGTAAAAGCAGGAATCTGGAGGAGAGGCAGCGAAAGTGTAAGAGGGTAGGGGCTGCTGAGGTGTCAGTTTAACTCAGGCTCTTCTTCTTGCTTCTCAACTGAAGCACAGGCCAGAGGTCTGGCTTTTCAGGAAGCCTTACCAGAGTCAGATGCTGTCTGTATAACCCTGAATGGGGCAGTTAATCAGAGCTCGAGATCAGCTTCAAAGAGAGACCCCATACAATTCCTCAGTAAATAAACATCCACGGGCACCAACAAGAAACACAGTGTGAACATTTAACAGAGAGGGTAATTCACTTTTGAAACAACTTCCCAAAGATTCAGGGAGAGAACCTATCCATAGCAGGAGGAATATTAAAATCAAAATGGGAGTTTTTTCCAGATTCAAAAAGAATTAATTAAGGAAAATTCCCAGGCCTCCAAGGTCAGAATAGATGATCACAAAGGTTCCTTCGGGCTTTCTAATGTAGGTATGAAAACACTGACTATAACATTTGCATTGTTTTTTAAGAAGAGTTATGAGGTAGCAAACCTACTGATTCCTATATAGCCAGCCCCCACTTTGTTGCTGTCCTCTATATTTAAATGCAGGAACATTTACATTTCTAGGGAAATAAATTGCACATTAAAACAAACCAAAAAAACCCTCCACACACATGATTTTTAGGCCAATCTCATGATTTTGGGCAGTTTGAATGATTTCTGGATGTGTGGGGTGGGCAGTTCTGCAGTCATCCATACTGCCACTGGGCAAGTGGCTCATGGGAGTTTTTCTCATCCTTCCAACTTGTAACTGAATGCAATGTGTTATCCTGCTGGAGTACTTTGGAAACCCAGAACTCCCCACCCATGCAGTTCAGCTAAGCCCTTATTGAACACAGATGTCATTCTTTTCTAATCCCCCTCCAAGCTCTTCGGTTATTACTGCTCCAAATAAAGAGTGTCAGGATGCACTTTTCAGAAATGATCTCTTGCAATGGTCCAGCTTTGGGTATGAATTTGCTCATCCATGCACAGGAATAATTTATGGTTGTCTTCCCAGGAAGCACTGTTCCACTTACCCTGTTTCACATTCTATAGTTCAAGCATATCTTTTCAAGCAATCGTTTACAGAAAATTTGGCAACCTCTTGAGTAACATCTGCAGGAGGACTCAATGTGATCAGTACCAAAATGAATAATGAGTAGTCCATTTTCTTGTCAGATAGGTTTGATCTATTTTTGGATTACGGGGGGCTGGCTAACTCAATTTCAGTCCTACCAGGAGGTGTTTCATCAGTCACCCAATAACCAGGGTCTTATGCAAAACAACTGGAGAGCCGTAATAAAGGCTTTTGTACCAAGCAATGTGGCTGCAGCTTCCACTGTGGTAGCATGTGTACACCCTGAGGAGAATTAGGTTTTATGCCCAATGGCCGGCTAGTGAAAAACCTAGCAGGGAATGATCTCTTTCCATGTCCACACTTAGGGTGCTACACAATTAACTAGTTATGGTATCCGGAGAGTTGTTCTTCATCAGACGTATCAGATATTGACCACTGCTAGATGGAGGATCCTGACTCAAGCCAAGCAAGGGTCGGACCCTGTACTTCTGGGATGTCAGTTGCATTTATACACCAATGGTGGGGCTGGCCCAGGGGATGAAATCCTGCCTGAGAAGAAAAGTGGACAGACTGCAGGAGGGAGCAGAGCAAGCTTACTGCAGGCTGAGACGAGCTTTTGGGTGGGTGGACACTTTCCTTCTCCTTTGCCGACCAACACAGCATCTCCTTATAGACTTTAAAGTCAGAAGGTCCTGGCACAGGTTCGCATGCAGCAGGCTAATGGCATAAACGGGGGGCCTAGCTGCAGCTCATTTGTATAACCATAGTGCCTGGGAGCTGGAGCTGGAGCCCATTGTGCTGGGCACTGTACGACCACAGAGCAACACCACAGTCTCGGTCTCAAACAGCTAACTGAACATGTCACCATGGGGTACCAGGTACACGCGATTGTCTCTGTCAGCATTCAGAGCACTTAGTAGCTGTCCTCCCCTTTGGCTTGCAGAACGGGAATTGCTCATTTGTCCTCAAATATCTCAAGTGCTTCCACCAATGGCAGACAGGATTTGGCCAAAGCTCTGCATCAGAAACTTTGACCTGGAACTATTGTGGGTACCTGGTGCGAGTGCCCGAAATTGTGTCCACACTAGATGCATGTAACAGATGACAAGCAGGCTGTCACAGATGCACGGCCTCTCACCACCCCCTCTACTTCTCACAGATGCGTTCCAAATGTTCTGCAAACAATTTGTCACACCATGCAAACTGGGCTTGCTTTCAGCAGGGCTTGGTACGGCTTCAGCCTGAGCTGGTTGCATGCCAGCATGGGCTCAAACTGGCTGACTGGTTCAACTTGTCCCACGCAAAGCAAAGGCCCTTGTGAAATCTCCCAACATACGCTGGGAGCTATTCCAGAAACCAGGGGAGATGTGGGTTCCACGTGCAGCCGAAAACAGCAGTTCCTAAGCCATTCAGGCCCGATACATGAAACCAGTTATGTTTAACCACCAAGAAACGAGAACCAGTTCAGTTCTCCAGTGCAGATTTTAGGCCTGAGCTATGCAATGAAGTTTTACTGATAAAACTCATGTTCTGTCAAAACAGCTGTGTATGCACACAAATTTTGAGTCCTGCCAACAAACAAACTCCTGATGTGCTGTCAGTCAAATTAAACCACCTCTCAGACTGGCATAAACCTCTGAATTCCTCTTTCAGTACAATGGCTGTGCAGACGCGGCATTCTTTGCACCGAAACCAACAGCCCTCCAGAAACGATCCTACAATGCCTCTGTCCCCAGGGCACTGACTACTTTGGTTGAATTTTTTAATTCTGCCTCACAGAGGCCCTCCCCTCACCCCCCAGCTTTCCACTCTCCAGTGTATTTTGGAAATGCCTCTTTTCCTGTTAGGCCACCTTTGCAAGCACACAGGTTTAACTCCAGGTACCACCACCAACCCCTAAAACTACAGGTAAGGGCAGGTTTTCACTGACGGCAGCAAATTTGCCACTGTCAGATCGATCTTCCAAATTGACTGAGCGGGTCTGTGAAGATCCACTCAGCCGATCTTAAAGTCAACCTTGTAAGACCACCCCTGCGTAAGGAGTAGCGCTGAATCAGAAGAAAGGCATTTCCCTTTGACGCAGAGCACTGAAGACACCACAATAAGGAGACAGTACGCAATTGGAAGGAGAGACACAAGGTATTTTATGTACTTTGTGCATGTCCCTTCAATTGCTGCAAAAATCACATTGTGGCATAGACCCGGGCTAAGCACTGTGCTGCTGCCTTGTCCAGAAAAAAGGCCTAGGCTTCCTCAGTCTCTGGGGAAAAACAGAGGTGCAAGGCTGGATGCAGAACTCCTGCGGCAATAAAGATGTCTACTTGGACATCGCAATGCAGATGCAGAATCTGGACTTACGACAGGGATGAGTTTCACCACTGAGCAAAGGGCTAGGTACTGCAACAGTCCTCCCAGAATCCAGAGAAGGCCATCAAGGCATTTGGTGCTTTTCTCCAAAGTGACTGCTATGATGCAGAACCGGGCATTGTGGAATCTGTTTTATTAATTTAGATGTAATATCTGGGCTAATAGTCTTAACATAACTCAGTTGCTGTCTAATATTAAACAGGGTAAAACAAGGTCTGGGCCTTGGAATATAGAGACTTTACCCTACTTAGCATTCTGGCAATTAATAGAAAGAAAACAAGGAAAAATATCTGCAATGTGAAGTACAAAATCTCTTTCTTCTAAGGACCTGAAAAAGGAGTGGTGGGTGGAATAGCCTATCCCCTCATTATCTTGTCTGCCAGTGAGGCTTAGTATCTGACATACTAATTTTGGCTCATTAGCTTTCGGGTTTCCATCTCCTGTTTTAACACAATCAGAACTGGAAAAGAAATGCAGGCCAATCAGTATTTGAGCTTTCAGTTAACTACATTGAAAGGACAAGAAAAAACTTACAACAAGGCATTCAGACTATGTGGTTTTGCAGAAATACTACTGCAAATCAAAATAGGGTAAGTTCCTCCTCTTCAAGTGTCTGATGTGGGATTCTCCCCACAAAAGCTCATGCAATAAATCAATTTGTTAGTCTTTAAATGTGCCACTAGACTGCTTGTGTGTTTTGCAGCCAACAAGTTTACATGGACAAAGAAGATGACATTACTTTCATGCTATGATTAGATTTAGGAAAGGGGTAGGACCTTTCACTGCCTCTGGTGACTTGGTCTGAACTGGCTCACAAAATGAGCTGGCCACCACAAGCCTTCTCCACTTCCTGGGTAGCTTGGTTTGTCCATCCTCTCCGTTCTCTGGGACTTCACTGAAATTTCCAAGCAAGGCTTGTTTGAACTTGGCCTGTACATTTCTAGGAAGAGGCACTTTGTTTTCTCCCCATCTACTCTGCAGTGAGCTTGGGTCACACCAGCACAGTGAAGAGGCTGCTAGAACAAAATCCTGAGCAACCTCAAACTGCTTTGAGCGGTTACTTTCTCAGGGCCTTTGGTGCCCACATTAGTGCAATACACACCAGGGTCACCATTACTTGTAACAAATCAGCACTGTTTACTGCACCACCCTTGAATTTACCAGGGCCATAGACCACATGCAGATAAAGCCTTTGAAAAGCAGCCCGATTCTTCATGACCTTCACTGACCACCCATTGTTAATAGAGAAACGTCCCCGGTGAGTCATCAGTTCATGTATCACCATAGAAAATTGCCTTGCTGCATTTATATACTCAGGTGGGTGGAGGGCAGAATCAGGATATACATCCCATCTATCATCCCACCACAATTTCCTTGTTTCTGTCTGATATGTCCTGCCCATTTACCCCAGCTATTATGCTGTACAGCAGGAAGTTTAATGACCTTACACACCCAGATGATGTCCAGCCTCAATGCAGATTTTTCCAGGAAAGAGCTAGGAGAGGCAAGGATGGAAATGACTGTCCACCAATTGATGATAACCTGATTCTGGAAGCTTGCAACCACATCACCAACTTTTTCTTCACTGGGTGACTGGGCTGACTTTGGTACACAACTCCTGGAACATGATCTTCTGCATAAGTTCTGCAGTCACTGCTGATCTGCCCATGTTTGCATCAAGATCAAGGCTTATTTCATGGGCCCAGAACCACGCCTCCACTGCAGATATATGGTCAGTGAATGCCTGCAGCATCTGCAATCTTCCATTTGTTGTCCACAACCTCCATTCCTTGGGTATCAGCTGGCCACAGGGGTAGGCACAGAGGTGCTGCAAACAGAGGTGAATCAGTTGCCCTGTTTATAAAGCATACAAGACAAATCTCTTAACCCATGCTGCTTTTGCCAGTGAGTTGATGGAAAAAAGAGGGTTACTTACCTGTAGCTGGCGTTCTTCAAGCTGTATTGCTCATGTCCATTCCAAATCAGGTGTGCATGTGCCGCATGCATGATCTGGCAGAAAATTTCCCCCCCGAGTATCCACAGGGTTGATTGTGGAAACCCCTGGAGTTCCACCTCTATTGAGCATGATGTAAGACTCAGTCAGCCCTTCCCCTCCTCAGTTCCTTCTTGCTGGACAATTCCAACTGTGGGGAAGGAAGGAGGGGTTTGGGCTGGACATGAGCAACACATCTTGAAGGACACCAGTTACAGGGAAGTAACCATCTTCTATTCTTGCAGTGCTTGCTCATGTCGATTCCAAATCAGGGGACTCCCAGCCTTGCCTTAGGAGGAGGGGTCAGATCTTACAGCCTTGCAGATTGCATAACGGCCTTTCAAACCTGGCATCATCCCTCGCCTGTTAAAACAAGACTACATGTGAAGGCACACTAGCGCCACAGAAATGCTGGCTAAAATTTTACCAGTAAAACCACCTTGAGTCTCACCCATGGTGCTGGAAGAGACATGGGAGAAGAAAGCACAGTGAACAGCATTAATAAGGGCACTGATAGAAATGAGACTCCCACTCTGGAAGTTGGCATCAATGCCAACAGTCAGAGAATAACTGTACACAATGCTTAAAAAGTGGTTCATCACGGGGGAGTCAGAAATGAGCGTCATGAAGGACAAGGCTGTGCTGGAGAATGGTGGGGAAAGGCAGTTCTCTTGTCAGAAACAAAGAGTATATGACGTTTTTCTGACTAAATTCCTTTCATATTCTCACCTTCCCTTTCCCCTAAACGCTGGGAAAGAAGTCAAAATGGGCAAGAAGTCAAAACTAGGAAAGCAAACAGTTTTATCTTACTTATCTTACCCTCTATCACAGAGCGTTTGCCTTGGAAGTTTGTTTTACCATTGCATTACTTGTATAGTTTAGACTGGGTTCTTTGTATGAGGTCTTTCTATGTAAACATCAATATAATTGAAAGTTCTTTTGTTCTTGCGAGAAACAAATGAAAGCAGAGAAACTTTCAGTGTCAGTGAATTGCTGCCAGCCACAGTGTCCTTTGTGGTAAGAGATCTTCATTCTTCTTAGCATACATACTTTCCATTTTGTTTCCAAAGCCAGAGATCTTAGAGTCATCCTTGACTGCAGCTTTCTCCCTCCTACATCTTTTAGCACCATAAAAGACGAGGGATGGAAGGGATCACAGAAACTCCTCTAGTTCAGCCCCTTGCTCAAAGCAGGACCAACCCCAACTAAATCATCCCAGCCAGAGCTTTGACAGTCTAAGTCTTAAAAACCTGTAAGGATAAAGATTCCACCACCTCCCTTGGTAACCCATAGCAATGCTTCACCACCCTCCTTGTGAAAAATCATATTCTCCAAATATCCAACCTAGGCCTCCTCAACTGCATCTTGAGCCCACTGCTCCTTGTCCTGTCATCTGCCAACACTGAGCACAGGCTACCTACAGCCTCATTGGAATCCCCCTTTAGGTAGTCGATAGCTGCTCCCAAATCCCTTCGCTCTTCCCTTCTGCAGTCCAGACAAACCCAGTTCCCGCAGCCTCTCATGACTCACGTGCCCTAGCTCCTTAACCATTTTTGTTGTCCTCCGCTGGACTCTCCAATTTGTCCACATCCTTTCTGTAGTGAGGGCCCCAACCTAGATACAGAATCTCAAATATGGCGTCCCCAGTCCTGAATAGATGGGAATAATCGCTTCCCACAATGGGCTGGCAACACTAATAATGCAGCCAATATGCTGTTAGCCTGCTTGGCAACAAGGGCGTATTGTTCATTCATATCCAGCTTCTTGTCCACTGTAACCATCAGGGCCTTTTTTTGCAGAACTGCTGCCTCCTAATCAGTCCCCTCTCATCATCATCTCTGGACCACTGCCATGATTTACCCATTTCTTCATCCTTCTTTTGCTTAAATTCTGAGTCATGCATTCATGGTTTCCCACGTTTTGCTCCTTCACAGCCTTCTTCTTTCTAATCTCAGTGCTCCTGGGAATCCAAGAGACTCAAGTCAACACGACCTCCCAGTCCCACACCTTTTCCTCCATAGCCCTCTTTAATACCAACTTAAAACATCCATCCTTGATTATGAAAGCTATCCATGGATTTGTTTCACTGCCTTCTCCCATCTTAGCTCCTTTCCACACAAGTCTTCTGCTCTTCCATGCTTGTATTTTAATCTGTCCTATGTGGATCCCTTTCCCTTTTGAAGAAACTGATGATGAAGTTCTAGCTCTATTGAAGTCGATGACCAAACTCCTGGCCCCATTGAAAGCAGTGGGGCTGCAAACTCTCTGGAGTTTCACCCTCATGCTTCCTTTTTCACTTCAGTCCATGATTCCTAGGGAAGTCTTCCATTAACATGGATGGGTGGTCTACTAAAAATTGGTTATTTTGCTCATTCTGGCCCTCAGTTTTGCAGCAAGGACGCAGTTTTCTGAGGCAATTTAAAGCAGTATGCTGAATTCTGGAGCAGCTTTTGATCCAGTAGAAGAGAGATTATTTAACTGAAATATGAGAAATACATCCAGCAAAGTATTGTTACTTTCTGACGTAAATTCAGTTTTTTCCAATCTGCTCAGAAATGTGACACAGATTTTTGAGCTGGCAGCACAAGCTACCAAAAAAAAAATATCTGTGGTAAAGGAAGAGACTATTTGCAGCTCCAGATGGGAGATTTAGGGCTTTTGGCACTTAGGAAAGCATCTGAGGAGGTCTAGGAGTGAGACCCATTAAAGTGTCCTAAAAGACGGCCACCATGAAGTTCCTCCTAGATTAGTGACAATTCTGCAAATCTTCACTCAGAGTAGGATCTGCAGAATCAGATCTACCCAGGTGATGAGTTCAATTGGTAGGACACCACCACTGATGTAGAAGAATAGTGGGTTTGTCACAGACGTGTGCAGACACAGAGGCAGAGCTCTAAATGCAAGTCCAGCAAAAAAGGTGAGCTGATATTTTTGGCTCCTGAAGGAGGCTCATCCTAGCTGTGCCTTCCAGCTGCCTATTCAGCTCCTGCAGGCGCTGTAAACGAGAATAGGCAGCAATTAATGTCCAACCAGAATGGAAAAAAAAAAAAGGAAACCTGAATTTGCTCCAGAGCAGGCAACAAGCCACTGCCAGATCCATAGAACTGACTTCATGTAGAGATCTTGGTGAGTGTGCTGCAGTTGAAAAGTTAGATTCATGGGCGTTTAAGACCAGAAGGGACTGTTAATTTATCGGGTCCGACTTCCTGTATATCATGGGTCATCACATTTCATTCCGTTCCCCTGAGTTTCTCCTGATAACTTGGGTTTGGCTAAAGCATTTTTGAGAAAAGCAGCCAATTTCAATTTGTCTGGCTTCAAATCCCAGTCACTGGTTTTTGTTCCACTTCTCTGCTAGCTCAAAAAGCACTCTATTACTGGGTATTTTCTCCCAGGAAGGCCCTTATTCAGCATCCTCAAGGTCACCTCTAGCTCTTCCAGTGCAGAGGTTCTTAGCCAATTGCTACTTGATGGTGACACAGGTAACAGCCCACCTTCCCCACAGGCTGCCATGCTGGAAACCAACATGATACACTAAACGGAAATAGCTAAACAGACTGGTACAGTGCTGTAGCTAGCACCTCTCCCTAGATCCCATAAAGGCCTGGCCCCATCCCTTCTTGACTGCACACCACTCTGCACCCCCAGCTCCCACGAAACAAGGGATAATTATATTTTGTACAGCTCAGCTTAGATAAAGGTCACATTGCAACACATGCCAGAGAAACACAATGTGAAACAGTCACTGCCCCAAGGGGCTTTGTGTAGCTCAGTGGTCCCCAACCAGTAGATCAAGATCTACTTCTGAAGGGCAATTGCCATTGAAACCTGTGTGTGTTGCACCATCTGGTAGCAAAAGGTTGGAGACCACTGGTGTAGATAAAGAATGGGGAAGGGAAGCTGAGGCACAGAGGGTGACTTGTCCAAGGCCAGTGGCAGACCTAGAGATGGGAGCTCACTGGATACATTTAGAAAAATCTCAGGTGCTAATTCTCCCACTTTTGCTGCCCCTGTAGCACCAATGAAATCCAGAGGCTGAAGCTGACCTTAAAATAAGAAAAGGTTTGTTTAAAACAAATCCAATGGAGAAAATATCACGGGCAATAACCACAATGCACAATTATACCTCCTGTATAAAACGAGCATGAGTAAGAACATTAAGTAGCCACATTTTCCATGAACAAATTGCTAATCTGGTCCTAAAATGAGGTCGTCAAGTTTTAAGGTCTATGAAAGATTTTTTCCAAACAGCACTGAAGAGGTTGGCTGTGCAAGTGGAATTTTGTTAGCAAGTATTCATGCAAAAAAGACTTAGACCTGTAACAAAATCTTCAGACGAAGCAGATTTGGTTTAGCAGCATTTTCTTGCTTTTCTTGCTGAAAAAGAACCCTATTCAGGTCCAGAAAGGATCATTAGGGAACAAAAGCTGGTTAATATTTTCATGGCAATAAAGCCCATTGTGCATACAACTGCCAGACTCATGACTTTGGCCTTGATTCTGCAAAAACTTGTGCACATGCTTAACTTTAAGAATGCAAATAGTCGTGAGTTCAACAGATCACTTACACAGAATCATAGAAACTGGAAAGGGCCATTAGAGGTCATTGAGTCCCGACCCCTGCACTCACGGCAGGACCAACTACTATCCTAAGTTGTAGCTCCCTAGTTTGTTGAAGACAAGATGATGAAAGATAATATTAAAAGCCTTACTAAAGTTTAGATGTGTCACATCTACCACTTCCCCTCTACCCACAAGGCTTGTTATCCTGACATAGAAAGTTATGGGGTTGGTTTGACACAATTTGTTCTTGACAAAACCATGCTGGCTATCAGTTAACAGCTTATTCTTTTCTAGATGTTTGCTAATTGATTCCTTAATCATTTGCTCCATTATTTTTCCTGGTACAGAGGTTAAGATGACTGGTCTGTAATTCTCTGGTTTGTTCTTGTCTTTTTATAGATGGGTAATATATTTGCTCTTTTCCAGTCCCCTGGGATCTCTCCAGTCTTTCATGATTTTTCAAAGATAATAGCTAATAGCTCAGGTATCTCCTGAGTCAGCTCCTTGAGTATTCTATGGTGTATACCATCAGGGCCTGGTGATTTAATCATAGAAACTGAAAAGGACCACGAGAGGTCATCAAGTCTAGTCCCCTGCCCTCATGGCAGGACCAAGTACCCTCTTAAACCGTCCCTGAGAGATGTTTGTCTAACCTGCTCTTAAAAACTTCTGATGATGGAGATTCCCCAATCTGCCTAGGCAACTTATTTCAGTTGTTAATCACCCTGACAGTTAGGAGTTTCTTCCTGATGTCCAGCCTAAGCCTCCCTTGCCATAATTTAAGCCCACTGCTTCTTCCCCTAACATTGTCCATTAAGGAGAATAATTTTTCTCCATCCTCCTTTGTAGCAATCTTTTAGGTACAGGAACATTTATGCCCCATCTCAGTCTCTTCTTTTCCAAACTAAACAAACCCAGCTCTTTCAATCTTCTCACTTAAGTGAATGATTAAAAGCCTGGAACACTTCATGTTCCTCTTCTCTGGGCTCTAATTCCGCTACATCTTTTCTGAAATGGGGTGCCCAGAACTGGACATAATACTCCAGTTGAGGCCTAATCAGGGTGGAGTAGAGCAGAACTACTTCTTGTGTCTTACTTAAAATACTCCTGTTAATACAACCCAGAATGGTGTTTGCTGTTTTGCAACAGTGTTACATTGTTGACTCATATTTAGCTTGTGGTCCTCTAAGACACCTAGATCCCTTTCTGCATTACTCCTTCCTATGTGGTCAACCATTCTGTATGTGTGCAATGGATCATTCTTTCCTAAGTGGAATATTTTGTATTTGTTGGTTTTGAATTTCATTCTGTTTACCTCAGACCATTTTGCCAGTTTGTCCAAATCATTTTGAATTGGGATCCTATCCTCCAAAGCACATGCAACACCTCTCCACCTGGTATCATCCACAAACTTTATAAGACTTGAAGACATCTTACTTGTCTAAATAATTTTTAACTTGGTCTTTTCCTATTTTAGCTTCTGCTCCTATCCCATCTTTACTGCCCACTCCTACAGTTAACATAAATTTAACAAGCCCGTGTTTTTTTCAGGAGAAAGGTGCAGACAAAATCCTAGACCTGAAGGTGCAAATGACAACACAGGATGAAAGGCAGGAGTGAAATGTGGGGCGAAATGCTGCCTCTCACATGAACGGATGGCAAGTTTTGTTTTGGTACCTCCTTACTCACATTTTTTACAGGTGTGATTACAAAAGTAGAGACCACTAGCCCTACCTCTACTCAAGTGACACCCTCATAGGACCTAACCAAATCAGCCACTCTATCAGGGTTCATCCACCTACACACCTTCCAATGTGATATATGCCCTTATGTGCCAACAAGGCCCCCTACCTTATACATCGGCCAAACTGAACTGTCTCTGTGCAAAAGAATAAATGGACACAAAGCAGACATCAAGAATAACAACATTTAAAAACCAGTAGGAGAGCACTTCAATCTCCCATGGCATTCTATAATGGACATGAAAGTTACCATACTTCAGCCAAAAGAAACCTTCAAAAACAGACTTCTGCATGAATCTGCAGAGCTGGAATTCACAGGCAAAATTGACACCAGCACATTGGGTCTGAATAAAGACTTGGAATGGTGAACTCACTATAACAGATAATTTCCTAGCTTTAAACATTCTGACCTTCTCATCGATTGTCGTTAATGGCCTGCATCCACATTGCTTGAATTAAACAACTTGGTTTGTTTAGCTGAAATAGAGTAACACTGTCAATTCAAACAGTTCCCTCTGTACTGTTTGAATTGACCTTTTTAATTGACCAGATACTTCTGTATGTGTATATACACCTAACATACTGTAATTTTCATTTCATGCATCTGAGGAAATGGGTTATGCTCATGAAAACTTATGGCTTTAATTAATTTGTTAGTCTTTAGAAGTGCCCCAGGACTCGTCGTTAGTTTTCCCATTGACTTCACTGGGACCAGATTTCACTCAAAGTGAATAGGGACTTAAGAATTCAACCTATGTGGTACACTGCATAAGGAATTTCCTAAATCACCTGCACTATGTTCAGGACTACCACAGAACTGGTGTTTCATTTCTACAACACCATTGACTTAGAAAGAAGTTATGTGCTGATCGAAGCTGAGATATGGCTCAGCTTCACTGCAATCATTTTAGACATGACTGGATGCTCCTTTTTTTAAAAATCATTTTAGTGAGAGTCAGTGCGGTATCCCATCCCTTTCTTTCATTAAAATACATTGCTGCTGGAAAAATTCAAGCCCTGTGTAGATCAGATTACCTTTGACACAAAGGTCCTTAGGACAATACAGAAAGGTGACAGATGAGCTAAGTGAGTGCATATTAAGAGGGAAGAGATTTTTAATCAGATGGTTTATAAGTGTTTTGCTTGTGTGTGTGTCTTTATTTAACCTCAGGTTAAATGGTTAGCATGTTGAATAAAGGACACCTCTATGAAAGCTTCAAGCCTCCACACCACTACTTCAATACAAGTGCTAGGATTTGACATCCCATAGGTCTCCACCAGGTCCTCTAACAAAACCAGGAAGAACCTGACTTTACTCTTATAAAGTAAAAAGAAGCAATTTAAAAAATTACAGCCCCAATATTCTCTCTCCCCCTCTCCTCCTCCACAATTTCTGGCCTCATTATGCCATAATAAAGAAAAAAAAGGAGGAACAAGTTTATTTAAAAAAAAAATCTTTGAAAAGTCATTTTGAGATTTAAACCAATCAACAGGAGGCCCAAATTTGGGAAGATTATCACACTATAGCTGAGATTCAGAGTTGGGTCACCTTGCTTGGTCTTCTGGGAAGACTATCTGCATGTCTGCTCGAACCTCACAAATAAGCAGGCTCAAGCTTGAAAACCTGCTCTTCCTTGGAAAGGGCTGGTAAGTGATCAGGCAAAAACAGAGAACACTGTTGTTGTCTTACATGAGAAACACTTCAGCATGGCTTCATCAAACCTGGCCTAGTGGGGAGAGTCATGGTGAGAAATGAAAATTTTGCCAAGAGAGAGAAAGAAGTGACAGGGGAAGCACTGTTTGATGCTGTGCATTGATAGGGGAACAGTAAAAAAAAAAAAAAAAAAAAAAGGCCTGTAAACTTGTAAAAGATCATATGGGGATGGAGCACCTAATCATGTTAATGCTCATTTTCCCCATCAGCACATTAAAAAAACCCCATCTTTAAGCCAATTTAAATTCTATCATTTTGAATCTATAATGGGGACTGCTATCTAATGTGCCATACTTTTCATTTATCGACATTGAATTCCACCTGCCATTTTATTAGTAAAGCACCATTTTGTGAGTTTACTTTGTAACTCTTTACTCTCCGCTTAATCAGCGGCAAACTCTGCCACCTTATTGCTTACTTATTGCATATTCATTTATGAATGTCATACAGTACTGGTCCCAGTACAGATCTGTGGGGAGTCCCCATTATTTGTCTTTCTCCATTCTAGAAACTCACCTTTTCAAAGGCTTTTTATAAGTCCAAGTACAGTGGAAACTCCCATGTCGACGTTTGTTGACCTCCTCAGAGAATTCTGGTTAGTGAAGCATGATTTCCTTTTACAAGAGCCATGCTGACCCTTCCCCAAAAATCGTGTTAGCTAGGTTTATGTGCTTTACTGTTGTTTTAAAAATCAAGCAATTTGCCTAGTACTGAAGTTAGGTTTAAATCGGTCTGTAAATGCCAGGACCACTCCTGGAGACTCTTTTAAAAATTGGTGTTACATTAACTGTTCTTCAGGCACCTGGTACAGAGGATGATTTGAGCAATAGGTTACATACCACAGTGCTGTTTTATATCTTTCACATCTGAGTTCTTTCAGAACTTTTGAATGAACATATGGTTCTAATGACTTACTACTGTTTAATATGGCCATGTGTTCCTCTGCTACCTCAATCTGGGACAGTTCCACAGATGTGTCACATAAAAAGAATGCCTCAGGTGTTGAAACCTCCGTTACCTCCTTTGCAGTGATGATTGAAGGAAAAAATTAATTTAGCTTTTCTGCAACGGCTATGTCTTTCCTGAACGTTCCTTTAGCACACCATCTTCCAGTTGTTCCAGTGATCGTTTGCCAGCCCCCCTGCTTCTGATGCATTTAAAAAAAAATATTTTTTTTGCTATTAGTCTGAGTATTTTGCTAACTGCTCTTCAAGTTCTTTTATCAGCTGCCTAGTTATAATTTTACACTTTGTATGCCCGAGTTTATACTCCTTTCTATTTTCCTCAGTAGGATCAGGATGTCCAATTTTTAAAGAATACCTTTTTATATCTTACTGCATTTAGCTATAATGATCTTTTCTGTACCCCCCATTTTTTCCTGTAAATTTGAGGCATACATTTCATTTGAGTCCCTATTATGGTGTTTTAAACAAGTTTTTATCCAGCTTGCAGGCATTTCACTCTTGTGACAGTTCCTCTTAATTTCTCTTTAGCTAGCTTCTTCATTTTTTGAGCAGCTCTCCTCTTTCTGAAGTTAAAATGCTGCTATAGTAGGCTTCTTTAGTATTTTATCACTAAAAGGATGCTAATTTAATTTTATAACGGTCATTGTTACTGAGAAGTCGAGCTATATTCACCTCCTGGACTAGATCCTTTGTTCATTTTAGGGCTAAATCAAGAATCGCCTCCTCTTGTGTGCTTCAGGATGAGTTGCTTGAAGAAGCCATCATTAACAGTGTGTAGACACTATCTTTGCATCCTTTCCTGAAGTGACATGTACCTAAGTCAGCAGGATAACTTGAAATTTCTTGCTTTTTTTTTTTTTTTAAACTCATTCGATTTATGATCTACTATCATATCTGGATCCTGTTCAGCACCACCATCGCCTAGCCAATTATTCTTGCATCTGCAGGGCGTCATTTTTCCTTCCCAAGTGTAGTATTTGCCATTTGTCTTTACTGAATTTCATCTCTATTTCTAACCAGTTCTGTGATTTATCAAGATTATTTTGAATTGTAATCCTTTCCTCCAAAGTACTCACCATTCCTCTAAGCTCCTCATCCACAAATTTTGTATAGATAATCTCTATACTATTACCTAAGTCATTAGTGAACATATTGTCTCATACCAAACCAAAATCCCCTCCACTCCCCACTAGATATCCTCCTAGTCTGACAAAGATAATGACTCTTTCAATCAGCTGTGCACCTTCCATCTTTAGATCATATATCCCTAGTTTGCTTGTGAGACTGTCAGGGGGACTGTGTGAAAATTCTTTGTAAATATCAAGATGTCACACCTACTGCTTATCAACTCAGATGGGGAGGCTTGCTCCCAGTGGCAATGTAAGCATGTATTTAAAGAATACAAAACAGCATCTCTTACCCCAGACACTAACAACATTTTTAGTGGTGATCACTGATTTCATTTGCTCACCCCATGACACTAGGCGTCACTTCCAGAAGTGAGTAAGACCCAAAGTTCCTTCTGAAACTAACAGAAGGGGGTGGGGGGGAGTTTCATGCTAAAGATTAGCAACATCTTTTCCTACATCAGATTGTTCCAGGAGCTGGAGCTTTAAGGAAAGCACTATGGTGAGAGTTCTGATAAGAATGGAAAAGGTTAGCAGTGAGTAGGTGCTTAGCATTCTTGAAAAGTGGGCCTTAACTGTTATCATGAACAGATCGCACAAAACATATCCAGTCCAGTAATTGTGTGCATTTGGTTTATGATTATAGGTCAGATGGGTTGCTTCGGACATCTTGATTAGCATCTGAAGGAATACAAATCCTCACTTCAAAGTGTGCCTTCTGAGGAATCTCCATTAACAAATACCTCATAACAGTAAACAGTAGTGTAGCAGGCTAGCTTTTCATGGGCTGTTGTGTCTGAAATTGGGTACGGATGGCAAGAACGCGCGTATGAACGATACTTTATTTGGCTCATTTTACCCTAACGTCTTTGCTATGCTACTTACCCTAAACCACCACACCTGTTATGCAAGATGAGGACTGAGGCAGACAACATGATGAGATAGGATTGCAAATAAAAATTTTTTATTGCATCTTCAGACCAAGTCTTCCAACACTTTCCATGCACTGAATCCATTATAAAGTATCTATATCCTTGGGGCTTCACCAAAAAATGACAGTTTTATGACATTTTATCCAGACTAGTTGCAAATGCAATGCATATTTATATTGCAGTTCATGGGTAACCACTGGTTACTTACTTCCGACTGGTGTAGTCAAGCAATTACTCTGTAAAGACTGCTTAAAACTTGGTAACTGATTTCCATTCTCTCTTTAACTATCCTTCACCTCCTAAAGAGACGTTCATTACATTGCTGAAATGGAACAAGGAATAATGAGACAAAATGGTGCTGAAGAGAAAAATATATTGTTCGCTGGTTTTTATTTTAACTTCTGAGCAAAAGATATTTACAAGTAGGTAGGTCCCATCCCTGTTCTAAGTCTCAATGCAAAAGGCGCCCCTCCCCCCACTTTTGTTCTCTTTAAGGCACTTTATATGTTTAACATTTACTAGATGATAACTCAGTGGTGTCCTTTTTTTCCTACTCACCCTTTCCCCCAGTTTAGCTTAGAGCATCAAAATGATTTCCAACATTATTTAAGTCGCTCAGTAAAATTTTAAAGGAATTTGGAATAAAAAAATACTTTCAAAAGGAATCTTTGGAGATCACAGTTTACTGCAAGTAAGATGTACACTACCTTAACAGAGAAAAGATGCAATACATTCCTTATACATATATGTATGTATGCATAAATAAATGACTAGCAGATATTCAAGAAAAAAGGACAAGAACCTAAAACAATGGATATTAAATAAATTAAAGGCCTATCAGATACAGAAAACAAAAGAAACTAGTTAATAAAGAATGTAACAATTGTTCCCATCAACATATTGTAACTGACTGAACAAAATGAAAAACACCGAGATGCAAGTTTCCAATATTTTCATTAGGGATTTCAAATTTTTAGTTGTGTACCTTGTTTTGCAATCGAAGATTCTCATTTCTCCCTCCCACACTCATTACAACAGAACATTTCACCATCATGCAGCCTCTGCTCTAGACAGGAGAGAAATATAAAATTAAGAGTCCACCATGGAGTTTTTAACGTTAGGTCCACATATGGACCAAAATGTCAAACAAAACATTGACAGGGACTAATCCAATATAAGTTTGTGCTTCTTTTCCACCCCCCCCACCCCTCAAAAAATTGCTTAGCCACAATAAGCAAAAGTACATTTTTGGCTGAAGTAATCAACCAACTGAAATACTCCTGCAATTAATAACCCAAGTATTACAACACTGTTTGCTTTGTTCTAACACCATTTGAACATTATGGCTATTTTAAAAGGGTAGAATCTGCATAATGTAGCAGTCACAATATAACAATTAGGTACAGTGTTTTGTCTCTTTGCTCAAATGTTCATGTTCCAAGTTATAGAATCCTAGCAAAGACGACAGCTATGGAAAAGCATAAAAAAGAAAGGTCCTTTGTTCATATGGAACCCTTATTTGAAATCATCAGAACAATGATCTGCCAGATAACACTCAGCTAAAATTTTTGTTCAAAGGCAAATATTAATCACAGTTTTGTTCAAAAAAGCTCATTCTCAAAAGAGTTCTCAGTAAGAAAACATTATTTCTAAAATATATCCTTGTGGGGTCTTTAAAAATGAAACTATCAAAACATTTTCCAAAAATAAATTAGATAATTAAAAAGTCTTCTCCAGCATAGCTGGACATTAGGCTGTCCTCACAGAGCCATTGGTATTGCTGCTTTTCCCAAAGCTAGGGTCATTTTTTTCAAGCCATAGTTCAGCCAACTG
Source organism: Podocnemis expansa (assembly GCA_007922195.1). Taxonomy (NCBI): domain Eukaryota; kingdom Metazoa; phylum Chordata; order Testudines; family Podocnemididae; genus Podocnemis; species Podocnemis expansa. The sequence continues at coordinate 16,035,948 of ML682019.1, forward strand.
TTGTGTGGACCCATAAGTTGAAGCTTTGGACCCCAAGCACATTTTATACTGTTTCGGATCAAGATTGGGATCACAAAAGACTGGATGATGTACATGAACCACTCCAATTTCTTGGCTTCGGAAAGTCTTTAAGCCAGCTTGAATGACTTTGTTAAATAGGTCCACATCCTCAAGGCCCCAACCCTGTATAGAGACATCAAAGCCACCTGCTCTAAGGAGATCACCCTTGTAAATACAAGTAATGCCAAAGCCATAGTTCCTCCAGAAACCTGTTTTCTGGGTGAAGGCAAAATGATTGTCACTGGGAACTTTTCCACTATAAACTATCTTTGGATCATACTGACTAAAAATGACTGGAAAGTATATTTGTTGGCCCAAAATCGTATTGGCTCTACACCGTTGGAGAAACTCTGTGGTAAACACTAGGTCAACGTCACAGAAGAAGAGCAAAGACTCATTTGTAAACTGAGAAGATCCCACTTCAAGAGCCAGAGCTCTTGAGAATTCCCCAGACACTGGCAAGATCTGCATGTCAGCCTTGGGATATTTAATACGGTAATCTCTCATCAATTCAACTTGTTTTGCCTTGTCAGGGTTTGAGTCTGAATTGAAAAGCAAGACGACTAGCTTGATATTCTGACTGGGAATGAGGCAAATTTTTTCAAAGTTTGCCATGAATCTAGCAAACATATCAAAGCGCCCAGAAAGAGGAATCAAGATGTTGATCTTCTTGTCTTTGGACTCCTTCCGCTCTGCCTTCGATCCAGTGAGTTGGAACGGAACAAACATCTTCAGTGAATTGGACAGGAAAGACAAGGATCCAGAATCCTGGTTAATTTTGCTGGCCAGCTCTTTGGCATCCATCTCTTCATGCTCCATAAACTGGATCTTGCTGAATGTCTGCTGTAGGTAGGCATGCCTTCTCACAGGCACTGTCATCTTCTTTCCCTTGTGTTTTTTGTATAGAAGCAACAAGTCAAGAACATACTCTGCTCCATACATAGGATTAACTCTACGATAGCCGTATTGTATCTCCTTGAAATCAATGATCCGTCCCCTGGTTTTAGCATTGGCATTGATCATTTCCATGACCTGCATAACAATGTCATCCAATGCTTCACGCTGAGATGAGTCCATCCCTCTCCGAGGGGGCTGCCCATCAGCTGCAGAATAGAGATACTTTCCCGTAAGGAACTCCCATTCCAAGACCTCCTCACGCTGGTGTGGCTGGAACCTCATAAAAGAAGGTGGTATCCCCAGATGAAGGTCATCTTTGTGTATTTCTGTATTGCTGTATTTGCTCATCAGGACAATTTCTCTGTGCAGTTGTATAGTTCGATGACGCAGTTCTGCAATTTTGCGACTCAGCATGTAGCTATGAAGTCGATATTGGTACGGTGGGTTCTTGTTGGGATGCAACGTTATAGCTCGGTGTATTTTGCTATTTCTGAGGTCTTTGATGTAGCCTTTCTTGTTCTGCTCATAATTTTCATAAAATAGCTGCTGCATCTAAAAAGAGAAATAGTATTAAGTTAGTATTAAGTATTAAGATTTTTGCAGTGCTGAACTTGTGACAGTTACCCCAAATAACCCTACAGTACAAAAATGCCTCCTTGCTTATATGACCAGAAGTCTTTCTGAATAAGCTGTTCTGCAATTTAGGCACAGGTTATAGGGATACCAGCTGCTCCTCAAAGGAATTAAGAGGGTATTCAATGTAAACTGGTGAAAGAAACACAACTGGGGATTTGCAATTATTATGGCTTGCTCTAGAAACGTCATCTCAACAACTGTTTGCTAAGTAAATCATAGGCTTTGTTTTACATAAAAAAAAAAAAGGAGTTGTGTGGCATTCAAAGACTAACAGATTTATTTTTCGCATGAGCTTTTGTGGGAGAAAATCCCACGTCGTCAGATGCTTCGAAGATGGGTGAACTTCAGGGGTGTCGCTGGTGCCTGGCAAAGGGGCCCGTGCCCTGAATCCCGGCGGGGCCCCTGCCTCTCCCGGTCTCTGGCCGGATCAGGCTGGAGAACTGGGGCCTGGCCACCCGTGGTGATGGCGGCTGCTTCCGGCCCCTTCCTCGGCCCTGCGGCCGCCGTGCCCTGCCCTATCCTGGCGGGGGGGGGGGGGGGCGGGGCTGGTGCCCCTGGTCCTTCCCTGGGGCAGCGACACCCTGGTGAACTTACAGAATGAATCATTCTGTAAGTTCACCCATCTTCGAAGCATCTGACGAAGTGGGATTTTCTCCCACAAAAGCTCATGCAAAAAATAAATCTGTTAGTTAAGTGCCACACGACTCCTCTTTTTTTTTTTTTTTTTGCTGGACTAGACTAACACAATTATCCCTTTGGAACTTGTTTTACATAGTCTAACACAACAATGCCAGATAAAATGCCAAAGTGTGGTTTTATTCTCTGCAGTATAAAGTGAATAGCATTTCCCCCCCCCCTTTTTTAAGTGGCACATTGAAAGGCAAGTGCACTATATTCAGAATAAGTATGTTTTCATTATGTCTGTTTTCCTTTACATCCAAACTTTCTAAAACAACAATTGAGTTAAACTTTAGAATACTAGTGTGAAACCTAAATTAACATTCTGTCTGAAGTTGTTAAGTACTATGTTCAACTCCTGTATTATTAAACATAAAGACACCACATTACATCTACCAAGACTCAAATTCTATTAGAAGGTGACGTGGTACACAGAATTCAATTAAAAAAGTTTAACCAATAACAGGTGTCTTCAAAAATTACCTATTTACAGCACTTTCAAAGCAAATAAAATAACGTACAAATACAATAGAACATAAGCCTTATTAAAATGGGAATTGCTCTATTTCAAAATAACGAAGCAGCAGTTTGAGACCCGAGTCTGGTCTACACTGAAAAGTTACACCAGCATAACTATGTCTCTCAGGGGAGGGAAAAATCCACGCCACTGGGAGAAAATCTTAGGTCAACCTGACCCCCAGTGGAGAAAGTGCAAGGCTGATGGAAGAATTCCTCTGTCAACCTAGCTACCATCTCTTGGGATGTGGATTAGCTATAACGATGGGAGGAAATCTCTGATTAGTTATTAAATGTCTATCCTGATGTACCACAGCTGTGCTGCTGTAGCAGTTACAATGCATGCAGAGCCTGAGATTTTAGGACAGAATGAGTCTGAACACATGTAAAACTCGAGAATGCCACCTCACTAAAGCAGTGTGCTCAATGAAAATTACAAAATGAAAATAAAGACACAAAGTTTCCATCTCAAAATTGTTGAGTTAAAGCTGCCACCATCCTTGTGACCCCACTGAGTCTAAGTACAGCATCTAGAAGTCCCATTTCATTAGTCTCTGAGGGGTTTTTGTCCTAAATTCAGCCACTGTTGTGGATGAGTAGTGTGTCTAAGGAGAAACTCGCACCTAGATTTCATTGCTTCAGTGGTAACAAACCAGATTGGGGAGGGGGGAGATGGCACTGAGAGACACTAAATTAAATGGCAATATGTTATGTGGACAACACAGAAGCAGTCATTTGAAAATGAAAATCTTGCTTTGTTTTAAATCTGTCTAGTAGTTTGAAAAGCAGAAGGGCATCATTTATTTCAGCTGAACTGTAAGGAGAGCTATGGCCTAGTGGTGTGTCTGTAGTACACAAAAGGTATGTAAAGGGGTGCACACACAGATAAGGAACATTTAAGGGTGCAAACGCCCACCAGACTTTACAGCCACCTCATTGGCTTGGTCTGACCCTCCATTTAAGAAACATTATGGTAACTACACCTGCATTTACTTACAGTGAGTGGGTAGTTTCCCTATGACAGGGCAAAACTGTCCCTTATAGTTTTTCCCTGATGATGTTGCATAATCACTCTTTCCCTCCCATATCTTCAAGACATTTGTTCTTTCCTATTCTCTCTCTCATGTTCTAAACTATAAGCCCTTTGGGACAGAATCCGTCTCTTACCAGGTGTAAGAAAATTGCCCAGCACAAAAGGGGACTTGAACTTGGTTAGGGCCTCTAGGTTATATAACAACTGGGGAATTGGGTCTGCTGAGGCATACGTACCCTTTTCAGAGTCCCTCAGATATAAAAGTAAAATTCAGTGTGCGTGAAGGTCAGACAGGGTAGGAGCTGTAAGCATTAAATGGATCTTGACCTTATTCGGGAAACCAATATGAAGCACAGCTCCCCATCTTACCTTCCCCCCCTTTTTAATTACACTTCTATTGTTTCAGTTACTAATTATGGGATACTGCAAAATATTCTGAACCTCTCACTTTCTGTTAAGAGCTCTGGGATCCCATGTCATACCCACAGACTCAATGGTGTAAACATATACAGTTTATCACAATGGAGAATTTATACAAGATGAGCACAAAGCTAGAGCATGTATTCCACTTCTAAGCTGTCTCCACTAGGCATGCCTTTTATAGCAACAGAAATAATGCCACATACAGTAGCCATCTGATTTCAGCTGTAGGACTACAAGCTGGATTTCCACAGTTCTCTGCAAAGCAAGCATATATATTTTGAAATCACTTCATCAATAAGTAACTAGTGTTGGGGGACTTTTTCTGTTTTGCTTTTTAAATAGCACTGGTAGTGGGATATATTTTCAAACTTTGTTTTGGATTCGCAATGGAAAACAAATACATGAAGACCATACTGCCTGAGAACACTTATTCTAAGATGGCCCTTGGAAAACACCTACAATAGGAAACAAAAAGCAGATGCACTTCTAGATTACTTTACTTAAAAATTTAATAGAACTCTGACAAAAAGTTATAAAACAATTGACTGCAAATGGACCATTTACTGACCTTCTGCAACAAAAGTAATTAGCGTATTTTAAGGATTACAATAGGTGCTTGCTAAGCAAGAACAAGCACAGCAGCAATGCAAATGAAGGCTCACAATTTAATTAGTCTTCTTTCCATCTGCAAATAAAAAACTGGATATCCTCTAAGAAAACTCATTTGAAAAAAATCACAAAAAAGTCTCATGCATGCCTGATTGGGGTTCCACCTTTCAACCCAATGCAATTTAACAGAAAACACTAAATTCCCACCCAACCTGTCCCCCATCCCATGGAAAGTCTAAAAAGCCATTCACTGCAGCTGTGTTACCTGCCAGCCAGTGCTAGAACGCAGATACTCAACTAATTAGAAAGCACCAAGTTATCTAGATAGCTTGGGTGTAACCAGATTTTCCTGAAGAATACTTCGCAAGAGTGACAGCTTAATTGCTTTCCCAATAAAACATCACAGCTCCTCCCCTCATGAGTCACTCCCAAATACTTCACAAGTACCCGTATTCCCTTAACTCTCATACACCAGGGGCCTGATGAAGTTGGCGACAAAGCTCCCATCAACTTGAATCATTAAGGGCATTTAAAACGATACTGAGTCACACCTGACCTCTAAGCTTGGTCTTCCATGCTGCCAATTTAGGTTGGTATAATTAGGTCACTCAGGGGCATGGAGAATCCACAGCTGTGCTACACACTCATATGGCCCTAATCTCTGGCCTCGACAGCACTATGCTGACAGGAAGCCGCCCCCCTCGGACACAGCTAACCCCCTCGGTGAGCCCGGGGAGGCAGAGGACCTGTGCCACCATAAGCGATGTCTTCACTCATCGGGGTGGGTGTGTCGCTGCAGAATTGTGTGTTAGACAAGCCCTAAGATTCCACTTATAATGTGCTAATAAACCACTGACAGATGCTAAGCATATTATAGACATCAACGGAAGGTGCCAGACAGCTATATATGGCTTATTGGCCCAGCTGAATTCTAACCTTTGCTTAGCCATTTAAAACAATTACAAATGGGACTGCAAACAAAAGCGTGATCCGAAAGAGAGAGGAACTAGCCAGCCAACAGCTCATTTTTAGATGACTCAACCACATTATTTGCATTTGCACATCCACGTCATACATCCAGTGAATTTTGGGGGAAAAAAACTGAGCAGCTAACCCACAGTGCCTCCACAAAGGACAGTGTGCTCCAGAGTAGCCTCTCTCAACCTTTTACAGGTTGCAACACACTTGGCAGTGTATTGTGACCTACAGGAGACACCAGCTTCCCCCCACCCCTCAGCCAAATCCAGCCACCTCCCCAGCTCTCCGCGACACACTTTTCCCTACATGGCAACGCAGTAATGGGTCCCACACAGTGACTGAGAACCGCTGCTCCAGAGACAGGCACACAAACAGGCACAAGCTGAATGTAATGCAGCATAGCCTAGGACGCACCCTACTGCACACAGTGGGAAAGAAAAGGACCAGCTCAATCAGTTATCTGGCTAGGGCCCCCACTTTTAAAGAAAAACCACCATGGGTCCACCTAGATCATAAAAGGTAACCCATCTGTGATTGGCAATGACAACTAACCATGGTTGGGACCTATTATGCCATACTAGCTGGTTATGTGTTAGCCCAGAAGTTAGCACACGCAAAGATCCTGATCTCAAAGACTTAATCATGCCACCAGAAAAGACTGTAGTCAATAGAAAGAGTATGCTTGTCACTGGCACAGTTCATTGTTTGAGGTTTTTGGAATACAAAATAGTTACAATTTTTTTTAACCTAATGACCATTAACATGTATAAATGGAAGTCCAGAAAAAAAACAACCACACCTCACCAAACAGTGGCAAGAGAGCCACTCTGTGGGTCCAGACTGTTCTCTACAGACCATTACATGCAAGCTGCTGCATGACAAATTGGTTACCAGACCTTTGCTAGTACACAACATCAAATCTAATCATAGGGCTGGAAGGGACCTCATGAGATCATTGAGTCCAACCCCCTGGGAATTGAACCCAGGACCTTCTGCATGTTAAGCAGAGGCATTAGCCACTACACTATTTGCAGGGTATGTATGCAAACTCCTCATTTCCAGGAATGTCTTCTTCGGACATATTTTAAGATGTTTGTGGTTATTAATTTTGCACTGATTATATTCTAGGCATGCTTTATTCTAATGCAGAGTGCTGGACATTCAGTGATACAAAAAAGAACTACTCTTTATTGACCAGTATACTCTAGACCCGTTGGAGCCTTAAAACACCCTAATGTTCCCCGATACATTAGAGACTGAATGTTTAAACTGTGGTACAGCTGTTGTGGGCACTATGGGCTCAGATCCAAAAGACAAACAGAGTGTGTTATGTTCATCATTTTAAATGAAGTCGTCTTTTGCAAGCCAAAAAATCATATTGGAGAAAAAGAACTTAAAAATAAGGCCAATATATACAGAAACTGGTCAGCAGCCGCAGAGTAGCCCCAGAGGACATCCTCTCACAGCTCCAGATTGTATTGCCACAGTCCAGAATGTACAGCTTCACAAATCTCATGAAAAGCAAATCTGGACAACTCATGTCGTATGGCAGGGTTATTAATACCTTCAATGCATTTTAAATACAAAACCTGTCTAATTAAAAGCAGGGTAATAGCTGATATTGCATGGCTCAGGAGAACTTTGTTAACAGCAGGTAAGCCTCTGAGCAGGCATAGATTAGCAGAGGGGGTTGAGCCCTGGGCCCCAGCCAAAAATGCCGGGGGGTGGGGGCTGGGACTGGCTGACTCATGGCAAGGCTGACGACTCTCCAACAAAGCCTTCCAGGGCCTGCGGCTCCGGGGGACTGCACCCTAGGTCTCCACACTGCACACCAGCTGGCCCCCCAATCCCTTGGGCAGACCGGCCAGAGCTGGAGCGCATTCTGGCCCCAGGCATGCCCCCTACCCCAGTGATCAGGGTGGGTGAGGCAGGAGGGGGCCCCACGTTGGGGGACAGTCTGGGGTGGCTAATCCAGCCCTGCGTGTGATCTTGGGAAGAAGACGAGGAAGAGGAAAAAAGCACAAGACCAACAGAGAGAGGTCTTGTCTACACAGAGTTTTACTCCTTTAAATACACCAGCTTAAACCAACAACGTCCTCCCTGCACAGTGTACATTTATATTTTCTGCTGGTAAGATGTTTGACTTCTCTACCAGGCTAGAGTGTAAAAATGCCTTTTCTTTTATCATCATGGCTTGGGTGCACGGGGAGGGGAGGGGAGGGAAATGGGAGTTGCAGTAGACTGAAGTAACAGATCTGTGGGTATGAAGCAATATTGAGGACTCTTCTTAATGCCCCTTCATACAGGTTTTTGCATTTTACATTTCACTACTTCACCCCCCTCACCCCCATGCTAGCGTTCCAGAGCTAGTGCTGTAAAATGGACATTACTGTGTTTAAGGGCAAAGGATGGGCCGTGATTTCCTATGCACGTCATTCTTACCCTTTAAAGATAACGCCTCAGTCTGCAAGAACAACCAGAGGTATAGAAAGTGTCCTTTGCAGGGCTGGATGTTCATGTTTAACTTCTGAACTGACCAATACAACGTCCAGGCCCCAGTTCAACCAAGGAATTAAACGTGCTCAGCCAGTACTTTTTTTTTTTTTTTTTAAAGTACAATACTAAAGCACATGCTTACCGCTTATTGACTCTAAAGGTACTACCAGTTTCAGGCTCAGAACCAACGTATTAAATAATTCTAAGCCTGCTGGTCAGCAAGGGTGAGCCGTGCCTGGCAAAATTAACTACCTTGTGATATTACAGAAAATTGTGCAGGACCCTCCTTGCAACAACGCCATGCGTATTGCTGACCTGTATGAAACTGCTGCTCCCCTTCTCTCCAGTGCTCCAAAAGGAAAGCCAAACAACTTACACAGCTTTAAAGGACAGTAAATCCAAGGTCACTGAATTCCCATGGAATTTCTAGTCCAGCTGTTGTTACAGGAGGCACTGCACTTCAGTTTAATCTTTAGTTTACACTACTATGCGACTACTTCATTAAGCAACCACCCTTTATCCTCCATCTAAAGCTTAAAAAGTCTGTCCTGAATTTGCATGTTTCCAGTTTCTCCACACCAATTCATTTCTAATGGATATTCTCCAAATGTGTGTCTCTTCTCCCTTCTACCACCCAACTTGGCTAAACAGCAGTGCTCCTCCTTGCCATTGAAATTAGAGTGGTATGTCCTCCGATGGTCCCCTAGCATCACAGAATCAGCCCTAGGAGCAGACAGTACAGAATTTAAAGAAAGATAATTGATGATTTAAGATCTCCTGGTTAAGAAGTGGAGGGGAGAAGGCTCCCCCTCCCCACTCCTTCTGTATTGCAATGACATGTTCCTGTGATCTACATAAGGAAACTAGTCAAGTCACTTCAGCTGGAATGCAAAGGGTCCTCTCAGCCCTCCTCCCGAATTCAGTAATGGAAAACAGATGGACTGGGACCCTTGGTGGTTAAAAAAAAAAAAAAAAAAAAAAAAAAAGATGAAAGACAGGAGCCTTCACAAGCATCTCTCAAAGAGATTACTGGTTGGTTTGTTTAAACAACATCCTCCCATTTGGAGTATCTGACATACCAGTTACACAGCTGCCACCACTCCTGATCGATAAAGCCCCACAGCTGCTTCTTTAAATCAGAACCCTACTCTGCAAATATTTTGTCCCATAAACAAGAAACAATTAAAACAAGGGGGGGGGGGGTAGATTTAGATTTGGTCGCACCAACCTTACAAGGTTTGGCTCTAATTTAGGATTTTGCTTGCAAAAGGATTCTTTCTGGATTAATAGGAACAAAAGTAAATGTGCCAAAAATGCTATTAAATGTTCCACTCTACTGCTACTAAAGAACTGCAGCATCAAATGTGTCAATGACTAATTCACAATCACATTCACTTGAGCGTGCATGTTTAAAATTCATTTGGCACACTTCCATATTATGAGTATGGTGGAAATGCACGGTTTTGCATGCGAGTCTGTCTTGCTTGAGTTCAGACACGGGCCTGTGGGAAAAGTGATTCAGCTTTCCTTCCGAGATCGAGAGGCTGGCTGCCTTCACTGATCCAGACCAAATACGAATGACGTAGTACTTAGTAACTTGCTTCTGATTTGTTTGTTTTAAGGCCAGGCACAGGGACTGTACCAAATTACTCCCCTATCAAATATTGTGCCTGTTGGATTTTGTTGTTGCTCAGATTCCACAGTGCAGAGATGTACATAAACTTGGGTTTTATCACCACTGACAGGCGCCCCATTAAAAGAAGAGCCACAGCTCGGGAAGTCTGTATCTGTTTTATTTCATACAAAGTCCTAAGATTTTGGAGGAGAAGATTCAAATAACCCCTTCCTGATTGCGTAGTCATTCGTCAGAGAGATCAAGGGTCCTCTGGGGAAATCTCTCAACTCAAGGATGATTTCTACCTCTGACTACATATGGATCCTGAGAGATGACTGAGGAATCCATTACTGGAACCAGGGGTCAGCCCACCATAAAGTACAGCCATTCCCCAGCAGGTCAGCTGCCTGCTAAAAGAACGTTCTCTCCTTTCAAGTTTGAGGGCAAGATGCGGTAGCCGAACCTCATCTACACGCTGCAACCAGCTGTAACAGAAATTCATCCTGCAGTTCACTATCTTGTATTTTATAAATGCAAACGCACCACAAGCTTTAGAAACTGGATTCTCCACAGCCCAACTGACTTTTTATATAGATTTTAAACAGGCTGTTCTCTCGTTCAGTAGTTCTTTGGTTCCTTTCCACTTCCTGTGACTAGCAACATCTTCTCCTCAAATAGGTACTTCGCACTGCTGGGGGCAGCAGGTGGCAACACTGTCAAGGGATTACTACTTACTAATGTAAAGATGATGAATTAAGGCTGTTAAAGAATGTAACAAGAAAATCAAGAATAAAATCAAGAAAAAGTTACAAAGAAAAAAGCACAGAAGTAAACACTGGCCTTCTCTTAATAATTTCTGCATTGCCTCGTTACTGACAGCCATTGCTTAGACTGACTTAGAAATAACTTCTTAGGCTTATATGTCAACACTGCAGCCACAGTTGGGCATCTGCACCACTGTAATGTAAAGCAGTTGTTCTCAGCTTTTTACTGGTTGCAACATGTGTGGTGGCATATCACAATCCTACAGGACACACCAACTCACACTCTTCATGCCAAACCCAGTCATCTCCCTGGCTCTCCACAACACACTTACCTGCCCCTGTGTGGTGACACAGTAATGTGTCCTGACAGTGGTTGAGAACTGCTGGTGTAGACACTCGCTATAGCAACAAAAGAGGTTTCTCCCAACACTGTTGTTAATCCACACCCTTGAGAGGTGACAGCCAAAATGACAGAAGAATGCCTCTGTCAATTTAGGAGTGTCTAAGTGGGACACTGGCCAGCTTAACTATGGTGCTCAGAATAGTGATTATTTCAATAGCTCTGAGCAACATAGCTGGTTGACTTAATTTTAGTGTAGAATGGGCCCAAGACTGCAATACAGAGCTGTATTAATCAACTACATGGGTGACAAACTTTTGGAAACATTGGTCTAATCATGCCTCACTTGTTTCCACTGCACATCAATGCCAGTGATGCCCATGGAGCTGTAGCAATAAACAAGTCAAACCCTGTGTTTGTTCTTATGGGCTTGATCCAGCAACGGGGCTCCATAAGGGGACAATTCCTACTTACTCTATTACTGTAGCACCTCTGCCCCTATGCAGCTGGCTTAACACTGGGTATTTTTGCACCAATATAACATCTTTTCCCCCAGGGTAGCTGACCTCTAGTAGTACAAAACAGGGAACACTCCAGTTTACCTTGGGTGTGGGGCACCTACCCTGGAGATTTTTGTGCATGTATCAGTATCAGTGCAAAAGTCCATAACACAGACTAGTCTTGTGGATTTCCAGCTGACTTCCAATGAGTTTTGTCTGAGTGACATCTAACTCAGGGTCCCCCATGGGCCACACGTAGCCCCAAAGCTATTTCCTGTGGCCTGCAACAACACTGTTGTTACTGATATTTGCAATATTGTTGTCTGAAAAAGTTTCAGTAGTGTGGCCCTCAGGCTAATGTTCTAGTCCTCATGCGGCCCTCATGGTGATTTGAATTTGAGACCAGTGATCTAAACTGTACTGGAGTAAAGATATGCAGATTTGGCTTCACATTGACTGGTTCTGCAGCCATTTGAAAAAGCCAACACGTCCTTCACTACTTCTATATAAAGGATTTTCCGGAGAAAAACCTCAATTTCACAGCCCACATAGAATAAATTCATTGACTATGTAGGCCCAAGTGTTTGACATTTAAGCTGATGCTAGTAGGAAAGACCGATGTAAACCACCATGGGAATGGCTTTCTTGCCAACACAGCAGTAAGTAGCCAATCTATGCTACTGATTTCTGAGCCTTTACAGAGCAACAAGAATGCATGCGCCAAGATCAGGGCCCTTCGGAAAACTGAGGGAAATGGAGAATGCCAACCAAATCTGCAAGGTAAAGTCAACTGCTATGCTATCAGCTGATTGCACCAGACTGATATCTCTCTTTGAAAAACATAACAGGACTGTTTATGCGGGCTTTTTAAGTGACAGAGCATCTTTCATGGTTGGAAAACCCTTCTTGTGTTCTCCACAGTCCCTGAACACCCGCACAATGGTTCCCAATGCCAACAATGCCAGCGTGCAGACACTGCTGATTCCCGAACAGCTCATCAGAATGGCCAGAAATCTGGAGCACATTAGATTTCTATGATTACTGGGCTAGTAGAGGCTCTGTACAAAGCCAGACAAAGCAATTCTCCTACAATTCCCTTGACTGATACTGCCTCTATACCACTGGAGCAGACACAGGAAGTGATGCATCAAATAGATTTCTGCAACATCTATTCTTGCAAAATTAACTGCTTTCATATGGACAGGAATCTGCTCTGATGCTGAAGGCAGCTACACATTGTGTCTTGGCATAACAGTTTATTTAATTCACATCTGTAACTTCAAAAATGAGGTTGGTCTATCAACTTAGCCATCATCTGCAACGATACAATAAGGTATATGGGACACAGTATTTATGGCCTGCTAGAGTCACATTTCACCAATGTTATCTGGTTAACAGTAAAAGACTAGCAAATAAAAATAAAAGACATTTGCCTATGGAATCCCATCAGGGTCACTCAGAGTAGCACTCTTTCCTTCACATCAGTATTGATCTCATGTCCCAACACAGTGTTGATGGACTCTGGGAGATCAGAGATACCATTTCTGGACTGATATTAGAAACTCCTCACCAACACCCATGGCACTTTTTAATCAGAGCCTATGCATTGGCCCTGGTGTCCGATAGAAGTTTTACTGTGGGTAGTTAACAGTCTGCTGATATCCCCATTTCAATGGTTGGTGTATCATTCTTCACTTTCAGTCCTGGTCTAGTTAGTAAGTCTGTGCACTGATTAGAAGCTGTTGTTTTCCATTCCTGGTGTGAGTGCATTTCCTGGCTCCAGCATTACATACCAGCCAACTGATATATTGCAGGGCTGAACTCAAGACAGCCGCTAAAATAATATTCCTTGCCGGCCACCCTGACCACATCATCTATCCTTGGATTCTCTCTTCTGGCTGAGGTTTTCTTTTCATCAAGTTCAAGCTTTCTGTCTTCAACTCAAAGCCATCCACAACTCTGGCCTGTCCTCATCTTATATCTTGTGTGCTTCTTCTGAGGTGGTCTACTCTACCAGTGATGGTAGGTGGGTGAGTTCCAGACTTCCACCCATAGCTTTTGGATGGAGAACCCCTTACACAGCCTTCTGTGAGGCAGAAATTCACCCAGAAATCAGGAACACACAATCCAAGTACCCTTGTAACAAGAGCCCCTTATGCACTGAGCAAGGCACCATCTTCCAAGGGGTCTCTGTCCGATTCCTGTGTGCAACACACAAAGGCTACTCCCTGACCTGGCCTCGTTCAATCTCAGGTGCTCAGCGTATTTTTCTGCAGCATAATCAACACACAACCCATTCTGCAGTCCACCCAGTCCCTTCTTGAGGCAGCAAACGGGCAGCAGGGATAAGATCTCTTGCCAGCTCTCTAGTTAACCAGGGCTCCTGTTACAGAGGGCTGGCCATTCATGCTCTGCACTCAACTGTCCTTTACCTACTTCTCCCATGACCAGCTGTACTCTCCTCCCTGCCAACATGCACCAGCTGATCTTTATGGCCACAACCTGCTCTTCCAAACCCTCTCTCAAGACCCAATTCTGTCGCATGCCTGTAAGAAACAAGTTAGCCAATAAAAAGGCACAGCAGAAGTGCAAATTTTAAAAGAATATGTATTTTGACTGCATATTTTCCCTTCTAGTCACTCCTCATGTGTTGCTTTTCTTCCTAAAATGGTAAAGTCTTGGGACTGAAGACTGGCTTCCTAACTTTGAAAGCACCAAAGCACACACTGAAGTGCTAGTATGTATAAAGTGCAATTCCAAAGTATCACACACACCTCATTTTTCCTGCCATTCACACTAACCTTTTACAGTTTCTGTTGTAAACCCCATTTAATCACACTGATAAAAACTAATCTCCTAGAGACATTTTGGGAAGTAAAGCATACATGTCTATATTAGCCTAGGCCATTACAATAACAGACTAGTTTTGCCTTGTACCTTCCTACGTCAGGCTGATTTTCATAGGCATTTAAAGACAGAAATGTTTTTTGGCTCTGGAGAATGACCACCAGACGCGCTTACGCTCATTCAAATTTCCAAACCAGTTTTAATATTAGTTCACTAAGAAGTGACGAACTTTGTAATTCACATCTACCAAAGAAGAAAACAATGATATCTAACAGGGCAAAAAGGCCAATTTACCAGTTATGGTGTCTCCCCATAATGCTCACGAAAAAAAACTCTCCAGAAGATCTTGTTAAATTTTACCATGGGGGATAAGATAACACATTATTTAAAGAGAACACACTACAGCAGTCAATCTGCTTAAGAAGTTACAGTACCTGGGGTGAGGGGGAGGGAAGCCCTGGCCAGACAAACTTCAACATGAAACTGTAGAGCTGGAATTCATGTGCAAACTCAATACCAACACACTGGGTCTGAACAGGAACTCAGAATGGCTAAGTCACTACAAAAGGGAATGCCAGTCTTAATGGTCTCTGTGTCTCATCAATTGTTGTTAAAGGCCCATGCTCACACTGTTTGAATTCAAACAACTTGCTTGGTTTGCTGAAACAGACCAACAGGCCACCCCTCTGGAACTGTCTGACTTAACATTGTGACTCACACATGTATATACACCTAACACACAGAAGTTTCCATTGCATGCATCTGATGAAGTGGGATTAAATAACCAAGAAAGCTCATGCTAAATACGTTTTAGTATCCAAAAGTGCCACAGTACTGTTTGTTTTTTAAATGGTTACACTTCCAGATCTTGTCACAGCTACTACTGTGGGTATCTTACAATACCAATAACCCAATGAGAAATTCTGTGTATTGGATCCAGCAACCTGGTGGGTGCAAAAATCAATCAAGAGGAACACCAGGCATCTTTGTGAAATGAAGTTAGGCACATTAGCAACTAACTGAGATATACTACAGTTCCATTACCCAACATTAATTTAGCATTTATGGAACATAAGGGTAATTTTTGTCTGTCCCAAGTCTCTTCAGCAGCCTATGATCATAAAACAGCCCTCGTGCCCATTCAGTTTTGTTTTTAGCGAGTATTGCCAAGAAGGGTGCTAAGAGCCAATTCTTCTGGGTTGTGAGAAGTGTCCAAGAGGAGCTGAACTAAAAAGCACCAACTAATCTCATAGGGAGAGCAGTGTGAGAAGACAGGCTTCAACATTTATTGAAGTAGCACAGCTCTGTTTCAAAGAGAGCATTTCAAAAGCAAATGTGGTTCTGGCCAGAGGCTTTGTTTTATAATTGCTCAGAACAGCCAAAAAAAAGCCATAATTCTTGTCCTGTGTGAAGAAACCACAAGCTTAATTATTCCATTAGGATTTTACAAGATAGCATTGGCTCCAGCAATGGTAAAGAGTGCCGCATGGTATGTAATTTCTGCACATACAAATTTCCACAGTTAGATGCCATGATTGCGGAAGTTCTTTGGACTCACGTCACTACTACACAGAACTGAAAGGAGGATTAGCCCAGATTCTCCAATATCCAATAACTCACTTCTGTAACTCAGTACTGACCAGTTATAGCTGAATCTAAATGCAAAAAACTGTCTTTTGTCTTATCATTAGGAAACTTAGGTTTGACACTACAGGGCAAGTGGCTGAGCCTTTGCTCCAAAGAATTTGGACTCTCATAGATGCACACGGCAGGTAGGTTAACAATATGATCAACAGAAGAATGCGGGATCGTTCATTCTTTAAGAAATTTGAGTTCCCTGACTTACTTTAGACCCCATTTTAGGAGAGGTAGAAATGTGTACATTACTAAGCCAAATAAAGAGAAATTTATTTTAGCAGGATTTAGAGAAGTCAACTCTGGAAGGTATGCACCATCCAAATAATGGGAATTGCAAGGCTGAGTATGTTTGCATGTACATATGTACCCACAGAGAAAACACTCAGGTCAGAACCACCACCCTTCCTCAAAATTTTTGCATCTCTTTATAAAACTTGAGGAGAACCCGTGCCATCATACACAGCTATGATTTTTATGCTCATCCCATCAGTGGAACAACGTATCAGGCAGACTGGCATTCCCCCCTGCTGTATCCAAGTTAGTTCAAATATGGGTAAAGATTTCACAGAGAGTTGCTAGCTAACTGTATATGGTCTGAGGTTTTTCTGGAGGTTTGCTCTGTGGCATAATTTGGACAAGTAACAAATAGCTTAACTCGGCAGCACTCTGCAACTCTGAGCATGCTGCAACAAGGCTGTGTTGGACCAAGGGACTCACCTCCAAGTTTGTGTTTATAAGCTCTGCCTCTAATTTAGCTTTAGTACTAAAATTTTCAATTGCTGCTCTAGAATTTTATAATGCTTCAAGCAAAAGCAGGAAGCATGGTTACCAACTGCTCCCATTACACTGAATAAAACTCATTAACTATCATTAAAAGAATGAGACACACGGCCTCAACTTTGGCAATCAAATCCTTCACAAGAACGTGTCAATCAAACTAGGCATTCCTTTAATCTTCTCAAATGTTTCAGCAACTTACACATGAATAGCTTTCTGATTTCTCCCCCACTCCGCTTCTGTACTAAAGGATAGTTCCTGCCTTTTGCTGCAATCCACTTTTGCTGATGGGACTTCAGAGCTCAGCCTCCATTTAAGAATTCTGGTTTTACAACTTTTTGCTGCTTTTAGTACACATTTGTAGCTACAGTACACAACAGCAGATT
Source organism: Podocnemis expansa (assembly GCA_007922195.1). Classification (NCBI taxonomy): domain Eukaryota; kingdom Metazoa; phylum Chordata; order Testudines; family Podocnemididae; genus Podocnemis; species Podocnemis expansa. The sequence continues at coordinate 16,053,141 of ML682019.1, forward strand.
CTAGAGCGTGCACACACAGTCTTTATTTTGAGGCTTTGAATGCATACCCAAAGCAGTGTTTCCCCCCTTCTTTTGAACAAATACGGCCTTTCTGGAATTAGGGAGCAAGAAACTGGGGTACCTGCAGAGTGAATGTGAAAAATTGTGGCTTTTCCTACCTCCTTTTCTACCACTTTGGGAGGCGGAGGGCAGGTCAAGCTACTACTTGTACATCACAGGTAGCTCCAGCAGCTCAACATGTCACAACACCCTAGGGGAATGGTGCTGCTGAATCCAAGGCAGGAAGGAAAGAAGAGCAGAGACTAGAAGAGATGGAACGAGCACTCGTCAACAAAGACAGGTTTGTGTCAGCGAGCTTGTTATAGTGGAGGGAAGCTGATCAGAAGAAGGGTCAGAATATGGAGCAGGGTTAATAGCTTCATATCCATGACTGCGATGGCTCCTCTTCCTGTGACCTACCTATGAATGTTTAGCTTTTGACCCACAGACAGGGCTATCAGTGGAATAAACGGAGTCTGACTACTTTTTTCTCCCTCCTCTTCCCTACTGTTCTTGGAAGGCATTTATTCACCAATAAGCAACTCTGGACAAGGAAAAGCTTGTGATAAGGCAGTGTCAGGAACCACCTAACTTGGAATGCCAAATCCTCTGCTATTGGCTGATTTCCTTAAGAAATGATAGCATTTCTGTATAAAATTGCAATATTCCGTCCTCTCATTACACAAGTATTTTTGTCAAATGTTTAAAGCACACACAAAAGCATCTAGGACGACGTATTCTTGAGTTTTACACTGCATTTCTCATCATAACCCTAGGTCGCATTCAGCAGCTATAATTCTCTTTTTAAATCACAGCATGGTTGGAAATAGTGACAGCAAATTTGCTTAGAGTCCTCATAAACTGGAACAAAAAATAAAATCCAGCCAACCAAAACAGGTATTAGGAACCTCTCTCTTTAGATGTCCTCTGCAGTCTGGCCTTTTGCCAGAGGCCAGAGAAGTTTGCTATTGCCTTTAGGAAAAAAAAGGCACCCAAAGGATTTGGTTTGTTTTGGGAATACACATCTGTGCATACCCCAGAACTGTTCTGATACACAAGGGTGAATCCATTATTGAACCTCTTTAAATAAAGTGACCTGTTGAGTCACAGAACAGAGACTTCCCACTCCCACCCACTTTGTAACAAGTATTCATTAGCATCATAGCACACAGTCATCACAAAGTCACAGTGCAAATCCATCCAGAATGTCACCTTTTTACTTGGCACAAAGTGTAGTGAGAAAATATCTTCTAATACCAAAAAAGGAAAGCAGCTCAGACCTGATTTACACGACAAAGTTAGTTTGAAGTACTCCACCTTGAGTCAACCTAGATGTGCTTAGATCTACATACCTCAGTTGGAGACAAATTTCTAAGTGCCCCGTCAAGGTGACACAGTAACACCACCTCTCCCAATGGCAATCAGCAACCTACAGTGCTCAATGCAGCGCGAGTGTAGACACTTTGTGACCTTCATTGACTAACCTTTTGCTAGCAGCCATCCCAAGATGTCTGACACTAACTCCATTACCTAGATGTGGCGGATACTGGAAGCTTCCCTCTTTTTTAAAAACTATGTATTTTTAAAATCCCTCTTCCTGATTGCCTATCATAGCAAGCACGCACAGCTGCCTCCCTCCCCTCTTGTGTACAACTGCCCAACCAACCACATCAACTCCACGCTCTAGCCACACCGCGGCTTGGAGCGGGTATACCTCGCACACAGCACCTAATGAGCCCGTAGCTGAAACTCTCCACGCTGTGCTGTTGAGGTGGCCACTGTATGGCTCTAGGAGGCAGGGGGAGCAAAAATGGTAGGCAGGGTTCCCCCATGTTCCTGCTGTCATTTCATCTTTGCCAATGGTAACCCATTGGTTGGGACAACGTCCCGGCCTGAGGTTTTGGAACAGTCCTAGGTACTTAAAGATGGAGCATCATGCATCTTCCCTGACTAGACAGCACCTTCTTTGCAATCAACACTTGCGTAATCAGAGAATAGTAGCTCTTCTGTTGCTATATGCCATAGCAAAGCAGCTTGGTGCTGTCATAAGATGTGCACCGTCTATCACTCCACCACAATTTGGGAACCTGACTGCTGCAAATCCAGCCACCACGTCCTGCACATTTCTGAGCGAGACAGTCCTGCACAGCGGGAGACAATTAATGATCCAGTACGCTTGAATGATGTCCTCCACCCCCCCACTGTGGAATTTCCAACTCCAAAATGATTCCTCACCGGTCATGATCAATCTGGCATTACAAGCTTCCAAAATGCAGTTGCCATTTGCTTCTCAGCTGCCCGTGCAGCTCACTCTGGCATCCCTGCCCTGGGGTAGTGGGGGGAGCGTGCTGGGGAAAGCTCCACACACAGACCCAGGAATGCAACCTTTCACCTTTGAAAGTTCTGCAGTCATGGCTCATCCTCTCAAACTTGCATTATGAGGCAATCCCAGTCAGTGATTTTTTGCAGGGCGTGTCAAATCAAATCATAGGGCTGGAAGGGACCTCATGAGATCATCGAGTCCAACCCATTTCTGAGATCCAGAAACAGTACTCCACGAATGCCAACCACCACCTCAGGAGTTCTCAACCCCTTTCCATTGAGACACAGGCAGGTGACACACCATACTGCAAATGCTCCCCTGCTGCTGAAGAAATCTTCATGTCAAAGGGATTTTTCAGCAGCTAGAGGCTTGACTGGCAGCCCCAGAGGCCATGAAACAGCTGATTCTGCAGCAGCTCTTGCAAAGAGCTGCTGCGGCTTCAGCTCCTAAAGGTCCAGCAGCGTAAAATGAGCCTGCTACCGCAGCTCTCCTCAGGCAGATTTCACGTTCCACAGTCAGCCACACCACACTTTTGTGTCACGACACATTGGTTAAGAACTGACAAATAGTTTTTGCTACATGCCACAGTAAGAAGTGCCACACGGTTGTGGTTTTATTTATTAAAGCATAAAATTATGAGTTGTGTACACCATTAATGGGATGAAGGAAATTGCTTGATGGGAACTTGACCTCTTGCTCACTGTTACCCCATGCAGCTCATTTCTGCCCCACTACTGATTGCCAAAATTTTCCAAAAGACTGCACATGAGATGATGGTGAGCTGTACACTGGGATACACACCCAGGGCATACTGATACAAGCATTACTGGTCGGTACACACGCAAAAGCCAAGCAGACATGCTCACAAGCAACATACTAACTCCAGCAGTAGTACACTGATGTAACTTGCATTCAAAGTTTGTAATGTAGCTATAGCCTTTGATTACTTCTACAGTTACAGAAAGAAAAATGGACAGTTAATTAAAGATGTCTTTTAGTCTCCATAAAACCGTACTTGTTCCCATGTTTCCCATAATGAATTACAGGAGCCACTTGAACTTCAGCCAGATATACACTACAAGCTTGCTAACTTAGTTATGTACCTCAAGGATGCTAAAAGTTCTGATCCCTGACTAACACAGCTATGCCAGCAGAAGCCCTTATCATGGGCACAGTCAACATTAGGAGTGGTTTACTAGTACAGAATATTAGTATCACTACACTGGTAAAAGCGCCTAGTGGAGACGTGGCCCTCATGTTAGAGAAGTCATAAACATGAGGGAAGAAAAAGGGGATAATCTGCTAACACCACATACCAACATAGGGCTGGAATGTCTTCTTTATGCTGCTCTTCAAAGCAACAGGCGTTCACATGTGGTGCTGTGTATGGTTAAAAAAAAAACTCCAGACAAACAGCACTCAAGGTTGTGTCAAAAAGAAAGATGGGATCATACGTGAACCTAAAATGCAGCTGGAAGCCTTGCGTGTTACAGCCTGTTTAGGATTAGCATTATCCAAGAAGAGTTGAAAAAGGGCATTACAGGATATTAAGGAAATGCTTATCAGGATATTAAAGCTAGTCTTTAGCAAACTGCTAGCAGGCACTGCCACAACACGGTCAAACCACAAGCTTAATGAACCCTAGGAAATAAGCATAAAAAGTAATCTGAAGCACATTACGTGAATCATATACAAACTACACTAAATCCATGAACTCAAAAAGAATACTTCTCTGCCTGGTTTATGGTGTCAAATGCAGGCAAGTTATTGGCATGTGGTAGCATGCCAAGCAATTCCTCATTCTATGGTAATTTTCAGGTACAGTATCTATTTGGGTGTGGGGTTCTAAAATTCCAGGAATTCCTAAATACAGTATAGCAGGATTTTGCAGCAGGAATGGAAGTGACATTATCAAAGTGCAGAGGGGAAGAAGCGAATTGTTTTCCTCCCCACGCTTTCAAACATCCCATAATCTTGACCAGCAAACACCAGAATCTACTCACTCAGCATTAGGGTTTCTTGTTTATTGTACCAGCAGATAAGGTATGTTCTGCCTTGCTGCCCAAATGCTATTTACGTCACACGATTATTGCATTTATACTGTGAGGTTTCTATATGAAGTGAAACCATTCCCTTCATGGTGCGTCTCTCATATAGGGTTACCAGACATCCGGCAAAAGGAGGACATGTCCTCCTTTTTGCCTTCACATCCTCCGTCCTCCAGACATTTTAAAAATACGTGCTTTTGTCCAGCTTTTTCCTGATCGGGAAAAGGATGTTAAAAACCCCTCTAACAGCCAAGTAATGGAGCAGGGGATCTTCCCCCAGAGGCTGGAGATCGGAGGGGGTCACATGCACCCACTGCCCAATGACACCTCAGCACAAACCAGGCCTTTTCACTAAGAGCTCAAGTATCCCCTGCTTCTGAATGTTACTTTCCCAAAGCTTCCTGGATAGCTTGGTTGGTCACGATGGTATCTTTTAGCCTTGGGGTTGCGGGTTCAAGGCGTGTGAAAGGCACTTTTATTTTTGGCCCTTGCTCCCTACAAAATGGCTAAATTGGAGGGGGAAAAAAAATAGGGATACTAATAAAATGAAGGAAAATAAAATCTACCATAAATAAAATTACTAACAGGGACCAATTAAATAAAACCACTAAAGGGGTAGGTTTGAACTGGACAAACAATTTAGGACTTTTTTTTTTTTAATTGTAAAAATGGGCTGCTGTGAAAAATGAAAAGCGACAACTTTTTCTTAGGTAGTTTTCAAGTTTATATTTGAAAATTTAGTTTTTTAACTTTACTCTCACAAACATGAATGAAAGGGCCATGAAAAACTCATTTAGTGAAAAAAATCCAGTTTTTGGTGAAAGAAAACATTTTGGTAATTTTCTTTACTTTAAAATAATTTAAAAACAGATGATATTGTGCAGTTTTAATGCTACATTCATTAATCATTACCCATTTTCCATGACATAATATGGTAATGACAGTTATATCAATACTAAATTTTCTCCATGTCATCCAATGTCCTCCTTTTCGTGCTTTGGTATCTGCTAACCCTACTCTCATGAGACAACTTCCTCCAAGATTTTTAGAGGCAGAACTACTAATCTACAGTGCACCACCACCTGGTTACTACCTCTGGAGGATTTAAAATAAAAAATGTAAATCATACAAATATAGGAATGGTGGAGACCTGCAACGGGCACCTAGTCCAGCCTCACGCACTGAGGCCAGACCAACCAAACCTGACGGTTCCATCTTCAAACTTGTTCTTACACTGGGATTCCCAAAGTCCAAACGGGCAGCTGTGTCAGTCTAGCTCAGCAAAAAAAAAAAACAAACAAGGAGTCCTGTGGCCCTTTTAAAAACTAACAAAAACTTGTTGGGTTTCCACAACCTCCCTTGGAAGCCCACTTCAGACCTTAAATACACTTCTAGTTGTTAAAACTTTTCTTAGTATCTAATCTAGTTCTCCCTTGCTACAGATTAAGTCCATTATTTCTTGCCCTATCTTCAGTGGACATCGAGAATAACTGACACTGACCTCTTTCCAACAATCCTTAACACATCTGAACATTTACCAGGTCCCCCCCCGAGTCTTTTTGCCTAGTTTTTATAAACTTTCCCCACAGGTCAGGTTTTTCTAAACCTTTTATCATTGTTGTTGCCCTTCTCTCTGGACTCTCTCCAGCTGCTTGAAGTCTGGCGCCCAGAACTGGAGAGAGTACTCGACTTTGCTCAGCGCTGAGCAGAGTGAGACAGTTACTTCCCTGAGTTTTCCATACCACAGACCTGGCAATACGCCACACAACATTAACCTTTGTCACTGCTGACTCACGTTCCATTCACAATCCACTCTAATTCCCAGTTCCTTTTCACCAGTTCATGCAATGAGCTAATTATTCACCATTTTTGGAGCTGTGCACTTAATTCTTCCTTCTCAAGCATAGTGCTTGTCTTCACTAAATTTTACCTCATTAATGTGAATTTAGTGTAGACATCAAGAGCCTGACTAACAAGAGCTCATGAAATCTTCCATTTCCCCACGTTGCAGTGAACCACCGAAGAGTGGCAGCACCAGTTTTCGGTCCATGAAACCATAGCAATGAGATGGCAGCCCAGCCTTCTTGAATCATTTGTTTGTTTTGAGAAAAGATACCATGGTGGTACAACCCCCTCGGGTCCATCAGGGGGAACAAGACTGTCCTACTCATTCCACACAGACTCCTACCTTTAAAGCCCTTTAAAAAAAAAACAAACACTGGGAAGGCCAACAAACTGATCTTTATCCACCACATAACTTCCCCTTAAGACCTACTGAAAAAACTCAGTAACAGCCATATCTTGAGAGGCCAGCTATTTTACAAGCTAGTCCATTCAACCAGTTTTGTTTTATGATTGTAAGCAGAATAACTAGACTGGCTGAGGCCACTGTTACAAGTTGTCTGATGGCACGTGGCTGTGGAAACCGTGCACTGAAAGGTCAGTGTTAAGCAGCTGACTGATTTTTAAATCAAATTTAATCAGCTGAAGGGGATGATGGACTAATTCTAGAAGTTCCAAAGGGGCAAACATGTCAGTCTAGTCCAGCAAAACAAACAGAGTCTGGTGGTGCTTTTAAAGACTAACAAGTTTATTTATAACATGAGCTTTCATGGGAGAGAATCCCATTTCATCAGATGCTTGAAGAGTGCCACCAGACTCCGTGTTCATAATTCTAGAAGGTTACAATTTTAAGACTGGCCGTTTCTTTGCAAGAAGAAAAAAGGATATATTAGTGACTTAGTCCATGAAATGGTGGTGGTGGAGCTATCAATAGAGTTCTAGGTATTATAAATAAGATACGATTCCTACCCCAAAGAGTTTACTTCAGTTAGGTAATATATGAAAGGCAAAGTACTTCTCCAGAATAAACTGGATCAGGACCAGTGAAGCTGCACCAAAGCATGAAGTCCTCACACTGAAGACCAAAGAAAGTGAAATCCACTGCACTAGGGAGTTAGCCAGGTTTGTACTACAAGCAGGGATGAGAGATGCAAAGTAAGAAAAACAAAAATATTGTATTAAGGTAGTAGAGTGAGGGTTACAATACCATGAATCTTTGGTCATAAGGGGGAATATATCTGTCAGGCTCAATGGCAAATGAAAGAGTAATTTTTCTCTCCTTGGCTACTATATATTACAATTTATATCATGCTAAATTGAAATTTTAGTTCTGTTTTTCCATTACTAAAAAAGAAAAGCCGTGGAAAGATTAGGATCAACTATCTATAAAATGAATTTTAAATCCAAGTAATATATAACCTGCACCAAAGTAAGTAGTCAGAACAAGAACAGAATTTAAAGACCCTGAGGTAAAACCACAGCTCCGGAATTCATTTAAAGAAATATTTCCATTTTCCTAGGTATTAACAGGTTTTTGGCTAGACATTTTAGATTGCACTGTACTATAAATAGAGTTCCACTTTGCAGAAGATAAAAATTTTAGACGCATGACGAAATGTAGCAATTAATTAGACTGTGCCACTGAACTATTTTATTACATTATTTAACATCCTTAAGGAGCATATTAGCTCACAATGCAAACATTCTGGTTGCCCAATTTTAAGCACACTGGTAGAGACAACTATGTTTAAACAGCGTGTAAGGTTCTGTCATTGTTTCCTTCACCAGGAGGAACAAGGATTATTGTTCAAGAACAATGTAAAAACCATACTACAGAACCATAGCTATCTGTGGGGACAGCTTACAGCACAATTTTCAGAGGAAGTGATTGCTAGTTATCCTAGTCAGAAAAGCAAGAAAAAAAGCCTTCTGGCAACAAGCGGGTTTGGACAAGATAGCAGAGTCAGCGCTGTTCGGACCTCACCACTGACAGCGCCTTAATACGCTGGTAAACCCACACATAGAAGTGTGTTGATGGTGTAATAGGTCAGGATTTACAGAAATTTCAGTGTCAGAGAAGCAGGGTGAGGAAAAGACAACTCCATCTCCTTCCAGAGAGGTTGTGCTTAAAAAAACATGCAATAATACATTACTACAACTAATTATCTGGAAAAAAATAACTCGATAAAAAATGCTCAGGGGAAAAAAATCTCAGTAATTCACTGACGAATTAAAGAATGGCTCTTACTGTAACAAGAGAGATTCTTTACATCTGTAATAACTTTGTCCAATGGCAGAGATTAATACTGCATAAATAGGGGTAAATGGGAAGACATGGACTTACAACGACTGATATTATTTTCCTTCTGTTCTGCTTAGCCTCGAGACAACCGGTATGGTAGTTTTGTTGCTTAGAACTGACTCCCAGTTAAACCAAGAAATGGAAATGGCTAAAGAACAGAAATGTTGGGAGAGTTTATGACGGTCAGAGTAACATCCAGAAGTCACTGTTTGCTTAGTAATTAACACTTTCCTCAATAAACATGACTTTCCTTTGCACAAACAATCTTAACAAGAGTTGAGCAAGGAGACTTTTTTAAAGCTAAGCTAGATCTCCAGGGGATTTCAGACACATGCAAAAAATGGCAGCTGCAGGACACAGAGCATAAGCACCAATCTCTAAAAAGAGGGGAAAATAAAGAACAATGGTCAAGGTTTTAAGTTAAAAGTGTGCATCTCGCATGCTGATTGTTGCTGTCTAAAGAAAAATAACAATTGCCCTATAAAATTGGATAAACCATAATTTCAATCCTGAAGGTTGTCTTCGAGCAACTGTTTAAACACAAGTTTTATGTTCTGTGGTCTACATCAGAAGAGATGGCTTGCATGCATTAACTCCAAAGTCTTATTTTTCTTAAGAAAAACTCTCAATATAAAACTATAAAAAGCAGTCAAGGAAACTGCATCTGAATATGAGGTGCTGATTGTAAGCTGGATTCTCATTACTGGGCAGAGTAATACCTAGTCTGAGCCATTTGCAATATGAATTAAACATTTATATTACCTAATAAAATCATGGAACCTCACTGTGGCAAGCTGAACAAGTTCTGAGTGAGACAGCACTCCTGACATACTTCCTTGTACAGCAGTTTCTCTTTCAGTTTTGAGAGACTGAAGCATTTAAAAACCAGAAGACCTAGAATGTCAAAAATGCATGCGTTAGTACATCAGCTCTACAAACTGCAACAGCAGGAAGGAAGTAGATCACACAAGATGCTCTCTGAGCTAAATATACAGAGATACAGCACCATAATTAACATGCAAAGACACAGAAACCTCTTAACGAAGGGTGTGTATGTCTTGAACAGATGTGGAGCAAAGAACCTTCCACTTTCAAATCAGTGGTTCAAATCAGGACCAGGAAAGCAAGTTCTGGAATCTCAGTGCTGTTTGAGTGTTCATTACCTCTTCTCCAACATGCTGGCCACCGTTCCTTTTTTAAAATACTAGAGCAGGTTCTAGCACGAAGGCTCTTCAAGCTATTGATGAGTGAACAGTTGCTGCTCTTGCCTTCTTATTCAGTGAAAACAGTTAGCGTTGACCTTACTTGATATGTGAGCTGGTCTCAGGACTCTAACATAAACCCAACTTTTATTCTGCCTGAAAGGCTGGTGACCATAGGACCATAAATTAGAGCGGGACTGATGGAGCCCTTCATTTGAATTATAATTAGAAACATGTCACCCTTTTCTGCCTCAAACCATGCCTTGAGGGTGGAGCTTTAGCCTTTGCGACCCACATGGCTGTGATTACAGATAAACTAGTTGACAGAAGAACAATCAACTTGGAACTGAAACAAGATCTGACGACACTGACTTCCACTGATCAAGGTCAAGTCACAGGGGACACAGGCTGACAGAACAAGATTCCTATAGTGTCTGCTGTGCTCTGTATATTGCCTATGCAGGCATGTTTTATGCTGCAAGCAGAAATAGTAGATGGCAATGTATCCTTAAACTGAAGAATCAGAGAGGCAAATGAAGCAAGGGCTGCAAGCCATATCACTAGAATTTCACTAGCCAAGTTGTTGCATTTCCTTTAATCAGACAGGACTCAGTTCTGCAAAACAGGCAGGACTGAGAAGTAGCTTTTCTGACAAACAGAAGTGTGTGCATTTTATCCAGGCTACATTTGAAAACATTCACAATTTGCACATGCAAACCCGATGCCAAGTGATTCCCAGAAACCTACAGATTCACACAGCCCATCAACTGTGTTATTGCTAGCTTGTACTGTGGTAGCATCCATGGGTCCAAATCATGGACTAGGGCCTTACTACACCAGGCCCAGCAGAAGCAAAGTTACAGTCCCTGCCATGAAGAGTTTCCAGTCTAACAAGATCAGATTACACGTCCTGATGGTGCCTCTCCTCCCTTAAGGAAAATCTTTTGCTTCAAGCATTAAGTCAGTTAACTAATGTTGCTAATATCGTGGCTGAAACCGGGGATTTCTCTAACACCCACACCCCCAGTTGTCAGCTAGCTAGTAAAGTAGTGTTGTACCAATTTAATCATTGGTTGGAAATGACTGGACTGAACCGAACTCACTAAGAAGTAAGGAAAGCCAACAAGGAGTCTGGTGTCACTTAAAAGACTAACAAATTTAAGCCATATCAAATTGCTTCTCAGTTGGGGGAAAATGGGATGTGGCTGTTGCTGTGGGCTCTCCCTTACAAGCAGTATCTGATTACCAATCAGCTCTCTCTTTTAACAATTTTTGGGCTGGTCAAATAGTGCTTGGTTCTTACTCAGGCTCTGTACAGAGTCTTTTGCTATTTTAAGTGACCATTATACCTGAAATCACAGATAATCAAGTGGTCCAAGTACTAGTGCTTAAACCTGGAGTGTGGGAAAGTAACCATATTTTGGGGAGACTAGAGACTTCCAGCCTGCATCAGCGTAAGTTCCCCCACTGAGACATAAAACCACAGAAGTCAAGTCACACAAAGTGTAGAGGGGACTATATCCACAGCAAAGGTGACTGAGTGAAATAGTGAAGACCAACCAACCAACAGCTGAAGGAACGAGCAAGGTGCTCTTTGTCCCCCTGTTCCCTGGAAGGCGAACTCTTGTGAAAGCAGCTCTGAACTGTGGGTCTCCCTCCAATTATGGACCAGGAGCACAACACGGTGAGAGGGGTATGGAGAAGGGATACAAGCACATTATAGGAATATTTGTTTGCTGAACAAACAAGGAGTCTATTAGCACTTTTAAAGCCTAAAAAATTTATCATCTCACTGTGTTTTAGTGACTTTGCTCCAGAATGCTACACTTGTGACTGGGAACTTATATAAATATTTTCTAGTAGGCCAAGATTTTTAAAATGCTTTACTTGCCAAGGTCATTATCTCACATCATCACTACTTTGAGAGGTAATTATCTTGGATATTTTCTGTACTAAATTTTTTTTTTTTTTTTTTTTTTTTACAAAGAGCATTAGAATGGCAATACTGGATCTGACCAATGGCCATTTAGCCCAGTAACCAGTTTTCTGACAGTGACCAATGCCAGGTGCTTCAGAGGGAATGAATTGAACAGGCAGCCATCTAGTCCTATCTTCCAGCAAAAGAAGACTAGGAACATTTCAGAGCAGTGGTTCCCCACCTGTGGTCCGGGGACGCCCGGGGTCCGCAGAGATGTTGCAGGGGGTCCACGGAGCCTCTCCCTACCAGAGCTGGAATCCAGCTACAGCCTTGGTGCTCCCCACCAGGGCTGCCTTAACTCCCATGGCTGGCTCCTGGAAGGCGGATGGGGCCACAGCAGCTCCCCGGCATGGACAAAGGCATGGGGCCATAGATGCCGTGGCTTGGCTCCCTGCGGCGTGGGCCATGGTGGTGGCAGCGCTGCTCGCCAGCCATCCCAGTGGCACCGCCAGAGTGGTGCAGGTCAGAGTCTGCCCATGAGGCCTAGATTACACAATCAGCTGGGCAGGCCACAGAAAATTTTTTTGTTAAAAAAGGGTCCTCAGCCTGAAAAAGGTTGAGAACCACTGTTTCAGAGCATGGTGTTGCCTCCATTCCTGCCCATCCCAGCGTTATGGGAAGAAATACTTCCTTTTGTTTGTTTTAAACCCACTGCCTGTTAATTTCATTGGGGGACACCTAATTCTCATGTTACAAGAAATATTAAATAGCATTTCCTTATACATTTTATAGACCTCTATATCTATTCTTTTCCAAACTGAAAAGCCCCGGTTTGATTAAGCTCTTCTCAGAGGGAAGCTATGCAATACCCCTAATCATTTTAATTGCCTTTCTCTGTACCTTTTCCAGTTCAAATATACAGATAGCTGAGGACTTTAATAATTCAGTCAGAGGTTAGAGATTTATTACAGGAGTGGGTGAGGTTGTGTGTCCTGCATTTTGCAGGACGCCAGGGCATCGTAACGGTCCCTTCTGACCTTAGAATCTATGAGTCTCTCTCTTTTTTGAGTGGTAACAGTTAAGTTAGACCCCATTATTTTATACGTATCATTGGGTTTCTGTTTTCAAATATACATTACTTTGTCTTTATCAACACAGAATTTCAGCTGCCATTTTGTTGTCCAGTCATCCAGCTTTGTACGATCTCTTTGTAAAACTCCTTGCAGTCTGGTTTGGATTTAATAATCCAAATTATTCTTGACTAATTTTGTACTATCTGCAAAACTTGCCACCTCAGTGTTCACCCCTTTTACCTGACCATTTATGAATATATTGAATGGTATTGGTCCCAGACTAGCAGCCAACTTTGTGTGATAGTCTAAGAAAATGGTCATTCATGAATAGGGTTACCAGATACCAAAGCATGGACTGGAAGACAGGGAAATAAAAAAAAAAAAAAGGACGACATTGGAGGAAATGGAGAAAATGCATTATTAATATAACTGTCATTACCATATTATGTGATAGAAAATGGGTAATATCTATGAATGCAGTGTTAATGCAGCGCAATGTCATGTGTTTTTTAAATTTTAAAATACAAAATATGATTTTTTTTACTGAAAACCGGATTTTTTTCAGTAAATGAAAGCTTTGCATGACCATTTCATTAATGTTCACGAGACTTAAAGTTAAAAAACTAAAGCAAATATAAACTTGAAAGGCACCTAACAAAGTTTAAAAAAAAAAAAAAGTAGTTAACTCACCTCTCATTTTTTCATTTTCCACAGCAACCCATTTTACAATTTTTTTAAAAAAATCTGTCCTAAATTGTTTCTATTCAGTTCAAATGTGCCCCTTTGTTTTACTTAATTGGCCCGTTAGCAATTTTATTTACAGTATACTTTATTTTCCCTCATTTTATTAGTGTTGCTATATTTTTTCCCCCCAACTGAGGCCTTTCATAGGGAGCAACAGGCCAGAAATTCAAACATCCAACATGGGGCTCAAACTGACAATCACTACTAAATGAGCTAGCTAGACTCCTGTTAAAAGGCCAACCGCTGGAGGAAGGTCCGCCTGCTGGGCTTAGGAACTTGGCTGTCACAGGGTTTTTTAAATGTTACTCATCTTAAGTAAAAAGGAAGGACAAAATCATGCATTTTTAAAATGCCTGCCAGATGGAGGACATAAAGGTAAAATGGATGACATGTCCTCCTTTTGCCAGATGTCTCGTAACCCTATTCATGAACCACTGTTCAGTTTTTACTGTGGTGCCATACAGCCCCTCTTCACCAACACCAGTCTCACACCTCAGTGGCCCTTACTCCCCCCCACCCTGCATTTCAATTCCTGGGGAGAGCCCTGACTTAAACCCCAAACAAAGTAGACAAGCAACTCCTACCAACGTACTAAAACAGGCTATAAATACCCCCAAGGCACTGGGAAGTATTTAGTGTCTCCTTAGAGATGTGACCTTCCAAACCCGAACCACAAAGGACCAGCACTTAAAAGAATATCCAAGTAGTGGGCATAAAGAGTGATGTGCACCTTATCTATGCTACCACTTGTGTCAGCAAAATTTCTGTTGCTCAGGGTTTGTGTGTTTTCACACCTGGGGTGGGACGGACATGGACACGGACACTCCCCTGCTCTCTCGCACACATGGCTAACAATGCCAAGTTCCAAAGGGACTTTAGCCCATGTCAGTCTAGTTCAGCAAAAGAATCAAGGTGCCGAGACACTTGAAGGCTAATTAATTTATTTATTGCATGAGCTTTTCAGGGGGAAAATCCCAACATTCATCCTGGTCAACACCCAGGAGCATGCATTCTAGGCACATTTAACACCCCAAAACAAGAAGATTTGCCAATGATTTACACACACAGTATATCAGCTGTACTGAGATCTGTGAAAGGCTCACCCTAGAATGAAGAGAGCCTAAATAAACAAAAAGCAGCAGGAAAAGGCTCTCCAAATTTTTAAATAAAGTATACACAACATATAAATAAAGACTTGCATCACAGTTAAAGGGTCCAATTCAGATAAACACATTTAGAGGATTTGAAAAAGGCAGTGCTGACTTGAATACACTTTCCAGTGATATGATTTAATGGCTCTCTGTTTGCTAAAGATGAAAAGCAGTTGTGTAAATTAAGTGAACCCATATCACAGATCCTCAGGGCTTCCAGGACTAGGATGGGTATCACCTAAAGGCATACCTAAACAGGCAGCACAGCATAGATTAAAAGGATGTAAAAAGCCAAAGAGTCGTGTGACACAAAGACTAAACAGATTTATTTTTCGCAAGAGCTTTCGTGGAAGGTTCCCCCATCTTCGAAGCATCTGATGAAGTGGGATTTTCTCCCACGAAAGCTCATGCAAAAAATAAATCTGTTAGTCTTTAAGCGCCACACAACTTGTTTTTTTTGCTGGACTAGACTAACGCGGTTGCCCCTTTGGAAATTGTACAAAAACAAAGTACCACCCTCTTGGTAAGATTAATTAATGCTATGTTAATTATACCCTTTCCTATACAAGCCATCTTAATTGCTTACACGATCATGACAATTATGCCACAAAGCTACTCCACCCATGCAAAAATAAGAGCCCAGACTTAAAATATGGACTTTAAAAATATACTTGTCTATTTCTTTTCAACTCAATTTACTGAATACATGATATAAAAAGCTCTGGAGCTTTTTGTTCTATGATGTATTTCTAGGACTGGCAAAGTCATTACGCTTGAGGGTTTCTTATTTTATCTTTATGTTCAATTTTTTTAAAGTAATCGAAATGGCAGTAGTATAATATATCCTTTGAGGTTTCCTGCACATCCCCCCAAAACCCACCACTGCTATTCCCGTCTCCAATTCATCCTTTTTGCTTGCTGTGTTGTGGATAAGACATCAGATTATAACCAGTAATTTACTCTGCCTCTCCTATTCACCAAAATTGACTGTTCTATCCCTTGGTGAGTCACAATCCAAGAAAGACACACACACATACTAGCACCAGAATACTCATCTATTCAAGCAGACGTCTGGCAATTAATTTTTCCTTTATTACAACATAAAAGAAAGTCTGGATTCTGTAAAAAAAGGTCTGATAATTTCTGGAAAACACACACTTCCAACAGAGGGTTTCTAGGCTGATTAGTTGGAAGTTCTAGAGGGACAACCATGTAAGTTTAGCTCAGCAAAAGAAACAAGGAGTCTGGTGTCATTTAAAAGACTTGTGCGATACATTTGTTAGCCTTTTAAGAACCACTAGACTTATTTGATTAGATGAAAGAACACTTTAAAACCAAAACAAAGGAGGGGGGATACCAGAGTATCAAGAAACTTCCAGATTATACAATATGCTAGCTAAAATGTACTGTATTTAGCAGAAAAGATGTTTCCATATGCAAAACAAATACATTTCATTAGGCAAGTATTGAACTATCAGTTGATCTAGGGTTTTTTCCTCCCCTAAAATGCAAATTGAAAATACTAATTCACTTTACTCTTAAAAAGGCTCAGCAGTTTTGAAATCACTCAGGGCAATTTACAAATTCTTGTACATGAACAACTCCCTCTCCCCCCTCCTTGAGCAGGTTTTTCAACTATCCCCTAAAGCACCTGCATGTCCTAGGGGCAGATTTAGGTTTATATCATGGTTTCTAAAAAAACTCTAGAAAAATCCACCATTAATAATAATGCTACCAGACTCTCCAAGGCAGCTTGACTTCAAACTTAGTTTATCCTGAGACGAGTTTGATGTTCTTAGATCACTTGCTTATCTTTTAGAGCAGGATGGTGGCGGGAAGATTAATCCTTCATAAAGAAAGATCAAATTACATCTCGAATTCACTGTCAAGAATAAAGCAATTTCTAGCATTAAACCAGGCTCACAAATCCTGCATCCAGTGCACACAGAGGACAAGCTCATCTGTGCCCATGAAAGAAAAGTGAAATTAATAGTGATGGCTGCTGCTTATAGGACCTTGTGCCTTTCCTTCATCACTGGAAAGGTCAAACAAATTAAGAAGGATTTGCAATTTGCACAGCCATTCCAAGTTGGCTCTCGCGTACTTGCAACACAAGGGAATAATTTAAAACATCCATCCTCTCAGATTTCCTTCTGTTCACATGCTAGTTTCTGTTAATACGGTGACTATCTGTTCTGTACGTAGCTAGATCTGCTGACAGATTGTTACTCCTCAAATACATCTCTCAAAAGTGGGCCTAACTTGCTGCAATCATCAGTTCTGGAAACAGTGTGACCTCATATGGTATCACGTACTTGAAGAGAACATACTCAAGCAGAAGTTACAAAGAAACACGACTGAACCCACCACACGAGCATACTGAGAGATATGCTAGGAGGGAGGGAGAAAACGGCATTTTAAAATTGATCTGCAGTTGTTTTTAGAATCCCAGCTAGAGTACCAGGTTAGCCTCCTCCTTCCACCCCTCCACCTTCCCACAGAGTCAAATCTTACTTAGGCAAACAGGCCTAACCACACAAGAGGTGCCCCCCTTCAGTCAAATGAGACTCTGTATTTGGAGGAGGGATTTGTGCCCCTTTTTGGGCTGACATCTAATATAGCCTACTGATTCTGCAACACCACAATTTGCATATACAAATGATGGTGCACAGAACTTGCATTATGAACCCTGTCTATGGGAGTAAAGCTAGTCTATATTATTTATTTAAGCATTCAAAGACTTTGCTTTACAGAGTTTCTTCTTACATGTATCACAGAGAGTGTAAAAGGTTTATAATTTTATGCTGCTCTTTGGCTTATAAAAAGGACCAAACTATTCTGGCCTACAGGATGCAGAAAGCCCAACTCAACAGAAGCTCAGATTTACAAGGCAATTAAAAGCTGGATCTCAATTTCCAACTCCACCACAGACTTTCTAGGTCACCTTGGACCAGTCAAAGTTTGAGTGCCTCAGTTTCCCCATCTTCTGACCATGTTATAACCATTTCCCTCCCCGTCACCCTTGGTCTTTCTAGTTCATTTATACGGTAAACTCTTCTAGACAGGAAGTGTATCTATCTTATGCAGGGTCCAGCACACCTTAGAAAAAAGAAGCTATTTTTGACACTGCATCATTGCTTCCTAAATTTTGACTAACATATTGCACATAAAGCATCACCTTTTTAGCAGAAGGCCTTTAGAGCACGACTGCCTGAAGGAACGCAAGTAGTACTGGGAGAACAGAGAACACTAACCATCCAAAAAAGAATCATCAAAACCTCTTTCCTTGGGAACAACTGAAAAGAATAGTGCAGTTGAAAGTAAAAAGCTAGATGCACTCTAAGGCCTGGATCATGACAATGCTTTCCTCTGATCAGCGGAAGAAATGCACCTAGCTTAGCTAAGACAGGCTGTCTGCTCTTTAAGCACACACACAGTCCTCAAAGGTACGCGTGGCACAGGTGATGGAGAGGTTGGTTTTGGTTAGGCGTTTTAGAGAAGGAGAGTTAACTGAGATATTTAAAAGGTAAAGGAGGGGGGTCAGGCAGCATGCGTACTCTCTCCAGAGATGATGCCCCTAAATGGGCAGCTCCAGCGCTCATCTACATTCCTTAACTCGTCAGTCAAAAACTGAACTTGTTTTATGCCTCTTGGTCAGCTGCAAAATTAGCTGTTCTGGGAAAAGGCACCGAAAGAAGAAATTACCATACCAGATCACTAATTTTGTATCTTGTCTTGACCAGGTACCAGAGGCTTCCAATGAATCTTCAAAGCTCCCCATAAAGAACAACTTTACAGTGTCATGAACAGGGGGAAACGCCATCTTACACTCATCTGGTGCTGGCTTATTTCCTGAAGACTGAAGGCTGATACCTCTTGTACATTTCTTCTAGCAAGCATAACCATCAATGTTCTTATTAAAAAGGATGAAATTTAATCAATATTATTAAATTCTTTGGCTCAATAGCATCTTGCAGAAGCAAGGTTGACAAGGTTAACAAATATGGAATAAAAAAGCATTTCTCAGCAGTTTTGAACTGGCTCCTTTTCAGAGTTTATAAGGTAACCCTTTGTTCTTGTATGATTAGACAGGCTTAACAGGAAATTTTCTCTACCATGTACTATTTCATATCCTTCTACCAGGCTCACCATAATTCATCACCTCCCCAAAATAAATAATCCTCATTTTTTTTAATCTTCTCCACTGTGGGAATAATGGAAACCCGCTAACTGCTGGTAGACTGTTAAACCCATTAACGCTCTTAAAGACTTCTTACTTTTGACCCATGACAATCTGCTTTTAATGGTGTTTGCTGTTCTGAGAAAACAAAAAATGCCTCTTTCCTGCTCATAGTATTGGGGGGGCAGTCCTCTTTACAAGCAGTTTATTGAGAGTATAAAGGTAGAATACATCTGCAATATGGTGGTGCTTACATACAGGAAGAAATGACCTAAAAATGATCATTGCATTGACAGCATTGAGAAGAGTAAGACACCTCAGCTGGTTCTCTTTCACTTTACTGGGGACAAACAACGTTGGTGTAAGTTCTCCCCAGTTTGCCACCCTTTTAGAAAGATCCCTACACATTTAAAAAAACTACTATTCAACATAAATGTCAAAAAGTTTTGAGTAAACTGAATATATTAAGTCCATCCATGGAACAAAAACTGGTTACACCCTAAGCTTTCACTTAGGAAGAATTAACAGAACTGACTGCTTTGCATGGTTGCCAACTAACTACTAAAAATAATTAAAAAAAATATTGACCTCTCCCACTGAAATCATCCCAGTTCCTAGCTTTTGTTGGGTGTCTGTCAAAAGGGAAATCCTTCATCACCTTTGTCTAGACAGTTCACCTGACTTTTTGCGAAGGGGGGGGAAGAGTGGGTGTGGAAGATTTACTTACTCTGTTAAAAAGCCAAGATACAACTCTCTGGATCACAAGCTTACAAAAAGCAACATGTACTGAAACAGAGAATTAATTTGACACACAAGTTTTTAGTTTAGCTTTGTTCTGTTCTACGTCTCCATGCCAGAGAGGCTCCAGAAATTCGTTGCTATCCTTCTTCAGCTGTTTACCAGTTTACACTGTGTATTGCGCTTCTGAGTGCTCCTTTGCAGAGAGTGAGGAATGGGAATTATTTACATTATACTTGTGACATATTGGTGTTCAGAGAATACTTTTTTCACTATCCTAGTTTCATCCACAGCATCCCATGCATAACTGGCTTCAGGTTAAAGATCAGTCCTGAAGATCTTTAATTTTCATGTGAGCATTTTACCCCACACAAGTTTATGCTACATCACAATTCCCAGCCTAGATGACTCAGTACAGTGGGCAACAGACCAACAATTATGGATTTTATGACCAGCACTATGAACATTGCTCTTTTTTGGTGTCTGGAGGACACTTGGTCAGACAAAGTGGGAATTTCTCCCACAAAAGTTTGTGCAATAAATAAATTTGTTAGTCTAAGTGCCACAGGACTCCCTCGCTTGTTTTGCTGAACTAGACTAACAGAGCTGCCCCTTTGCAAATTAATGAACCATGGCACAGTTAAAATACAGCTCAGGGCTGAATGGTGCCCTCCAAATGTGAGCAAAATAAATTTAAAGTTCAGTACCACACGCATCCTCATATCACTGGGTGTTATTTTCTGTGGTCTCCCTGCCAAAGTAAGAGGGGAGGGGAAAACAGAAAAAGGGCTCTGTTGCCCACATAGGGGCTAATACAGAGATGTGATGCTGAGGGAAGGTCTACACTCAAAAAGCTTTAGTGAAGATGCTAAAATGCCAGCTGGGGGAGCTTCTCCCATTGTGGCAATTAATCTACCTCCGTAAGAGATGGCAGCTACATTGACAGAAGGCGCCGTCCCATTGACATAATGCCATCTACAATGGGGGTTAAGTTTGGAACCCAAAGCTACAAGTTTTGTGGGTGTATATGTAAAAAAAACTAATTTCTTTCCTTAGTTAAGAAGTTACATGCTTCTTACAGGACTGGCTACAAGCATTGTCTTCAAATTTCTAACCAAAGTATAATTAAACTGGGTACGGGTCCGGTCCTTTCGGACTGCAAGTAACCTGAGCTAAGACTGGGACAAACCTGCCTCAGGACCTGTGGGGACGTAGCCGTCTGCAGTCAGGCTGTCACTCGGGAGGAGGGGGCCTGGGGCCAGATGGAGCTCCTGTCCCAGCTGGTTTGCCCCCAGAGACAGAAACAGCTGGTGCATGGTGCAGCCTCCGGTGCAGCCCCCCCCAAGACCATGGGCACTCAAATGCCGCAATGCACGCCAGCCGACCCTGCTTCCTGGGCAGAGCAAACAGGCGCCGGCCCACACAGTGGTGGGCCAGGAATGCGGAGCCCCCCATCTGGCCCCAGGCGGCCCTCCCCCACCTTAAGCCCCTGTATTAATCCAGCCCTGAACCTGAGTATCATTGTGACTTTTCTGCATACGGGTCTGACCAACTATCAAAAAGGCAAATTTGACTAAGTGGCTAAACAGACTGGAGAGTCAAGGGGACTGCTCAAGACTCTACACTAAGGCTGTTGCGGTGTCTGAGGAATTCACGCATTACACTTTGTTGGTGGTATCTAAGTACAGCATACACAACTAGTCTGGGGTTTGTGTCCTGTTCCTCAAAACAGCTGGCTCTAAAGGCAGGCACTCATGGTCAAGCCAGCTAGCACAGCTCAGGACAGTCACCATACCATGCTGTCCACCGACAGAAGAACTTGCACCATTACCCATTTAACATTTGCTTTCCCTCAAACAATTTCGCTCTCGCTTCTCTATAGCAAAGGAATTTCCCTCTCATCTTAATGACTTGCGCTCCCTTTTTACATCTTAAATGACTTACACCCCAGAGGAAGGATTATAAATATGAACCTGATCAACCAACCACTCTCGTTCATTATATTATCCTTGTTTAAAAGCCATCAAAAGTGATTAAATAAATAAGAAGAGACAACATGCTTATATCTCTGTTTTGAAATCTGGCCCCCTGAACTCGGAAAAAGTAAACAACCCCAAAACAAAGGCTGCAATATATACAGGATGCCATCTTCTGTGGAGCGATCCTATAGCCCAGGCATGGCCAAACTGCAGCTTGGCAGCCACATGTGGCTCTTGAATAAAGAAGTGTAGCTCATGAAGAGCATCAGCAAATCAATTTAGTAGGTAAAAGCATATGGCTATATGCCTCGGTGTGGCTCTTTAAGGTTAAATAATCAACTTGCGTGGCTCTTGAGTTCCACAAGGTTGGCGACCCCTGCTTATAGCCAATGCTCTCTGTGTGAGGGTCATGATATTTAATACAAAACACATCCACACACTATCTGCAACTGCAGGTGCCATCCCCTCCTATTCTGTCTCACTGGTCCATTCTTCTGAGTGGACAACATATTGAAACAAGCCAGGATTCTGATTTCAAGTGTTCCACCAAATAGGTTTCTTAGATATTTGTCAGTACAGAGCAATGAGACTGAGCAAAGAGAGTATGATCTGCCAGTATCCACTATCAAATGCATACCCCCAAACCAAACCATGGCTGGTAAGTCTAATTTTAGGCCTTCCAGATCAGACATCATCTCTAGTATAATGAATTTGTCCTGTCAGTAAACAGGATTCTGTACATTTTGTACAAATCACTTTGGGAGACACCATTTGAAGGAAATAAATTAAATGCACCACATACAAATTAAAGAATACATCATTTAAGAAAAGAGTAAAGACATTCAGCATAGTAAATTTCTTCACCTCCCTTTCAAATATTGAAATTTTACTGCAAAATTCTGCTGCAAAGAGAATGTTTTTATAAGTTATAAATTCCCTACCAGTTATGGAAACTCAGATATAGCTGAAATTCCTAAGTGCTGTTATTCTAACTTTGCTCATCTAGTGTTTGATTAAAAAAATAAAGATAAGAGGCACTGCAATGAACTGAAATACCTTACATTATTGCTCAAAATTAGTGGGTTTTTTGTTTTTTTTTTTAAATCCCCTTGTCTCCTTCAAAAGGAAAGCAAGCAGCTGTTCCAGCAGACAGCTCATGGATTTCCCTGAGTGAAAGCATGCTATTTTTCAGTCTGGCACCATTCTTCACACATACGGGAATAAGTTAGTGATCATTTCTAAACTACAGGATTCTGGACCTAATCCGTGGAAACAAAGCAAGACAGATGCCTTTTTATGCTCTCAATCTCTAAAAGTGAACCTAAAAGGCCATGACACACCAAGGAAGTTAAGCCAAAAAGCCTTGCCCCACCATTAGATTTCATAACAGAATAGGGTCTCAGACTTAACCAATAAAGACATATATTGCAAGTACCAGTAGTACTGAATGAAGCCAATTGTGTTTGAATTATAAACCCCCAAATTTGTTACTGTAAATGCAATAGTAAGGTAAACTTCACTGCTACAGAAGTAAAGCCTGAAACTCTCACTTTCTTTTTAGCTCACTTTAATGGACAGTACGTTTTCTTCTGTAACAGGGGACAGAGGCGCTGGCGACACAGTACTCTCTCTTGATCAATAAACAAACAAACAAATAAATAAATAAATAAAATCGAGACTGAGTACCAGCACATTAACTTCAGACAGAGCTACAACAGATGGCTCTGAATTCAGACATCATGTATGGGCAGCTGCCTTTTTTCTTTTGGATCACACAGCAGAGTTAGCTTCAACTCATAGTGGATGGAAGAACTGCTGCAAAATAAATTGATGTTTGGTAGCTAGAAAGTTGAAACAGAAGCAGTTTATCGATCATGGGTCGCCCATAATTACCCCCAACTGCTTGCATGATCTGTAAGGGAGAATTTGCCCCTGGAACAAAGTGTGAAAGGTGGCAAACAGCACTCATGAGGTGCAGCCAAATCCAGGGGAAAAAAACAAAACCCAGAACAGGTGATTAAGACTGGGCTATTCCCCCTGCAACATTTTGACAGTTCAAAATGTTTGTATCAGAAGAAAAAAGTTAATGGTACAACTCATTTATTTACATATTTAAACAAGGGCCTTGAAAAAAAACCCAAATACTTAGCCAGTAACAAGTACGCAAATGGTCACACACTTTTGAACACAACAGTGATGTTTGATCTTGTACAGCAATGAAGAGAGACGGAAAGCTATGCAGATCAAATTAAATATCATGCACTTGTCAAACATGGAGGGAGTTTTGAACAAGGAACTGCATAGGGGCTTGAAAGTGGGCCTGTTTCATTTCCACTTGAACTACTGAGTTCAGATTGAGCTCCAATAAATAGTGATCTAAAGCTGTCACCATATGCTGGCTACTAAAATTGATCTAGAAGTTTTACATCAGTTTCTGCATCCCATTTGAGAAGAGGCACATAAGCAATGCAGGCATCTCTGCAAATGTCTGTGCTACACTGATGCTCTTCTCTTCCTGGGGCTGCTGAGCAGCTTACTGAAAGTTACAAGTTTCTAAAAACTAACCATCCATGTTAATAGATTAAAATGAAGATGCAAGCAGAATACCAAGTGGCAAACAATTTGCTCAGTAGTGACCTAATGCAAGCATTTTCCCAGTGCATTAGTCTTCTGAGAAAAAGGTTTGGGGAACAAAGCTGCATCTATCAGAAGCTGGCATTCACTGCAGCATGGCTCATTTGCTTAGAAACTGAATGGCTAGACAATCACTTCATGTTTTATCTCAGACAGCTTCATTGAGATCTGCTTTAAGTTCTTATAAGGCTTCCACTGCCATGGCATGTGTCCCTCACAAATTCTTCTCATGTATTTATCTACATACATGTGAGGTAGGGATATCAAATTGACCACAGGGAAACGGAGGCGGAGGGCATGTCTATGCCATAATCAGACACAAGTGGGTGGTCCATGCCAGCAGGCACAGGCTTGTGGGGCTCTACTGCAGTGCAAACATTTGAGTTGAGGCAGCAGGCCAAGTTCTGGGACTCTTCCACGTTACAGGACACATTGTGATCAATGGAGGTTAGGCATCAAAGTACCTTTGAGGATCTAGAGACCTAGGTGATAAGGCTCAAACAGGATGCGTGCGGCAAACCCAGGAATTCAAGCACGGATCTCCAAAGTCTCAGACTACCTCCCTAAACAAAGGCCCACCTTCCTTTTTATATAGCTAAGAAAGAAGAAAGTGGGGTAAGCCAAACTAATCCTTCATTGTCTTGAGTTACTGCAAGAGGCATTTCTCCTCCTCCCATGTGCCAGGCGGGGGCATTAAATTTTAAGTTTTTTAAACAGATGTTTACATTTTAAAAATTCTATTATAGGGTTTATCTTGCAAAATCAATTTGATATTATGACAACCTATGCTAAGACCTAAATATGGGATAATCTATTAAAATCATTTAAATAAAAACTTTGTGTTACAGAAAGTCAAACCACTAGACTGGTGGAAGTCATTAGCTCTCAGAAGCAGTTTGTTGAAGTGCTAACCCAGATTTTGGCATCAGTAGCTTCTTTTCCAGCTTCAGAAATAATTTTTGTTTCATATCAGTTTCTTCAAGGAGTTCAGTTCAATGGTTAGTACTTTCAAACTTAAACCAATTGGGAGTTGGAAAAACAGGGAAAATATTTTCTTCTTATCTAAGAATACAAACTAGTGTGAAAGGTTGTCTACTAGTCCCAACATCTTGAAGGACTTGATGTCCAGAAAGTTCAAATTGTTAATCACAGGTAATACTTCATTTGTTTAGTAAACTAGCTAGTTCTCTATGAAAAAGTTATTTTGAAAAAAAAATGTTTCTCTTGCATCTCCAGTAAAACTAAAAAGGTTTCATTTAATTAAAAAGCCCCATATTTTAAAATGGTGTAGGAACTGAAAAAGGATTGCACCTTTGATGTCAGGTCTCTGCTTACACTGTAGGTATTAAAAATTACTTTAAGCAGTCTAACTAGCAGACTGCAACTGGCATAAACCCTTATACCTGGACTTCGTCCCTTAATCAACCATGAAGCAAACTCAATCACCTTCAAGGGCAAGTGAAGTAATGAGCCACTTTAGTAAACTGCCAGGGGAAGCCCACGCCACACCTGCTTTTATACAATTCCTGTTTTTCAACTGCTGCAGGGAATTAAATTCAAGAGGGCAAGCAGAGAAAGCTTGCAGTACTCATTTGATCTTTTAATAGAGAAGAGACAAACAGTTTCCTTTTATTCAGCACGTGCAGTAATAAAAAGATTTATAGAGAAGACGGAAGCAGTTAGTACTATACACACCACCAGGACTGTTTAGTTCAAGAAACCTGAAACAAGTGAGCCCTAATACAATTTCTTCACCTTTTAATCCCTCCTATCTTCCAGTAAAGTTACTTATCAGTTTTCAAGGACTCTAGATGCTGAAATGTCTCGTTTCATTGCCTAAATGCCTTCTAATTTATAACCTCATGCAGAAACAGCTGTTTAAGAGGTTTGTAAATGAAAGATGTCCATCCAAGTCCCTCAAATGAGGGCACAAGATCAGGAAGGAAGTTTCAAAAAACACTGAAAACTACTTTGAAAAGGTTCATTAACTCAAACGTCTTTCAAGAAAAGGAATTTCCCACCATTCGCTCTGTTTATATTAAATTTTTAATATTGTCATGCTAGTAGAACTGTAGGAGTCATGCTTTATTACCGTGGGAATAATTTAAAACTACACCAGATTTTTTTTTAAGCTTACTCTGCACAATACCCACTTCCTGACCATCTGTTATATTTAATCACAATAGTTTTTACATACAGAATATACATAAAACTTGCACTGAAGAGAACAGACTTGGGTGTTCAGAACTCTGCTAACTGACTGTGATGGGCACATAAGGCTACAAATGTATCTGAGGAGGAGAAGCACCAAGAATGAAAGGAAATTTGGTTTTCACAGACAAATATGTAACTGAGCAATGAGGTAGTGTTAAGAAAGTTTAGGCTGATTATTAAGAAGCCAAGTTTGAAAGCTATTTGCTGAATATGACTGATGTTAAAAGCATATGTTAAACATATATAATCCCAAGAGCTTTTAACATACAGTCCAACCAACCCGTGGCCTATAGCCTTAGGGTAAGTCTATACTAATGGCAGCATCAGCGCAATCTTCTGGGCGACTCAGTGGTCAGTACAAACCTGCTGAATCGCTCTGGAAATCGCCATAGCAACTCCAGCCCTAGAACTGGACTTGCTGTAAGCTGACCACAAGGTATTTGCAGTCGGCTTACCCTAGCATCTAGAAGCCGATTAGTGAGTCATCAGGAGATACACAAAGTATTTTTCATACCTTGCGTATCCCCCGTTGACTGCCACTGAAAAACGTGGCAAACACAGACTAGGGTTCTGCCTCAAATATTTTAACAAGCAGCCAATTTCCACCCCAGTCAGGTATACCGCTCTCTCACTAACCATCCTCTGTGTAAAAGCTGCCCTTATTTATATACATGGAGATATTAAACTTATACTTTTGGGACTGTCTCACTGAGGAAAACATGATCCACTGTTTGTACATAAATCCCACTGATACTGTAGGTGGGCATATGGGCCACATTCATAGATGCCTCTAGAGCAGTGGTTCCCAACATTTTCTCTGCCGTGGCACACCTTGCTACCTTTAATTAATTTGAGGCACACCACCATATAGTTTCCAAATGAACTTATAAATATTCATGAGCCAATCCAGCACTCTTAAGTAGTTTTTCAAAAAATGTTGCGGCACACCTGCTGAGACCTGGCGGCACACCTGTGTGCCATTGCACACTGGTTGGGAAACACTGCTCTAGAGCAGTGGTTCCCAAACATTTTTCCTTGGGACTAAGTTGAAAAAAAAAAATACGTTTATGCCTGTGACCTAACAATTGCATCTTTGAGCGATGCATTCCAGTCTGCTGGCAGCACAAGCAGGGGGTGCCACAACCCAGTACCTGAGGGTCTGCAAATCAGCACTGGCTCCCAACCCATGGTTTGAAAAGCACTGCTCTAGAGAACTGGTCTTATAACTAGTAACTGAAGTACAAGTCTGAAGTTCAAATGTAGATCAGAAGGCAGACTAGCAAGTATATGTAAATCTGTGTTGAACAAACAGTGTACAAGCAAACAGCAGCATGGAGACGAGTCATAATGATAATGCCCCCACAGCAATTATTGTTTTCAGACTAAGGGGCACAGGTAGGCAACTGAAAGTGTCTCCTCCAATCATGATTTTCTCAAATGAATGCTTAAATACAACTAACGATTTTATGGACATTGAAGGCATGTTTACATACACCAACTACCTCATTCTCTTTCATTGACAGCATTAATGCACCTTCTAATGTTCACAAACTAGCAAAATAAAAAAACTAAAGACTGTTCTCCAGAATACTACTGGACACCAGCCACATATCACTCCAGTCCGCTTCCTGGGTACCAGAGACCTAAATTAGCACTTTGTAACCCCAGCTTCTGGACACAAAGGGCTAAAACCATTTACTGCTGGGACTCAGGCAAATTTTAAAACTATATAATATTAAGCTGAACAACATTGGACATTTAGAAATGACTGTTCCAGAATGCTCACAGAGTTTGAATTTGTTATTTAACATATAGCTCTAAAATTTACTAAAATTAGAAAAAAAAAATCAG
This sequence comes from Podocnemis expansa, assembly GCA_007922195.1. Classification (NCBI taxonomy): domain Eukaryota; kingdom Metazoa; phylum Chordata; order Testudines; family Podocnemididae; genus Podocnemis; species Podocnemis expansa. The sequence continues at coordinate 16,081,379 of ML682019.1, forward strand.
GCAACTTGCACCAAAAACATAATAGGAAAGAGAAAATCAAAATGACCACAATCTTCACTACCTTCCAGTAAAAATTCCCTATGTCAAAGCTTAAACATCTCTTTTGCAACATTTTGTAAATTAATGCCAGCAGCCACTCCATCACAGAATTTTATTCTGCTATACGCACACAGCACAAGAGATCATTCTTTCTTTCTCTTTAGCTCAAATCCTGGCTGCAACAATGGCGAGTACCATGCAGCCTGCTCTGCTTTCCCCTTACCGCCTTAGTCCCGACTTCTTCGCATGAACCCCCAGCTTTAGTCAGAAGAGATTAGAGAAAGGTTCAGAGGCCTTGAAGGGGGGAAAAAAAAAAGAAAAAAAAGCCTGAGGTATAAAATTTAATAATTACCAAGAAAGACAGACCGTCATGCTGTTTCCACAGGAATTAATCCTTATAATAATATTTAAAGCATGAACAAAAAGTTAGTGCTTGGAAAGAATTCTGGAAAACAACTTTGCCACCGTGACTTGTCAAGAACCATTTATAATAAAGATGAACAGTTAAAGGACTGAAAACCTCAATTTCATTCAACACCTATTTCCCTGGGGGGTATTATTTGTGAGCTCAGACAATGAGATCTTGTCAGGCTGGTACAGTGGGTCCAGAATTTGACTCACTTTTTTGCAATCCATTTTAAAGAAGTGTCTGGGAAATGTCTATTTAATTGTTTATACATCTCCAATATTTTAATGCCTCCTACACGTCACCTTGCAAAGCAGGGCCGTCCTTAGGGGGGAGGGGGGCGAGTGGGTGATCGCCCCAGGCCCCAGAGTTCCTTGGGCCCTGTGCTGTCCTGCCATGAGATGGGCAGTATGGCGCCTGCACCGCTGGCCCCCCCCATGGCTGCGCTGTTCTGCATCCCCTCCTTGCTGCCTTTGGTGAACAGCCAAAAGCAGCAGGGAAAAGGCGGAGATGGTAGTGCAGATCTGGCCTCTGTGCCTGGCTGGCTCTTCTCCACCCCTTGGGCAGAACAGCTGGCCTGGGGGCAGAGTGAGTGGGCCCAGAGGCCAGCCTTTTCTCTCTCACCCCTCCCCTGGGCTGGCTGTTTTGCCCTGTGGGTGGAGAGGACAGGACTAGAGGTGGGGTGGGAGAGGAGAGCCCAGCCCCCAGACTGGCCAGCTTTGCCCATGGCTCAGGGGAGGGGAAGTGTGGGGCCAGCCCGCATCCCCCCCAGCGCAAGTGGGCAGGCATGGAGTCCCACACCCCCCAGGGACAGGCCTGTTGCAAAAGACACAAGCAATGACCGCAACAGAGCGCCTCAAAGCCAGCTACACAAGTCACCACGAAAGACAACTTGTTTCCAGATTCTAAAGGGCTGTTCCACATGAGAAGTTTCACACTGTCTTTGAATCCTTAAACTGGGAAAGTATTAAACTGTGTTTAGCAAAGAAAAAAAAATTAGAAATATCAGATATCCCCTGAACTGCTTCAGGGTGAATCTAAACACCATCCTCTAAAGAGAAGTTGGTTAAACCTCAAACAGTTGAAGAAGCTGAAGTTTAAAAAGACACTGTTCTTTCTGAAGCGAGGATGATGAAACACAGCTGAACGTTAGTGTAGAAAGAGCTACATGATTATTTGAGGTGAGTCACATGCGCCTACATAGTTAGTAAATTTGTTGTTCCATTTAGTTATTTCTATTCATAAACCAATATGCAAGTGATTTTTGCATAGATCATTTCCAGGTTAATGAATTATTTTCCTGCTATATGGAATTCTAGAAATGGGCGATGATAGTCCAGTAATTTACTTAAAAACAAAACAAAACAAAACAAAAAACTAACATGGAAAGTACAACACCATCAGAGTTTAATGGTTTTTGCAAGATTATAACTCCCTATAAAATCTGTTCTCCAGAGAGTTGTCAGACTTCCGCAGAGCTCTGTTGAAGAGCTCCAATATCTTCAGCCCCTTTCCCAGACACCATGTTGCCGTAAATTAAAAAAAAAAAAGGTACCTGTGCCTTGTGCATGTTTCCATACACCACAGATTCCCAGTTGCACAGCTTGGAACAATGCCTCATTTGCATCTGACCTCACACAGATCAAAGTGCTTTGAGATCAATGCCCTGTGCTGGGAAATGCTGCTGCTCTCTTGCTCCCCTTACAAAAGTCCCTGAAAGTCAAGGAATCTTAAGCAGCAAGCTGACCAAGATATGCAATGGCACCCAGTTCCCTTGGACTTAATGGCTGTTGAGCACAAAGGTGTATAAGGAGTTCAGGCACTCATCTAAATGGGAAAAAGCCCCCAAAAGCTGTTGTGTACTTACTTCCCATATGGATGCTTTATTGTGTACTAAGCATACCTTTGTATTAGCATCATAAACTTTTAGTATGTAGTAAGACTGACTGCATGGTGCGTTAGTGTAGAATAGCTAGTGTACTTTAAATTCACAGCCTAGCTCACTCCACACACAGTTCCCTGGGTAGACAAACCTCTTGAAAACCCCAGTCCTAGACTGTCCGTTTGTATTTAAGACACAGGAGGATAGTCAGTGATAGAAAACTAGACCTCTCTTTAACATGGTTTCTTCTCAATAACAACCCAACAGGAGCCCTGCTACACATGAATTGATATGAAGGAGTAAGATGCCTACCCATTTTAGAAATTGTTACCTTTGTTACTTCTTCAGAGCACCATTATTCATTTGCCCATGATAAAAAGTTTATGATTTTGAAAGACAGCATCTCAAATAGATAAAAATAATGCAATGCAATAAACACCCCCCCCCCCGTGAAAACTATTTTTGAAATCAAATCAAATCATAGGGCTGGAAGGGACCTCATGAGATAACAAACAAACATCAGATGCGGAGAAAGACACACCTAAGCAGCGTTGCCACTATATGACAGCAGATTTCAGAACTCACCAGTTAGTAACTCTCCAATACCAACTCCTTTGGTCGTGCTTACACTACAGAAACATTTAGAAGAGTACTGGAAGTGAACTCAGCACCCAACCATTCTAAGGGGCTGCTGTGTGTACGGCACTCTTGAAAAATTTACTTGGCTTAGGTGCCTAAGTGTGAACAGAGGTTACTTTGGAAAAAACAGCTCCCAATGGGATTGGTTGAGCATTTCTGAAAACTTGGCTCTTTACATTTAACAAACAGCTGACAGAGTGGCTGTGGCTCAGCTGTGTTAATGATGTGTGGTGGGGTTTCCCCTTGCTATTGCAATGAGAAAAACAAAATAGCGCCAACCATTTTTTACCCCGGAACACTGTTCCCATAAAAGGCAACAACAAATTAAGAGAATGAACACACACGCACAGCAGGGCAATAACCACATTTCACAACTGTCTTTAATTTGGTTACTTTAAATTAAAGCTGCTCCATGCAATCCAATAGGTGTTCAACATCTTTGAATTGGGTCTCCTAACTTTAGGGACCCCCCCCCCTTTTTTTTTTTTGGAAGATCTTGGTTATTTACGTGACTTTCGAGTCACAATCCTACTGACAAAAAATGAGATGTAGGCACCTAAAGCTCTTCTGAAAATTTCACATCTCTGTGTACATTCCAATTCAGTACAGTGGAAGGGCCTGTCTGAAGTGCCTCACTGAATTACAAAGATTCAGAAGTGCTGTCAGTTTGGCAAAGACTGCTCATTAGTATAGCATGGCCACATATGCAACTTCAGGAAATTAGATTCTCCTTAGGTTATCACTCATTCTGGTTGCAAAGAACTTGGTTTATGAAAGGGAACAAATTGAAAGCTGTGCTGGAAGGGTTATTTTATGGCACTGTTCTGCAAACACAACTGAAAATCTAGTTCTAAAAATCACAATCTGATAAAACACATTAGTGGCCTCACAACACAAAAAGTCAAGGCTCAGTTTATTCTGCAGTCTGCTTCAGAAACGGTGCTTATGAATAGGATTTGTCAGGTCATAGTAAGAAACCAGTAAGTAGTGTGGAGGTTCCACATCATCTGCTTATTTGGAGAGAAAGGAGAGCCCCCCACACACGGGCACATCAGCACAGCGTTTCTCGCAACTGATAATGGGTCAAGACACAATGTAATGCTGGCTGGGGCTGTCCAAAACGCTCCACGGAGCCACAGATGCACCATGGTTAGTATCCGCAGAAAGACCTTATTAACCAGGTTCTCAGCAGAAGCTAGTAGGACTCCACTGATCACAGGTTTCTAGGTTACTCGTGGGATCAGCAGAGCACAGGCACCAGAGCTGAAGCAGAGGACATTGTCAGCAAGGATGTCTCTGTGAAAGCTCGTCTCTGAATTCTCCTGTAGCCTCAATTTGTTAGCCTAGTTTAGACATACTGTAAGGGCCACCTCTTCCCCTTTCTTCCCTCAGTATTTGGGGAGAGATTTTATTGAAACATTCTGCTCTAGAGGTATTATTTGGTCTGTTGGCAGCAGACAGCTATTACAGCAGGATGCTTTACAAAGTATGAAAGTGAAACTGCTAAAAGTTGCTAGCAAAGCCTGCAGTTCACTGTTGCCAAAACCAGGAATGTCTTCCTAACAGGAAATAAATTACTTGGTGCCTTCAGTGGCTAGCTGTATATAGAGTGGAAAAGTTTCTGCAAAAAGCTTTTGTATTAATAAGAGTTGTCATTACTGATCATAATGAAGCATATATAATTGAAAGTTATGGCCAAAAGGAGAATGGCAAAGCAAACATCTGGATTAAGTCATCGTAAGCAGGAGTCACACCTGTGATTCAAAATGAAATTTGTTTTCTATAATCAAATTTTAAAAAGACTTTTACAATGTGCTGTACTACTGCATCACCCAGTTTTTAAATGTTGGTGGATTAGATTATCAAAGCCACATGAACAATTTTAGATCTCTCCTAGAATTTTCTGCTAACAGAAGACTGTTAAATCAGATGGCTTTGAAAAAAAGCCTCAACTAATTCTTTTAAATGTTAATGTACAACAATTACACACAAGTACAATAAAAAGCTCTGCACATCATTTTAATACACATGAATAAATGTATACCTACAAGTATCTGTAAAAAAAGGCAGACATAAAATAAATATACAATATCACCTCTTTCATTGCCTTCCCCACCCAAAAGTTGTGTGCAATCCCAGAATCATCATCAAGTCCCGAGGTGATTAATGTGTCGGAATGCCATTCACTGCTCCGTGAGAGAGAATTCCTGCCAACAACGGAAGTACAAGAATAGATGCAGACTGCTTTAGTTTTATTCTCTGAAATCTGAGAAAGGGAAAACTTCACTTCTACTGTAAGTATTTTAAAGAGAGAGAGAGACTGGAAGCTTGCCAAGCTGTGTGTGACAGGGAGAAGTACGCAAATATTAAAAGAAAAGACTTATGAAAATGAATGAACGCATAAAAATTACTTTGCAATTAAATATTGTCAAGCATCTGACTTCAATACAGTGCATGTCTCAGCTTGGAATTTCCTTGCTTCTGTCTCTCCCTTCCTTTCCGCATCCAGGGACTACAGGGGATGAGATCAGTTTGCTACGTTGCATAGACTGTGTAATGAAATACCGTAGAACCACAGGGTGTGTTCAAGGCAACGTGGACGTCTCAGCTGGCTTTTTATTGATTTTTTCTGAATAAGTCATTTTGGGTACATTTATTGTACCTTAAAAGGACAGAAATGAAAGATCCCTGGAAGCGTGCATACCATTGCAATCGCCAAGAACAGCTAAGTGCCCTATGCTGTGGCAGGCCCATCAGCAGGCACAGACATTTTACCAACTGCTAGCAGAATGGCTCATGATCAGAGCCAGCAAGCAGATAGGTATGCACAGCTGTGTCCCCCATGAGATTGCTGATACAGTCCTAACAAATGCAAGTCTCACTGGTGTAAGAGCTCGCACCATCTTGACCTAACATTCCATATGGAAGGCGGCCAAGAGAGGAGACTTGGGGGCAAGTTGATTTCAGTGGGTCAGATATAAAATAGCCATTAAGCCCATGTCTACTGCAGAAACATGCACTGAGAAACTCCAAACACTGCCACTCAAAGAGGGGGTTACACCCTTTCCTTCCTACCAGCTGGTCTTCCCATGCACCCTCTCTCTTCCCAAGGTTGGGCCAGGAAAAGCAATGGTGGTGGGTTAGAGGAAAGAGACCAACTTAGGAAGCTCTTCCTGCATGTGCCCCTAGCTGAAGGCCTCTGTTATTGATGTGTGGTGCCAGGGTAGCTCTGGAGGAGCAGAAGCATTCCCTCCCCTCCTTTGGTCCATTTGACAGATGAAACGCCGGGGCCTGCGAGAGCTCAGGCAAAATCTCTGAATGGGCTAACTGTCGCACTTCCTAAAGCTGCTGCTGAGCTGGGACCGGTCTCACAGAAGTAACTGGGGAGGGCTGGATCAAGCAGCAGGCTAATTGGGACAGCACATCAACAGGCTGGCTAGCGCTGAAGGAGGAACACCTGTTACAAACCAGAGCCCCAGGGTATGGAAACCACCACAAGCTTCCACCCCTCCTTCTAGACCCACTCCCATGTGATTCCCAGAAGAGGGACTGCAAACTAAGAGGGATGGATTCCTTTGTCAGGCAGCTCATCAGCTTCCTACCCTACAGCCAAGCAACTCCAAATGCAAACTGGGAGATCTTCTGGACACAGATATCCATTACAAATCCACAGATATGCATAAAAAAAAAATGTTAATTATGCAACACTGCTTGTTCCATATGGGGAGTGTTTTATGAGGCTATTATTCTCTTCATAAAGCTAGAGTCTAATAATCAACCAACTCTAAGCATTAACTGCTCTGAAGGTGAATGTTATCTGACCAAAGGTAAACACCACTTAAATAGTTTTGACCTCACTGGAATCCTGCCGGCTCCTAGTGGCATGTTGCACACAGACATTATACCTTTCAGAGGGGCATGAATGGCATCATTCACTTTACAGCTAGGGATGCTGAAAACGGACACCAAAAGACAGTCTTTATAGGGATTCATTACTGTCAAGCTCTTGGAGAGACCCACAAAAGTGGTGCAATCCTGAAGGAAAGCTGCCCCAAACCAAAAACAGAACTAATTTTTGAAATGGCATCAAATCCAAAGCCTGGGCAAGGGGAATTTGTTATTTATTAACCCAGAGCCTTGAATCTGTTAGGAGAATACTGAAAGGAACTTTGGATTAGAATTCAACAGAAATCTTTACCTATTCTCAGTAAGTGGTTAACTCAAAAGTGTTTAAACCAGATGGCTCAGCTGGTCTTAGGAGCATAACTGATAACACAGAGAAAGGGGTATTAGAAACACACCCCGAAAAGAGGTCTGTTTTGCCACCCAGTCATGTGTATCTTTATTTAGAAAGTTCTTCCTTTTATAAGTAAATGGAATGATTTTTTAAAAAGAATTTTTACTAAAAATAATTCCAAGTGTGAATTTAAGTTAGCATCTGTAACAAACTCATTAGCAGTGAAGAGGAAAGTTTAAAAAAGGCTGAAAAGCCAATTCAGGTTTTCAGTTCAGATTCTGACAGAGCCAGAGACTTCCTGTGTGATGCCCTGTGCCTCAGTCTTCCCCTTAAAATGGGGATATTAGAACACCACTACCACACGGGGAGAAACAGAGGCCAGCTTCACTGAGATTGGTAAAGAAGTTGGAGTTCTCTGGATGAAATGAACTAAAAATGCATGCACAGGTGCACAGACCATGGCATTAGATGGAAACACTAGTCAGCTTAAAAAAAATGACACACTTTTACAATCTTAACCACTGAGATTTTAAGGACAAGGGATTTCTTTCCTAGTGAACCCCAGATGCTTTTTGACACGATTCTATACTAAAAAAAAAAATATAGATTTGTAATTCACCACATGCAAAGTTCCACAAGGAGATGGCTTTAGTGCAGGGTAAGTTAGGCTTTTCTTAGCTGTAACTGTCATGTCATATTACCACAGTGAGAGGATGCGGTACAAGGAGCATCTGTGATCTGTAATTTACACTAGCAACACCAGTAGGGAATTACATGAATACAAACCTCTGTAAGCAAGCTGAGATTACACTTGAAGCCCTATGTGAAGATAGCATCAGCACCTTTAAAACAAGGCATCACTTCAATTTAGTTGTGGCTAACAGAGTATACACAGACACCAGGCATTTACAGATACTTTGGGAAGCCAGAAAAATACCTTAGAAAATGCCTTTTAGTTACAATTAGTGATAGCTGTTTCCAAAAGGCACAGTGAACAGTCTATACCAGGGCTCAACAAAACTGGTTCCCAGCTAGGTGCCAGTAGTTTTATTTTTGGTCACCAAAGGGCACTTGTCTGCAGCTTTTCTGCAGTGGAGAAGAGTGCCAGGCTACAAATCCTGGTCACCATAGTGACCTGGTGCCCGGGTTTTGTCAAGCCCTAGTCTACAGTGCCCCACAGATGTTTTGACAGATGTAAGAGAAACATGTCTCCTTTGCCTCCTAAGGAGGGACTCGTATCTGTTGCCCTGCTTATGTGGACAGGGTCAGCCAGAGCTCAACACACACTACAACAAGAACGCCCTCCCCATGAAAGTGATACAACTTCCAATGCCATGTTGAGCAAGGGGTGCATGTGGGAAGCTGTCAAAGGCTGCCAGTTATTCTAGCATAGATAAGACCTGAGATCAAGCTCCTGGAATCAGAAAGGAGGAAGACAGAAGTTCCCAGAAGACACTTTGTTACCGTGGCTGCTTAGCCAACAGGTTAGTCTAAGGCACTCAAGTGAGCCCAACGGTGGGGAGAATTTCACACGTTGTCAGGCAAATCAATGCTAGTTATTTTCAGCACCACTTCAGGAAATGTGTTTAAGAATCTGCAGTTAAAGGCAATTTTGTTTATTTACTGTGCTTCAAAAATCCCTGCATTATGAGGCTCAGCTATATGGAAAAGAGTAAGTGAAATATACACCTGATAAAGCATGCTAATGTGCTTTAAAGAATATGTGCAAAGAGAGACTGTCCCTGCTCCCAAAACCTTACCATTTCACACCCTGACCAAGCAAGTAAAGGTAGGCGCAAAGGCTGACCGCAAGAGGTACAAGACACCTTCAGCTGTCCCAAGCCAGCAGACTTCCACCCAGGCCATGAGGCCGTTTCTTTGCAGCAGACTCCTGACCTCCAGTTGGAACCTGGGCTCTAAAACTTTGTGAAGCGGGAGGGTCCCAGAGCTCGGCCTTCCAACTGAGCTCAGAAGTCTGCACTAGCCCCAAAGATGGAGCCCCATGAGCTTCAGTCAGATGGCATGGGCCAACCCTGGGTTTTTAATTATAGTGTGGACGTACCCACCATTTTCTCTGCTGAATCGGGTCTTAAAACAGATGTTAGGTGCCACATTGACCCTGTGAAAACGTGCACACATATGTACTAAAGGGGCAGCCGTGTTAGTCTAGTCCAGCAAAAAAAGCAGAGTCCCTTAGCACTTAAAGACTAACATTTATTTATCGCATGAGCTTTTGTGGAAGAAAATCCCACTTCAGAAAACGCTTCGAAGATGGGTAGTGTTTCTACTCTAAAATGTATGATACTCTTCCTTCTCTCACCCCTCCGCCCCCCACTGCCCATTAGTTCCTTTTAAGTTTTTCTTCGCTTTTTGTGGCAACAGAGCAGGGTACCTGCTTAGTAATTTTTGAAGGTTAGGTGTGAAGTCCTGGAATAAAACTTTTCTGCATTGGTTACTTGGGAAAGTTTCCATGGCTCCCCATTTACTGATCAGGATGTCACCTTGAGGAACAGAAAACCAAACAGATTCCAAAGTTGCACATCCTGTTATTTTGCATGCATCAGGTTAAATACCCATCCAACTTTTACCAACCTACCTACCACATTCCCCAATTGCCATAGTTGTAATTAATGCATGTTCCCGTTGTTGTTTAGAAAGAGAAAGTATTTATGGAATGAGCAGCATGTTAGCTCGTCTAAACTAGGTTGCACAAAGTGCTTCTTAATGCTACTGATGTTTGCTTCATAGCAGGAGATTTCATATTTTAATTTCTTCCTAACCCTTACTAGAGGGATTTGCTGACTTAACTGAACACTTTCTTTTTAAAAGGGAAATACCAGTTGTCCACTACACACTTCTGGGTTAGTCACTAGTAAAAGCCAATTGTGTTTTTGGATTTTAAAAATCCAAAAGAAACTCTAGATTCAGTATCGATTTCAGGACAAAAGCCTATTATTACATGAAAAGAGCACTTCTTAAACTAACATTGTTTAAACAAGCAAGCAACCAAAAAAAAACACAAAACAAAAAATCTACAGACAGAAAACATTTAAACGTTAAATATATTTGCAAGCTCACACACGTCACTAGTCTGACATGTAAAATGGCACATACCCTTCTGTCCAGACTTGTTTCAGTATTCTTACTGGTTGTAGACTGCATGGAAAGATTTTCCAAAGAATTCAGTCTTTCACTAATGTCCTAGCAGCCCAGGGCAAATGATCACCCATAAAACATGGAAGTCGAGGTCTATCTCAGTTGAGATCATCAGAACAATTATCTTCCATGGTGTCATCACATTCAAGTACAAACACATTCAGGGCTGAGGTCTAAACTAAGCAATAAAGAGATGCAGAAAAGGAGAACCTCTGTGCTCAACAGTTCCAGTTACTGTAAATACTGCTGAGGAGCCACAATTCTAGATAGAAAGCAGGTTAAAGGAATTTCTTAATTTATTTTTAAAACTCAAGCATTTAAAATCCCCCTGAAGGAGAGAAGTCACTAGGTAAACTGGAGGATATTCCCAGAAAATTTTTAAGAAGCAAAACTCAAAAGATAGAGTTTGCTTAATAAGGATATATTTACAGAAAAAAACCTTAATAAACGAAGTCCAAATTTAAAATCCTGTGACAGATACAAAATTTGTGATCAACAGCTCCTTTAGGGTACCAGAGCCTAAACTAGTCACTTTTTCAACAGAAAAAACTTCTTTATTTTTTAAGCCATTCCTTTCTATACCAAGTATTAACAGTTATGAGCTACCATCCTTAACTCACCCTACAAAAAAGGAGGGGGGATTTTAAGATTTCATTCAGACAGTGTAAACAGAAAAATATTCTTTTTAAAAAATGCTTTAAAAACTCAAAAATGGTACATGTTGCTACTCTGAGATGGATACCTGCCAATTCATTCATAGTTGTTCACAGGTCTGGGTCGAGATAAAATGAGTAAGATCAGAGCTTAGGAAAGTACCACATTTTCTGAAATAGGACAGTTGATGACATGTCACATTGCGCTGAGGTGGTAAAAGAGGATAATTCATAAATATTATAGAAACAACAGACTCCAGACAATAAGAAATTCACTCTCACTTTTGCTAAAAGCTCAGGAAATGGGAGCCACTGATGGAAGATATACTTCAAGAAGTTGAAGAGTCATGTCAAAAGAAAGAAGGCAAGTAAGTAAAATGGGTCTGTACAAAAATAATCACCAGTCTCTTTCTATAGCTGAACCTTAGAAATGTAGGAAGAGGGAAAGGGCTCTACAAGTCTGTCTAAATTGCAACATTAGCCTGGGCTTGAATCTCTTCTCAAACCAAGCCCCCTGCATCTGTGTAGCAAAGAGGCTAACCCAGGGCTCAGAGCTAATGCCCCAGGACCTGCAGGGCTGGAGGATCCAAGCTTGAGTTAAGCCAGGACACAGGGTCTGACCCCCTATTGCTTTGCAGTGCACATACACAAGACTTGACTTGGGACCCAGGATGAGGTGGAAGTGTCCTACTACTCCACAGGACAACTTTGTTGTGAAAGAAAGGACTAATGATCTGCAATCCGCCGTAGTGAAAATGGAAGTTGCCCTCCTTTTGTGGATTGCAGCAACTCAGTAAGTGTTCATCTTATTTTCTTCTGATCATTCCAGACATACTATCAGAGAGCCTCCTGGGTTTGCAATGCAGAACAAACAGATCAAGCCTTTTGCAAATTAAATTGCTTGAAATTGCCTGTAATGTGCAGGGTGGGCAGTAAAGATTCCCACAGTGTACCACAGTCCTAGGGCTAGACAACTCTGGGATATGGTTACGTTGACTCACGTTTAAGTCCCGCACTGTGGATGCCAGAACCCTTCTTAAGCATGGGTTAGAAAGGTCTAAATGTAGAGTTAAAATACAATATAGATGCTCAAGCCACAGGCTCACCAATAAAGACCAGCTGACTTGTGTCATGTGTCACGTGATATTAAAAAACTATCAAGAACTGTCAACACAACCTGGAAAAGCCAAAGGAAGGAGAACATGGAGATGCAATCAGACTGCAACAGGGAAAAGTATGAACACATGGACATAAATACTGTGCTGACTAAGCACCAGAGAAAAAGATGAAATCCTGGAGGCTCTGGATGAGGTAATATTGCCAACATGGACTTGCACAAAACAAAGGACCCTTCAATACTACAGTCCTGGAGCAACGAAGTAGTGCTGGCTTATTTTGAAAAGGCTGTCCTCTGTTGCTGCAAAACTGACATTGGGTTGCTCACCATAAAAGGTGAAGTCTCTAGCACAAATTGAAGTTTTTTGAACTCACTGAAACAGTGATGGTGAGAAACAGGGCTGCTAAAATCAGTGACCCAGCCTTGGGCTAACGGGACAAGATGATTTTCCCTTGCAGAAGGAGACATTAGCACTCATAGAGGTGTCTGAAGGTCAGAAGCAAAGCCTGTCCCTACAGATTGCTGACAACGCCCACACATTTTCCTAAACATCGTCAACTCCTCTAGAAAAAGCAGTGACTACTTCCCCTCCCCACCCACCTCCACTTCGCTCAACCTCAAGCCAACTTTTTTTTAAAAAAAGGATATTAAGCCATTAGACTACAAAAAGCTCTTGGCTCATTATGATATTCAGGCACTACCTTACTGCAGCACTGCCCTTTGGGAGACTGGTAGAAAGCAGGGGAGATTTAAGGGGAGGAAGGAAAAACAAAACAATGCAACAAGGAGGTTTTAATTAAAAGCAGCTCTGGTCTGCCACCAACTGAAAGTTGAACTGCACACAATATTTAAGATCTCAGCCTGAAAAGGGAAGTCTCCTGGAAGAGAATTAAGGTTCCCAGGACACAACCTAAAAGGAGAAAAGTGTCAGTCAATACTCATGAAGGCTATTGGGCAGCATGCACACACAAAAGGCTGTGGTGAGCGTGTGCAGTCAAACAGAACTTTGCTGGTAATGGCTGCCAGAGTCCAGCAAGCGAACGATAAAATCTTGGCGGTGACCTCAGTATTTCTTAAGGAGGGCTATGCTGTCTGATACCTCTAGGCAATCTTCTTCCCATCCTTTAAACTAACAAAACACCTTATATTTTTAACATTTTCAAAGTGCCAGTACTTGAGATTTATGTAACCATAATTCTGAGCTGCAAAGTGCTCAAATACTCAACTTCATAAATGCAAGTCCTAAACTTTTGTGCACCATTTTCTTATGCTGGTAGCAAGGGCAATAAATGACACCTTTACACTAGAGTGAAATGCTTTTATTATAGCAAAATAACCCTCACCAGAAACAATATGGGATGTCACCACAAAAGTCTGATCATGTTAATTCTATACAAGATTAGACATCGATCTGCAAGTAGTAATGACTCAGAAGTTCAATTTTAATGTATTAAGAAAGGAATAGGCAGTGGGAAATAAATTGACAGAATTCCCTGGCTAACAGTAAGAGGTGATAAAAGGAATGCATAAGAGCGAAACTTAAAATCAAAGTAAAGAGGAGCAAAACCATTTGACTACATCTGAAAAAGGCACAAGGCATTTTACTCTCTCTCTCATACACCCATCACCCAGGTCTGAGCCTGTCAAACTGGGACCTAGAGTTCAAGCCCTACTACTCTTCTGCCATGTAGGCAGTTCCCCTGGAGTCATGCTCCAAGAATCCACAATCCCAAGGAAAGAATTTCTTTGTCCATTGGACAGCAAGTTTTTTTCTACACTACATCATGAACAAAAGGCTAGAATGGTCACATTTTAGGAGGACACTAGGAAGTCTTAGATATGGGCAGCTAGACTTGGGTCTGTGTAATGCAGTGTAGATGCTAGAGCCTCAGATTGAGCTCCAGGGTTCAAACAACTCCTAACCTGAAGTTACAAACGAGTATAGATGCTCAAGCCATAGATTAACAGACCCAGAATCTACTATTTCAAGTTCTAACAACACTGGACTTACCCTGCTGTACAGAAGTTTCAGAAGAAAGATTAAAAAATCCTAGATATCCTGAATGGAAAGTTAGTAAAACAAGGATACAGGATATGAGTAAAAGCTTGCAAAAACAAGATTAGGAAGACAAAAATAAATCGCAAAATTAAACCTCAGAGGGCTCAACAGAAGAAGATTTTTATAAATCTAGCTTAAAATGGAAAACTACATAAAAATTGATAAATGAGAAGGAAAAAACTGAAGATAATGCCTAGGTGATAGACATATTTACCTACATTTCCTATAAAAAAGGAAAAGTTGGTAGAGTCAACACAAAAAGGTTCCTGAGAAGAATTAAAACTTATTTCAATTAATTCATCCCTGTAACTCATATGGGATCAAACAATATACTTCCAGAGTTTACAAATGGCTCTGAAATGGTTTGGACAATTGGTTGAACTTAAGGAAGGTACCAAAAGATAGGGAGAACAAAAAAAAAAAAAAAAAAAAAAAAGGTAGAAAGTGTGATCCAGAAACTGAAAGAATTTAAAATGTCGGTCCATCACACAATCACTGCAACAGCAAAAGGTCTGCTATTCTAGGATATATTTACAGCAGCATCATTCATGCGGGTATTACTTATCTGTATCTGCACAGCTACCATTATGGCTCTGCAAAGAATACTGTCTTTGCATAAAAGATCTAGACAATTAGGGGAAAATCCTTTGCAAGCAACAAAAATTAACAGAAGGTATTAACAAGATGGAAGGAGGAAACTTGCTATGTGCGTCTTGGAAAACAGAGGATGACACACTGTAATGATTTACAACTATTTTAAGCAGTGATCTAGAAGAGAAGAATAGTTGACAGATGCACCAGGGAGTAACAGCCTGAATCTAAACAAGGAAAAATTTTGGTTAGGACATTAGGAAAAAAATATTTCCTATGTGGGTAATGGAATGAGCTACTCGAAGAGACGTCTGAGGTGTACTAAAATAGGTTGGATTAAACACTTAAGAGGAGAATCTTGTACTTTCACGTGGGATTTCAAGTGCAGTGCAAACTGAAGACTACCCATTTTGCTAAACCAAAGCAATTCTACTCTTTTCTTTCATTTAATAAAAACAAGTCATGTGCAGCTACTTATCTTTTCTCCATGGATGCATGTGAAGTTATCCATTGTCTTGGAGTTTACTGCACTCTTGATTGCTTTTTTTTCCTTTTGCTGGTCAAGTTTGAGATCAGCAAGCTTAAGACTTTAATTCAGTAGGACTACATTTTTGTAATTTATGCAAACCTCAACTACATACAATACACAGATCTGGGTTGAACATGAAAATGTTCGGGCGTCTATAGAGTGTAAAATACTGGTTATTTTGTTTAGAGATCGTCTCTATTAACCAGTGTTGGTATCTGTAGAGTGGCTATATAAAAGCAAGTCAAGTTTGCTTTTAGATACTTTCCTCATTTTAACCAAGCTATTTTAACGTGGAGCTCAAGAATCCTTTCATTAATATTTGCACTAACTCTCCTGAATTAAAACATGAATAATGTAAGCAGTCAGTGGGTATAGGAGTCACGCAATAAGTTACCCAGCCACTAAGCAAAAGCATCCAACACTGACAGAAGAATTAAGCAATCTGCAAACTATACCAAGTTTAACCACCAAACAAGCCTTTTCAAAGTTACAGCTCCAGATTGGGAGGTGGTGGGAAGGATGGGGGGGGGGAAAAACCCCTCAACTCATCAGAAGTGTTTCCTCTATCTGCCCCAAATGTGGAGTTTTCCCCTCAAAGTTCTCCTGTTCAAGGCACAAAAGAGGAAAGATCCATCTGCTACCAACCAGTACCAGATTATACATACCGGTACATAAAAACTGAGGGATTTCATGGTTACCAATAGGTCTAATTCTTCTACCCGGGTCAAAGAGATCTTATGGTTCTAAAAGAATCAGATCAGTGCAAGTTATGTTTAATTAACCACGTCACTTAGTTAAAATACTGTCTTTTTCTCCTGCAAAAATATCCTAGTAAATGCCTTTTGCAAACTTAAAGTGGCTAATGCTCCCCATGACCCCAAACAAATCCTGTAGATAGCAAGTGTGTGTAGATAAACGCTTGACTCTGAGGTTGAGTTTACTATGCAAGTCATTCCTAGGCAAAGCTTATAACAAAGAGTCACTGTTTCACAGCAATGGTCTTCGAAAATCATATCAAACGGTGACTTCATTCTGTGCAGTAATTAGGTCTTTATAGCAATTCCTCAGACCCTTCCTGAACGAGGGCAGCTGCGCCCCATGGCATTGGCAGAAAGTTGGCTTAGTCGGCCCTTCCATGTAGGGGCACCTGTGTGGCGTAGTGTTTCTTCCATGCCACCCCTTCCCCTTTTACTGCAGGATGTGCAGAGCAGACCTGGGTAAAGAGACCACAGTCAGGGAATTGTAGCCATCCCTGGTTCTCAGCTGCTTTGGCATTTGAGAATGGCTAGACCCCTCCACCCCACCTCACCGTCCCATGGCAAGCAATCCTCTGTCCCAGTTGAGTATCTGGCCTGTAGTCAGGAACTAGTTGAGAACCTTGTAAAACTCCTCAAAGGTGAAATTCGTCTCTTGTGCTGAGGTGCAGTGAAAGATCAATTGCACGTTCTGTCTCCAGACTGTGCCCAGAAAGTGAACTTCCCAAGTGTGTTTCAACATCCTCTGATTATCACTTGGTGCCTTTTTGAAGTTTAACGATGCGCCACAGTTTGGTGTTAACACGGAAGTACCTTAAAAGAGCCAGCTGCTGGAAGCCAGCAAGCAACTACATTTGTCAGTGCTCCATCTAAACGAGGACTCGCCTTTAAAATGAACAAAGGATGGCACAAGAACCTGAATCCCATCATGAGTGCACTGAACAGGTGCAGAAAGACCATCTCAGAACAACCCTAACCAGTGTGCCTGAGTCGCAGGGCCAGTCTCCACCCCTGCTTCCCATGAAGGAGCCAGTGTCAGTTTAAAGAACTGTTCACCATGGACAGATCGCTTTATTAAGTTAGGACACCAAACAGTGGTATGGTTACATTCTCACTTGCTACCAAAGTGACTTGGGTTCAGACAGGGAGCCAGGTGTAAACGATTCAGCACCGCATTATCACAGTAATGATGCATTGTTAAGAGAGACAGGGTGGATGACATAGTATTCTTTATTGGACCAGCTTCTGCTGGTAAGAGACACCGACAAGCTTACTCAAAGCTCAGGAAGAGCTCGTCTCTCTCACAACCACGTCGTTCCAATAAAAGGCAGTACATCGCCCATCCTGTCTCTCTAATATCCTAGAACCAATGTGGTTGCAACACTGATGTTTCTGTAATTACATTTGGCTTTTTGAAACAAGTAATCTCAGTTTGACTGTAAAAAATAAAATAAAAAATCTTTTGTCAAAAATTAGAAATCCCAACAGCAGTAACCAAATTCTGTTCGGATTTCCATCTTGTATGGATATGGCTCAAACATTAGGATGGCCCTACACTACATGATATTCAGGATGCTCTTTGCTTTTCATTTTTCTTTGGATTGAAGAAAAAGAAAACATTAAAGCCACAAAGAATAGTCTGCTTTATGTGCCTTATATAGATTTCTTCTTAAAGGATGACTCATTTCCTCCACGTAGACAGATTTCTCACTTCCTGGCTCTTGCCTTTTCTGGTGGCTGAATGGTCTGACCTGCCAAATTTTTGGAACTGTTTTGCTCACTAACTCCAAGTCCCTTGGGAACTACATTCTGCCAGACAAGGTAAAATTTCCTTTTTATTCTCCCAGGCACAAAACATCCAGTGATTAATTAAATTGCTAATTTGACCTCTAAGCAGAGACAGATTCGCAAAACTATGTGAATTAATCACTCCTATTTAACAGAGGGAGCTTTCAGCTAGTGATCTCAGAATAATGCCCTGCTACTGAAAACCAAAATACAATTTATTGTTTTACAATTGTTTAAAGAGCAGAATGCCTTTTCGGCTCCCAGGACACAAACAGAATCAGTCCTCTAGACTGCAAAGTTTCCTTTTCAGACTACAGCCTCCACTTTTGAGAGTTCAGATGGTACTGCAAAGTGAACATCTAGATGTGCAAACACACTTGGCTGTCTGCACTCAAGTGGATCCACAGTCCACTGACAACCAAGCCTTAATGGCACTTATGGGAAACTTAAGTTATGGCAGAAGGAGAACAGCATCTGTCCAACAGCCAGATATCTCAAGTTCCAGGCTGCGCTGCTTCCTTTCCTACCCCATGAAATCTGGAACAGGGGCTGATCTTTCTTCATGTCAAGGCCATGGTCCAGAACTCTTTTCTCTTTAAGTGTGGCAGAGAGAGATATACTCTGCAGCAGGAACAACGAAATACAACTCCCAGCGTGCTTTCCCTTCATCCAGGTCTCATTCTGTGTGTCCAGCTGTACCAACACACACTGGTTAAACTGAACAGAGACCGGTCTATCATTTTTCACTGTCTCCTTATACTAAAACGTTTTACCCTTAAATATGTCCGTTGCTCCTTCTTCAGCATCTTCTGCCTCAGCACATTTGACCAAAGCTTTCCTTACCATACCAGCCCCCTCTGCCTCATCACCACCACCACCACCACAAAAAAAGTTTATCAGCATGGATTTAGGATGGTTGCATTGCACATTAATGGCAGAAATAGAAATGAGCCGTTCAGGTCATCCCAAATGAGCCCTGATAAAGAGTCAGAGCCTCAGCTGCCCTGAAGAGGTGTAGCCACACACACACACACACACACACACACACACACACACACACACACACGACCTTGCACCATCTGACCAAAAAATCTTCACAGATGACCCTCTATCTTGTCTTTTTGCCATCTGCTACAGGAAAGCGTCAAGGCATATGTAAGAGGCGTTTATAATTATTTTATTATTTCTTGAAGCTCTTTGCCAGCAAAGCCATGTGCTTTAGTTACCAGGAGTCCAACTACATAGGGCTTGAAAGGAGTCATAAAAACATCAAAGAAAACTAAAATAGCTATTATGTAGATAAAACTGTCTTTAAAGCCCAATTACTTTGGCCCTTGCAGGGCTAGGATAATGCATATTAATATTTCCTTTTGCAATGGGATAAAGCCCCTTCTTAGCCCTTCAGCACTGCGAGATTAGATTGTACTCATGAGGGGTTTTATGTACGCAAGATCTGTTACTGGTAGCAAATTGATCGTGCACCCCTGTGCCATGGATGGGGAGGATACTTAGGTCACATACATGATACCTTTTTGATGAAGCGATTTGACACCCTCTTTCTCACCCTCCCTCTCCCCTCCCCCACTCCCCCAAATCTCACCTCCAACAACTGCCTGATAGGACAGGACTGTTAAACTCAGAAGTCAAACTAAAAGGTAGGTGGGCAAAGGCAGTGATAAAGAGCAGCCATGATAATTTTATTACCTGGATACCTCCACCATCTGTACAGCCTGTAGAAACACACTAATACACGTTCCGTAAAGATCCAAAGGGGTAGCCGTGTTAATCTAGTTCAGTAAAACGAAGAAACAAAGAGTCCTGTGGCACTTAAAGACTAACAAATTTATTTTTTGCACGAGCTTTCATAGAAGAACATCCCACTTTGTCAGTGTCTGACAAAGTGGGATTTTCTCCCACAAAAGGTTATGCAAAAAATAAAACTTGTTAGTCTTTAAGTGCCAGAGGACTCCTTGTTTCTTCATTTTACATTTTCTGTAACACACAAAATTTCAAAAGTCTATTAAGTGGTTGTAACTGAAAAACTCTTTCCATCACAGATGCTTGCTGCTTCTATCTGTGCTGCTGTTCAGCAGTGAGTTCAGGGATGTAGCAGAGTCACCTAACCATGTTGTTTCCTCACTAGGTTACCAGGTACAGCAAAACATCCAAGCCAGCACTGTATTTCTTAGCCAAGAGTTCAGCGTTCTCTCCCAAAAGGGCTTTATTAGCAAGTTTAGCATTAAACTCTCTCAAGCAATGCTCAAAGGTGACTTCTCCAGCTTAAGAGAGCAACAGCTCTTCACAGTAACAAAGCTATTCCTGTAATACATCACCCTCAGACTGACATGAGAAAGTGTTTGCTAGTGAGAAATTCTGCAGCAGGCTCAGACAAAGATCGCTTTGTCTCACATTTCCTAGAAATCAGCAAGCTGAAAAAAAAGAGAGAAAAAAATCACCTCTCAAGCTGTATCCTTTTACAGCTACAGGATGGTCTAAACTGTCCACTGTTTTAAATGGATTACATTAACAGCTTCCTCCTGTGGCACTCAGCTGTCTGCCTGAGCTTTAATACAAAAAGGATAGATGCGCCCATCACTTATGTATTCAATTTGAGTAGGCCTGTATTATTTCTCTTATTTATTACTGTTTTGATGTATTGCCAAACTACCTCCTCCGAAGACTCAGACTAGCGCCTGTGCAGTATAGTGCTTCGATTAATATGAGACTATTGTAGATCTGTGAAATCATCTACAAGTCTGTGAAGCATCATTGTTGCACAGACAGAAATAAAGATTACATTAGCTTCAAGTGTCTAACATCTCCTTCCCCCAGGTTGGTGTCATGAACTATTTTTGCATTTTCTTCAAACTCTTCACACAATATTTGCCTTGCAGAATACTAGCTTACAAGAGAAGGATATACCAGTAGTACAAGAGAAGGGTAGAGAGGGAGAAATAAGATTAGCAGTGACAAGGACACAAGACTGTAAATATTAGTAAATGCTTACTATGCAAGCAGCATAGATTTCTTTTTTCCCTTACATATAAAAAGCAACAGATTCTAATGACTCAATAACAAGCCATCTAAATATCTCTAATTAGTTTTAAATTAAACTAATTATAGCTCCTTTCTATATTCCAAAACACTTATCCCTTTCTAAAATGTAAATCCCCATTATTTAGTATATGTTCACTTAACATCAGAAAGGTTAACAGGCTGGAAGATTTACATGTGCTGTATTACAGAGCTCCAATCCACTATGGAAACCTCCAATGCAGGGGTCTCAAACACGTGGCCCCAGGGGCTGCGCGTGGCCCCTAAAGTTATTTTCTGTGGCCCACAGTGACACTATCATTACCAATATTTAAAATATCTTTATATGAAAAGGTTTTAATGGTGCAGCCCTTGGGCTAACATAGTAGTCCTCGAGCAGCCCTTGTGCGGTCCTCACGTGGCCCTCATTGTGATCTGAGTTTGAGACACCTGGTCCAATGGATTATTTGCCAGTGTAACATAGCAGGCCGTGAAGGCAGTGGCCCCTAAATAGATACGGTCATCTTATTACCCACAGCCTGATCCAATCCCGATTTAAAATAAACAGTGGAGATAAAATATATCAGATTATGACCTGATCCTATGTTTTACACCCCCTTGCATTTAGTTTCATTCCTTTCTGTAAGTTCACCCATCTTCGAAGCATCTGAGGAAGTGGGATCTTCTCCCACGAAAGCTCATGCAAAAAATAAATCTGTTAGTCTTAAAGTGCCACACAACTCCTTGTTGTTTTTTCACTGGACTAGACTAACACGGCTATCCCTTTTGAAATTGATTATATCAGAGCCTACTCTTACACACACACACACACACACACACACTTTCCACCACCACCAGACTCAATTCATCATTAGCCTCAGCAGATAAATAGCTCTGCCAACTTTGCCAGCAAACTACAGGAGAGAGAGAGAGAGAGAGAGAGAGAGAGCATGTTCTACTTACAGAAAACAAAGTATTTACATTGAAAAACACAATACAAGTTTTACTCTAATTTCTCTGTGCACCACTATAGAGCTGGTGCAAAATCCAGAATGAAACTGTCAGCTTTTACTAAGGTTTTGTTCTTAAAAGACTGACTAGGATGAGATGTAACACTGTTTTGGTACACTTCTGGATCCATTTAAAAAAAATTTAACGCATCATTTAATAGTACCAAGTTACTATCCTCAGGGCTAGACTCTGACAACCCTGAAATTCCTATGAAAATTTATTGTATTACAGCACACATGGTCACGTGATCTCTTATTTTAACCAGCCACAGATTGCACCAATACACATTCAGATTAAGAGTAAAACAAACAAGGAGTCCTGTGGCACTTTTAAAGACTAACAAATTGATTTATTTCATAAGCTTTCGTGGTGGAAAATCCCACTTCCACTCAGGCAAGCATTTTTAGATCATTCCTGATAGGTGTTTGTCTTAAAAGTCTCCAATGATGGAGACTCCACAGCTTCACCACAGGCAATTTATTCTATCTAGTGCTTAAACACAATTCAGAAAGTTTTCATAACATCCAGCCTAAACTGTCCTTGCTGTAATTTCAGCCCACTTCTTCTTGTCCCATCTTCAGAGGTTAATGAAAACGATTTTTCTTCCTCCTCTTTGTAACAACCTTTTATGTACTTGAAGACTTATGTCTTCCCCCAGTCTTCTCTTCTCCAGACTAAACGAATCCTTTTTTCCTATCTTTTTCTAATCTAGACCTTTAGTTACATCTATCACTACCTGCTTATCCACACAACTTGTTCCCTGGGTAGCTACCAGGCTAGAATGACAGTTTGATTTTGACACATTCTGCTGTTACTTATCACCTTAGTACTATGGTAATTATCTGCTCCATTATCTTCCTGGGTACTAACATTAAACTGATTGATCTGTAACTCCCCAGAGTTCTCCTTATTTCCCCTTTTTAGTAGGTGGGCAGATATACAGGCATGTTCCAGTACTCTGGAATCGCTCCTGTCTTTCTTCATTTTGGGGAAGACAATTGCAAACAATGGTTCACATATCTCTGGAGTCAGCTCCTTGAGAGTATTCTAGGATGTTCTTTCCCTATTTTAACCTCACATCCTACCTCATTTTCATTCACAATCACCATGTTAAATGTCCATACATTACTAAAGTTTTCGGTGAAAACTTGGGAGGAAAAAAGTAATTAAAAGTCATTTAGCACTTCAGCCATTTTCACATTTTTCTATTATTGTTTCCTCCCCCCTACTCCTTCACTGAGTAATGGGCTTACCCCATCCTTGGTGTTCCTCTGGCTTCGAATGCATTTGTAGAATGCTTTCTTGTTATCCTTTGTGTCTCTAGTGAAATATCATTTCGTGCCTTGGCCTTTCTAATTTAGTTGCTACGTATTTATGTTATTAATCGTCTTCCTTTGCCATTTGACCTAGATTCCACTCTTTTCAGGTTTGAGTTTGAGATCACTGATAATCTTCTGATTAAGCCAACATGATCTCTAATCATACTTCCCATCTTCCCTATGAATGGGATAGTTTGCTCCTGTATCCTGAATAGCATCTCTTTGAAAAACCATTTTTCCCCTTTGACTTGCTTTCCATAGGGCTCTTATCTACTAACTTTTACTTTGCTAAAATCTGTCTTCTTGACATCTATTACGTACCTTTATTGTGCTGTTTTTCCTCCTCCTCATTCCTTAGAATCATGAACGCTACCCTTCATGATCTCTTTCACCTAAGCAACCTTTCGCTTTCAAATTGTCAACCAGCTCCACTCTATTTGTCAAAATCAAGCCCAGAACAGCCTCTCCATTAGCAACTTTCTGCACCTTTTGAAATAAATCTGTTTCCAATACATTCCAAGAACTTGTTGGCTAATCTGTGCCTTGTGTTATTTTCCCAACAGACACCTGGGCAGTTGAAGTCTCTCTTCTCCACCAAGTCCTGTGCTTTGGGTAATTTTTTTTTACATGTCCAAAAAAAAAAAAAAAAAGCCTTATCCTCTTCTCTGTGGTTAGGTGGTCTGTAGCAGACGCCTAGTTACAGGCTGAAGAGTGAATACTTAAAGACCATATGAATTTATATTGTTTACTGTAATGAGACACAGGTCAGCATGCCTACCATGTTCATCATTCAGGCACATAAGTGCTCCAAATCTGATTTAAATTTGAGCCTTCTCACTTCCATGCAGGACAGAGCTTTTGCTGTGGTGCTGACTAAAAGTTCACGGTTTACCGGCAAGTACTCTTCCTGGCCCTGGGGATAAAGATGTAGGGTTGCCCCAGACATAGAAAAGTTAATGCATTCCCTACAAGTGCTTTATGATTGCATCTGTAACATGCCAGGGAAACAACAGATTTCATAACTGGGCACTCTGCTATCTTTCAGGGTACACCAGCTCATTTATACAAACTTTAGTTAACACTGAAATCAGAGTAATTTTTCCAAAGCACAGCCCTGATCTTCAACGCATTTCTTTCCCTAGCTCCCTTCTGCCTGAGCTAGTGCTCTCAATACTACTGTAAGAGACTGCCAGCAACTGAGCCCAGATGGATTTAAAGTTCGCACACTTCCCAGATCCCTTTCTGAGCAACTTGATGAAGTAACTCTTTTCAGGCTGGCAAATCTTGGCTCTACATCTTATTATAATAATTGTGACACCCAGGAAAAGTTGATGAGATGGCTGTAAAAGAGCCATCTTAACTAGCAGCCACTCTTCCTTTTAGCAAACAGCCTGGTCACCTAAAGCAGCAGACATGCAGGAAGGGGGCAGACCCCACAACATCCGACCAGCAAACATTGAGCAGATCACAGCACAAGAGCAGCTAGGTCCTCTAGCAAGCTGCTGTTGAAAACAGGATTGATGGTCTCACCCTTGGAAACTTCTCAGGATGACTGGTTCTACAACAGTTAGCTCGACCCCTCATACTTCCCCATCTCCTCATCTTGCTATTTGTGCCCAGTTTCCTATCACGTCCCCCTCTTTAACGCCCTCAGCTTTTGTACATGGATATACATCCATTCTGATGGATCTAAATATTGCTACCAACTTTTAAAAGCTGAATGAAAAGCTAATGAAAAACAAAAGTATCTCTCCCTCTCACAGGTTCTACCCTACCAAGAAGTAGTTTGATAAACAGGGGGGTAACAAATTTCTATTTCTAGTTAAAATCAGGCTGACAGCACCAGAATGTGAGAGTAAGGAACAGACTAAGTAGTGCTACGTTTGGTGAAAATCATTTAAAGCATGGGTCTCAAACACGAGGCCCACTGGCTGCATGCAGCCCCTAAAGCTATTTCTCGTGGCCTGTAACAAACATCATCACCACCAGTATTTACAGTATTATTGTATGAAAAAGTTTCAGCGGTGCGGCCCTCAGGTTAACGTACTAGTTGTCATGCAGCCCTGCACTAGTCCTCATGTGGCCCTCATGGTGATTTGAATTTAAGACCCCTGATTTAAAGTACGAAAACAAAAGGGAATGATGCCTCAAGTTACTTACAGCCAAGACATCCAAAGGGTATATGCAAGAGATCTGGGAGTCACCTCGGCCTGTGGTTGCTTAACTAGAACCTCCAAATTTCACACGAAAATATTTTTTAAAGAATGATTTCTGATCAGTGAAAAACTTCAACCCCCCCACCTCACAATAAACCCCACACCACATTTTTTCTTAGAACAGTTATAGAAGTCTACTATCCTATGCTCATGCCAAATGTGAGACTAAATTAAAATCACTCAAGTGTGCAGAGGAATTTTAATCCTGCCTTTAAAGGCAAGTCTGCAGAATACCAACATCAGCTTTGTTTGGGGAACGTTAGATGCCACCCATCACCCAATGGAAGAAAGGCAACACCACTAACAATGTATTAGAAGCTACAACTGCCTCAGATTTCACACATCTCAAAAGGCAGTTAGTGCTAATAATAGTCTGGGCAGCAAAGCATATGAGATTATTACTGAACAGGTACCAAAAAAAAAAAAAAATCCCCTTGTTCATGCCGAAGAGGAAGAAGGTATTTTCTGTGGCCTTCAGAGCTCAGTAAATAACATTCTGTTATTTGTTCTGCTTTTTTCTGCACAGTAACTCCAGGTTTATTCCCTATTTAATATTACTTTTGGTTCCCTGTTTTCTCAAAGTCAGGAGCTTTGCTCTAAGGACCTTCTTTAGAATTCATCCTCAAGACCAGGGGTCTCAAACGCAAATCACCACAAGGGTCGTACGAGTAGCAGCACAGGGCCACAGGAGGACTAGTATGTTAGCAAAAGGGCGGCACCACTGAAACCTTTTCATGCAACAACAGTGTCATTGTGGGCTGCAGGAAACAGCTTTAAGGGCCACATGCTTGAGACCCCAGCTCAAGACCTACTTTTGCTATCTCATTGACAGGACTCAGCTACTCTAAGCCCCAGTCTATACTTAGGGTAAATTTGGTGGCAGTTGACCACCAATTACACAAGGAACACAAAGTTCCTTGGGTAACTAGCAGCAACTTTTAAAGCCACCGCTATACCTTAGGAAAAAGCCAACCACAAGTTCCTTGCAGTTGGCCTTTTCCCTATGCTCCCTGGCACCCAGGACTTCCAGGGCCGACTTCCAGGAGCAGTGCAGTGTCTTCATACCTGCCACAAACCGCTCCCAGAAGGGCGAACCGATGGTGGTGAAACTGCCACCATCAGTGCAGACACAGCCTAACACTGGTGCTACAGCCAGGTTGCAAGGGATTTTAAACCAGATCCTCAAGTGCAGCTTGGACACAGCAAGACACCCCCCAATCAGCTAGTCAGCTGTTGCTACTTCAAGATAGGGCTGCTCCAAGGAAATACCACTAGCCCAAAAACTTTATATCAGAGGAGGATCAGGTCTAGTAGAACTCTGCATTACCACGTCTCTTCCAACGGTTGAGAGGGTAGGTGGCACAAAAGAACCACAGAGTTTGGCCCATTATTTATGATAAGCCGTTCCAGTAGTCTGGAATCAACAGCTAACCTATGTAACTGGATGATCAAAGCATCAACCGGTGGCCTCCTTCCGTATCTGTTACACTTGCTGTGTGTTTCACCTAAAAAAAATCACATCATAAGGCTGTTGGACAGACAGCATGCCTTTGTACAAGCAAGAATAGTGCCTAGTTCACTAGGTCTCTGCACTGGCTTGTCAATCTAGTAAGACGACTTCAACTATGTTTACAAGGGGCAGGTGACAGAAATCCACAGGTAAGCATTAAACAAAGGCAACCTTAACATTGACCCAGATGTTGGGGGAGGAAAGCATGCAAAATTACATTAGGGTCACAGAAGCAATAAAGGGGAATTGAACCGGGGAAATCTGCTTCCACAACTCAGATATCTACACACAAATGCAAAGAATACTGGGGACAAACAGGCACAAGTGGAAGCATTTGTTTAATGAAAACTGTATTCTCTGCACATACATGATGAAGGTTGTCCCCTTGCTCAACAACTTAACAGACTAGAGACTTGTCTGCATAAAAATCAATGTGAAATAAGGTAGTGATTCCTGACTAATTCCACATGTTAATGCTCATTCCACAAAATACAAACTGCCTTATTCCAAAATAGTCCAATCCACTTATTCCAATTTGGAATAAGGCATTCAATGTGGAATACGAGCATCCACTCATGGAGTTGGTTATGAATGGCTAATCCAGAAGAGCTGCCCATGTTGCAATGTCCTTAGGTCTCAATTCTGCAAGAGCCTTTGCTGTCAGATACAAATGCAGGACTGGGGCCTCAACTGGATAGCGAGTGTCCTCTATAACTCTAATTAAAACCACCATCACACCAACAGAACATTAAAGGTATAGCCACCAAGACTTACGTACAGTAAGTGGATCTTCTCTAATGCTCTTCCCAAATTGTTTGGAGATCAAGTGCATTGTACCAACATATACGATTTGGCTACTGTATGTTTCATAATGAATTTAAACACACACACACACACACACACACACACACAGAACAAAAAACCCCACAGTTAGAAACAGGACATGCCGGTTAACCAGATTCTCAAGTTCCCTTGGTGAAAATGAAAAATAAGAATCAAGTTTGTGTTTCATTATTATTGTATGTTAAATTGCTCAAACAAATACAAAGGTAATTTTTGACAATTTGTTTGCTTTGAGTGGTAATACAAGCAAAAATCCACTATAGAGAATGAAATAAATTAGGACAACTAAGTTTTAAGTGAAACCATACCAGCGAATCCTCTTCCAGCTAAAATTTAAAGAACAAAATTTCCCAAGAGTTTCTAGTAGTGTTTGCACAGAAGATGGGGACAGAAGAGGCCAAGACATCTCAGGTATGCAAGAAGAAAATTACCATCCTTTGGACAGTTAGGATTTCAGGAAAGATTTTAAGAGGCCTTCAGGCCTTAAAGATGACAATCATGGACGTTCACAGCATCAGGAGTCCAGATAAGATTTTAACAGAGAAAATTAGTACTAACTGTTTAAAGTATGGTAAGACCCAATGAAGGGTATGTAGCAGCCCAGTAAAGTAGAACCAAGTTCCATTTCTCAAATCAGAGGGTTTCAAGGCACAATTATCTCAACAACTCTTCAGCAGGCAACTTACTAAATGAGATGAGGCTAGACACATCCTGAACAACTAATCCTCCATGCAATGTACAGTACAAACTGTGGTCAGCAGATTAGGTAGAGGATTTCATTTCCAAGTCAGGGATGGACAAAACTGGATCAGAGCTAGGCACCAGCAATTTCACTTTTGGTCACCAGAAGGCATTTCTCCATGACATTTCTGCAGCAGAGCTAGGTGACAGGCTACTAAAACTGGTCACCATGGTGACCGGAAACATTGATTTGTTGATGCCTGTTTTAAGTAGAGACCTTGTACCGTATAGCACAGAAAGCAGTGTTTCTGACGTCTCCCTTTTTGTGGCAGGGAATTGGAGCTGCAGATTGCCATTTCATAGCCTCTTTTAGGAGCAGCACCTACCTACCAGAGGGCTGGAACCCTAATGGCAGTCCACAGCCAGGATCCAGTTTAACATACAGAAGCATTTTAGTGCTGTGTATGAGAGGGCCAAGATATTCAGTTCGCATTATTAATTGCAGCTGTACATCGAAACACAACACAGCGCATTGACGATTCATCCCAGCCGAGTCAGCAAAAAGGAAAAGCTGCTGCACTAGTGTCTGTATTCCAGAAACAATGAACAAAGAAAAGGAAGTTGTTGAAACAGAAGAGAATTTTTTTTTTAAGTAATCTAACAATTCTTTTCAGTATTCTTTCCCCCTTTTTCCTCTCTGTAGGAATGGAAAAAGAAACAGCCAGAATACTAATTGGGAAGATACTAATCCAGTATACTAGGGATTGATCACGCTGTATTAGCAAAATATAACTGGCAGTTTACTAGAGTCTTTGTCTATATACTAGCGCACTAAGACTAGCAGAGAGATACCCAGAGGAGCTACTTTGAAAGCAGCTATTTTAGCAACACAGCAAGACAGAGATTTCTACTGTATAATATTTTGGCTGACTTCCCAACAGTATTAATGAAGAACCTGGAAACTTTGGCACTACTGGCTTTTACAAGGTTGGTATTTTGGAGCACCCAGGACTATAGGTAGACAGAACTAACATCTACAATAATTCTTGATAATTATCTTGCTGCTTTACCTCAGATCAAGTTTTATAAAAGAATGAAGTTCCACATAAAGTGGTTCATATACAGTAAAGACTGCAGCTACCCCCATTCAATTACTCATGATTTAAGGAGATCCTCCTTTGGTTTCCCCATGCCATATTTAATTACTCTTTTTACATAAAAACCCAAACACATCACAACTTTAAAATTACACTCCAGTTGCAAATATACGTGGAACTGAAAACATTTATGCTGGAAGACACTTTAACCATTTCTCTTGCATAACAACCCCTTTTCCCACCTCAAGCTCATTTTCGGTTTTTCTCTCTTACACTAGCACAAGTCTAAACACTGTTGGTGCTACGTAAAACAGTAATAAGCCTTATTTTTTAAAGAGTGAAGGGCTAAAACCAGGTCCCCCACTTTTTTTTTTAAAGGTCAATTTCACTTGCCAGTATAATGGATACTGTCAGCTAAAGAAAAGCAACTCCTAAAGTACTGTATTACTGTAAGTACTAAAAGTCTAGTCTCTGTTGTTGCCATCTCTTTGTAGTTTAACTGTATTGTGCATTTGACAGTTTGCCTAGACACTGAAGCAATGAAATTGACTCTACAGAGTTTCGCCTTGTGAGAAAAAGACACACCACACAGTTAGACAGCTGTTTAAAAGGATGTTATTGCCAAACCATGAGTTAGTAAATCTGAGGGGATCCTTGGGGCATATATAGTATCTAAAACTGTAAAGACTAAATTTCAATTTGATTATACCAGACAGCATCTAACTCCGTGGAGATATCAAGTCAATTGAGACTGTCTTCAAAAATTTGTTTACACGCAGCTTTTTATACATAGTCCTGGTACATTGAGTAGGGGAACGTGAAGGGAACAGAGGAGGAAAGGAGAGTAGGAAACTATTTTGCATAAAGACAGAATGACCTTCACAAAGTTTAGACGAAGGGAGCTATGTATTCCTCCCCCCAAGCCGATAGTTTCTCATCCTCAGGCAGGTACTCTCAAACACGTGTCTGAATTAGGAATATGGGACCAAGCAACCCACTATTAAAGTTCTTCGTCCAGCAACTCAAAGCATTTGCTAACTGTACTCAGGAGTCAAGACAAAAACTACTGCATATACTCGGGTATAAGCCAATTTGGGCACAAGCCGACCCCCCCAATTCTGAGCCCAAAAAGAAGCTAAAATTGGTGACCCAGGTATAAGCCAAGGTCCCCTTTTGGCCTTGGCCCCTAACTCCCCACCCACAGCTGCTGGCTTCCTCTGGAGTTTCTGACAGCTTCCCTAACCCAAGATCTTTGCTGCTGTTTTCCCTTGCCCCCTCGCTGTCCATTCCTCACCCCTGCCCTCCTGCTGTGCCCTTTCCTCACTTCCCTCACCCCTGCTGCCCCCTCCTCACTGCCACCCCCTACTCCACCCTTCCCTCACTGCTACCTGCTGCCCCCCTGCTCTGCCACTTCCCCACTGCTGCCCCCCCGCTTTGCCCTTTCCTCACTGCTGCCCCCTGGCTCTTCACTGCTGCCCCTCTACTCCCTTCTCAGTGCCCTGCTGTTGCTCCCCAACACCCTTTCCACCCCTTTCCCCGTCACCCTCCAACCCCTGCTGCCCCTCTTCCCAGCCTGCCAGGCTCCCCCACCAAATCCCTGGTCCCTGTTGCTGCTTCCCTGGGCTCCCCAAAAACCCTGGGCCTCTTTCCCCAGACTCCCTGAGCCCCCCAAATGCCCGAGCCCTGCCACCCCTTCCCTAGCCTCCCTGAACACCCCCCACCCCAGATGTCCCATCATTTTCCCCAACTCCTGACCCCTCCCCAACCTCCGGTCCCTGCCACCGCTTCCCTGGCCTCCCTGAATCAATGTCCAGGCCAATCCCCCCCCCCCCCCCCCCCCCC
>ML682019.1:16112881-16131268 GCA_007922195.1 Podocnemis expansa
CCCCCCCCCCCCCAGCACCCCCTTACTTGGCCGCTCCAGATGCCCGGGTCCCTTCCTTACTCCAGCCCCAGCCGACTGCCCAAGACAGCCGCCCAGCAACATTGGGGCTCCGGCCTGCCGCATGGTCTGGGAAACTGCTGGCTGGGGCTGTCTACCATATTCTCTCGAGTATAAGCCAAGAGCCTGTTTTGAAGCCAATTTTCACGCACAAAATTCTTGGCTTATACGCAATTATATATGCTAATCTTGATAGCTCCCTAAATTCAGACTACATGGACCCTAATTCCTGAAAGAATAGCTGCATTTCAGAAGACTGATTTGGAAAGGCTTTAGGCACTTATTTATATGCATGGGGTTAAACTCTCTGTTTTGATAACCCTCAGCTTAAACATTAATATAAGTCACCTAACCAGTAAGAGAAGAACAACAGCCTCTATCTTTTCATGAAAAGTGGGCGAATCCCTAACAAAAAAAAAAAAAAAAAACACGTCTACAGTACAAGTCAAATACAAGCACACACCATACAGTTCTCCCCCTCAACCAATGAAGTCAGGAGTCAAAAAGTATCCCTGTTAAAACAGAATAAAAATAAAATGAAGCTGGCTTCAGCATCTTGGGTTCAAACACAAAAGCAATCAAAATATTTAGACACACCTCAAACTTCTGTTTTAAGGTTTTGCCTATATATAACTGTGTAAGTCACTAAGAAAAGCTTATAAATTTTCAGTTGGATCATGAGTTTCAACAAGGGGTACACAGATGTCTTCCAGGGGTACATCGACTCATCTAGATTTTTCCTAATTTTATAACAGGCTACATAAAAAGCACTAGCAAAGTCAGCACAAACTAGTTTCATACAGACAATGACTTGTTTATAACGTTTTGCATACTGTACACTGAAATGTGAATATTCTAAAATAAATCTATTGGAATATAAATATACAGTAGAAATAAGAAAGTAAGCCATTTTTCACTAAGTGTGTGGTGACGCTTGTACTTTCATGTCCAACTATGAAAGCAAGTAGTTTTTAAGTGAGGACAAACTTGGATGGACACAAAACAAGCTGAGTTCCTGAAAGAGGTACTCTAGCCCAGCAGGGTTGAGAGCCACTGATTTAGATGATATACAAGTGAGACTTTGGTGAGAGCTCAGACGTGGGTCCTAGATTGTTGCCTCCCATTCCAAATGCTGAAACCCTCACCCACGCTGTGGCCTTCCCATACCTATGGAGAAATTTCTTCTGCTTTGACCTCCCTACTCCCTCACTCAATCTTCACACAATTAAAGTTATGATACTCAGGCCCTCACCTCCTCTTCTCCCAAGCTCTTCATGGGCTCCTAATTGCCTGACATCAAGGTCAAGCTTTTTTTTTACATTAATTTCCAAGGCCTTGAACAACTCTGCGCCTCCTACATAGTCACCACTTACCACCCTTCTCCACTGCCTCCTGCCAAGTACTCAATTCTTTTCAGACATGTACATGCTTGAAATCCATTCTTCAGCTCCCGTCCCTCAAGTGGAATCCCAGTTCCAAACCACTTTCAATGACGTCCCACCAAGTGAGTTTAAAAATCTGCACTACTTCAAGGTTCTCTTCAGCCTAATCCAGGCCTTGATGAATCTATGTTTCTGGTCACCATGACAACCAGTTTTAGTAGGCTGATGCCTAGCTCCACTGCAGAAATATAATGTAAGAGCAGAGCCTAGCTATGAGACTATTTTGTCCGCCCCTGTCCAAATCATTGCACATCTAGATGTTCTACATCAGATTCAGACTCTAGGCATCATGTGCATAAGTATACATGGGACCACATACACTGATAGCATCAGTGTTTCCTACAGACATTATACGTCAGTTTATTTTAAAGCAGCACGTAGACTGCAGTAGATTCAAACCTCATGTAAGAGATGCACTGATGAAAGTATTACTGAAGGCCTGATTTTCAGATGTGCTAACCTTAGTTAAAGCCATGGACAATCAACACTGTGAAAGTCATCAGGTCTTAAATTGTCCATCTGCTCTCCAGGACAGCGCTACATTGGTCCATGAGGTTAACAGAGAAACATGCTGTACCCTGCTTCTCAAAAGGCCTTCACAATATACATTAGAATAAACACGCTGATACCGAGTATTCTAATAAACCGCTCTCATCAGGGCTCATCCTGTACCATTAGAGTCAGTAGGAACTATGCCCCTGAAGTTAATGCACTGTAGGATCAAGCTCCAAGACAGCTACACGAAGCTAGTCACCAATGCCAGAGTCAGTCTGAAATCCCTTTTAGGCACAGCAAAGGAGAAGCCGGCCTCTCACAAGACAAACCCATGGAACTGGAGATTAATCATTACAAACCATTGTATATTTATACAAAGAAGCCAGTACTTTCTGTTCCCCTCCCTAAGCACCACAAGATTTCTTTTAACTTCTGAGCACTTCAGAATCTATGGACACTGCATCCCCTCACTCGGACCCCTTTGAGAGCCCTGTACGCAGGTACAGACACCTGTGTCCCTATCCAATGTTGTGTGCAAATGTGTTAAAAGGCAACTCTTCTGCAGTGAGTTGCATAGCAGAGAAGCTACTATCATTTAAATTTGGATGAAAGACCAGATGGAAATACTAGTGCAAGTTTCTCCCTTCTCCTAAACATTTCTTTTCCACTAAGGATTTGTAACTGGACCCCTGTAAGTCTGGTTATGGGACAAGCTGCTTTTTCTTAACCCACAATAATATACAATACAGAGCTCTCCTCCCCAACTTCCTTTATATTACTTTCCACATCACTTAAAGATATTTAAGTGTTTTCTGTTTTGATGGCTTTGGTGGAAAACACCCACCCACCCACAAGATACTCCACTTCGTAGCTTACCTAGCAGTTTGTACAAAGCCACTAGGACCAAAACATTGACTTTTCAGGCCTAGTTAAAATGGGGGGGGGGGAACACATTGCACAAGCATTCTCCTGAAAACTCAGGTTTCCAGTACGAGACTTTTACCAGGGAACAACACTTATGTTCTTATTCCACAGCAGCTTCTGCGATGAAATAGAAGTGTTTGACAACAAGCAAGGGCAAAACAGCACAAATGGTTTGTATTACAACTGGGAAAAAAGGTATCCTACAGCTTAGCCGATTATGAACACTTATGCACAACAGACAAAAGTTATCAAGACTCCTAAGAGGAAATGCAATCCTTTACATAACAATTTTATGGCAAAAAGCAACTAAAAAAATGTATCACCCACTAAAGAAAGACGATCCTAAAAGTGTGATGCTCTAATGAAAATATAGTCTTGCAGCATTGCATCAATACACCAAAACCAGAAAGTGAGCTAGACAGTCTTCACGCTTCAAGTGGAGAGAAAAAAAAAAGTACTATATTAACACAGTGGTGGACAAAATTGGTTCACAGCTAAGTACCGGCAATTTTACTTTTGGTGGCCAAGGGTGATCCTCCATTACATTTCTGTAGTGGAGATAGGTGACAGGCTACCAAAAATGATCACCACAGCAACCAGAAACACTGATTTGTCAAGTCCTGTATTAACAGCAAAAAACAAGATTTTAAACAGAGGTATATCAAATATTTTCTGCTCAACCATGGTAGTGTCCCTTTAAGGCTGAAATACCGCCTACATTTTCTAGAACTGTGTGGGTCCAAGTCCTTGTGGGAAATAACTCAGCCTTTTATCCTCCCCATTGTAGATAAATTAAGCGCCACATAATTTTGTTTCAGGGCGTGTGCGCCAGGTTTTGAAAGAGAAACCTTATAACCCAGGTCCTGTCCATTCTCTGTGAACCTATGACACCCATGGCCCTGTCAGTCCTTGGTATAACTTGACCTGTCCCCCTGCTGTCATGCAACGTATTTGTGCCTCAGTTGTTGCATGACTACTCCCCCTAACCCTAGGAGATGGATGCATTTCACAGTTAAGCACCAATGACAGGTTTAGCACCCTGAACACATGGGGTGGGGCGGAGTAACAAACCCTGCTGAAGAGATATTATAACCTCAAAGACACACACCAATGACACAAGTCATCTCAGAGAAGGGAGTAAGACACTTATGTCCCTTTTCACGCCAACCTAGTTTATTCACAACTCATCTTGGGGGCATCATGGAAAGAGAGAGGCTGCATGAGACTTGGAACAAATAAGATTGGTGGCCTAGTAAAGTGGGCCAGGTCATGTTCTTCATGAATAATAGGCAGCATGGAAGATAGCACCCAAGTGCAAGAAGGAAAGAAGAGAAGTTTTGAGGTTGGTATCAATCAAGCATAATGCAGAGGAGGAACAAAAAGGATCTAGGACCAGACATGTAAGCTAAGACGGAGCTTTGATGCAACAGTAGAAGGCACCACCTGGTCAGGACAAAAAGATTGTTTTGATGGTCACATTGCAGTTGGAGTTAAAAGGGAGAGGGATGTTTAAAAAAGACTGGAGAAGAGACAGTTGCAGTTATCAAAACATGTGCGGCACCCGGCTGTAAACCAGGATACCAAAAGGGGGAAGACATGGGGCCTACCAGCATTTTCCCCTCCAATGATATTCACAAATGTCTGCTGAAGTACTGACAAACACTTCCTCAGGCAACAAGTTCTTACTGACAGTGAAATTACACATATGAATAAGAGCTTGAAGATTTGGGCCATTATCTGTAAAGCACTTTGGAACTCTTCTGAATGGAAAGCAGAAGGAATGAACTTAAAAAAAAAAAAAAAAAAAAAAAGGAATTAGGGTCTGATTACAGAACTAATTACAGATAGCCTTAAAAGTGCAGTACTAATTCCCTCAGAAGACAGGGGATGAAGTAAATGCTCCTTCCACCCAAAGTCTGTTACAATAAAATGCACTGCATTTTAATCAGAGTAGTCTCTTGCCTGACACTCGTGAATACACTTAAGACGTGGAAAATATTGCTTATGCACTAACCTTTCCTAACACAGCCAGTTAAGAGAGCAGCAATGCTTCCGATCCATTGTTTTATCTAATACAAGATTCCCCAGGCATGTTTAATCTAGTTATCTGAGCACTGAGGGAACCAGATCAAAGACCAAATTATGACCATTTTTAAATTAAAAAGCTCTCATTGATATGAAAGTACAGCTACTCCCTAAAGCAGTAATGTGTAATTCATCACTGAAACAGCAACACCGCCTCCTGCCCAGCAACCACTGATCCTTACATTTTCACTACAGGAGTAATTTTAGACTTCTTACCATTTATCCTCTCCACACACACTAATTTTAGATAATCCACTGCATCTGAAAGACAACATTCTGGATTGCTTAAAAATGGTCAAGCATTCCTCAGCAGTCTAGTTCTGCTAGATGTTACACACTGGTTTTTGTTTGTTCTTTCATCCTGAAAATGTGACAGCTCCATAAATGAGTCAAGATTTCCAGCCAAATATTGATCCTACTGAAATCAGTGACTGTTTTACCATTCATTTTATGGGACCAAGATTTGGGCACTTAATAGTTTCCAAGTGCTACCTGACATATTTATACAGAAGTTGTTGCAATAATCTGCTGTAGACCCCACAACTGTTTTAAAGGTAGAACTGAGGAAAAGGGCTCTGTAAAGCCCATAATGCACTAGAACAGGTGGCAGCAACCTTTGCTAGCCCTGCCCACTAAACCCTCAGCAGGTGCCGGGGCAGTGCCAGGCCTCGAGCTCCCGGCCAGGACCCGGTCTGTGACCAGGGTCAGGTCCTGCCAGTGTGCGGCCTCCGGTTCCTAGCCAGGGCCTGCTCCCACTCCTGCCAGTGGGCTGCATTCAGTTCCTGGCCAGGGCTGGCTCCCACCAAGCCAACCCACCCCACTCCCCTCCAGCAGCCCTGCCCAGCAGGGAGCAGAGCCAACAGGGGCCAGGAGCCCTGTGCTGCAGCTTCTTTTTCACTGATAGCCACGCTCTGCAGCATGGAAGCGCAGCCACTGGGGGCCTGGGGCCGCAGTACAAGGCTCTTGTGGCCCGAGGCCGTGCTGGAGGCGAAGCCAGCCGGGAGCCAAAGCAGCACAGCCCATGCGCCATGCGCGCCAGGGGTTACCGACCCTTGCACTAGAAAATCATCTCGGGTTTAGACATACAGAAGCGTCTATGATTCCATAAGCAGCTGCACCACGGCCACTCTAGAGTTGATCTTCAAGAAGAAGATCCTGTGTCCAGATTTCATTTTTTATGCATGAAACACCTACATGTGCCAAGCTGAATTCACATGGAGAGTTACTTCAATCTTGAGAGCCTAATCCCATGCCGACTGACTTCACTAAGCTCCAGCTAGGCCCACAAGGAAAGAAATGGTAACATCACACGGGAAGCAGTCAGTTTCCATTTCTAAAGTACGAGGTTGTGAAAAATGAAACCTAGTCAGTTAAAATTAACAACAACATCAAGTGCCATCTCTCATTTGAGACCCTCTGTTGGTTTCTGTGGTTTTACAATTTCCTTTTTAAAGTTTCAAAGGGGCAGCTGTGCCAGTCTAGCTCAGTAAAACAAAGGAGTCCTGTGACATTTAAAGACTAACAAATTTATTTATTGCATGCGCTTTTATGAGAGAAAATCCCACTTTGTCAGACGTTTTTTAAAGAACTCCCCCCACTGCTATGTCAAAGCTCACCACTGGAGGAAACCATTTACAGAGATGCCAGACAGATGGAGGGTAAGCCCTTGGGGCAAAAATATAAATGAATGTAATGGGATCGTCTTCTGACTTTTGTCTGTAGTAATCTTCAGTGTTCTTCCCAATACTCATAGAAGTGTGATTAAGTTGTGTCCCTTCAAAGAAGGCTTAACTTGCATGTGGCCATATATTTTGATTCTGTAGGGGGAAAGCTTTTACAGAATTCCAGATTGAAGGAAGTGATTCCACTTTGTTTTTTGCAGACCCTCAGGTACTGGGTCGCAGCACCCCCTGCTGCCACCGCCAAACTCCCAGATGTAATTGTTGGGTTACAGGAATAAATGATTTTCTTCAATTAAAGTCCTGAGGAAGAAAGTTTGAAAACCACTGGCCTAGAGAACTTTATAGATCTGAATTGTCCATGAGGATAAAGGGTAAGCAATGAACAGCACACTGAACAGCACAGGGTGAGTTTCTTGAGACTCTGAAGTTGCAGATTTAAGTGGTGCTCAGCAAAATTGTAGCGGGATAAGCCCTTCTTAAGACCAGTCTCCACCCACACAGTCCAACAGCAGGAATCGGAAAATATCCCAACAAGTAACAGAATCATACCTGTGTACATGGAAGTGCCTATAGCTCAGATTTGTCTAATTATCTGCAGACTTAGCATGCAGTGTGTCAACGTTAGCTGCTGCAGAGATTAATTACTTGTTTAGCAGCAGCTATAGGTTGGGTGAAAGACAGGCAAATATATATTTGTGTTAAGTTATTACATGCAAGTCTTATGTGCTTCAGCCCTGGTGAGAAGTCTGGTAATTAGACCATTAGCTGTCAGTACTGATCCCACAGACAAGTTGACTAAGTCCGGACTAGCAGATAACATCCGCTCACAGCTCTGATAATCAACAAGTCACTCAAGACCTTAATTTCAGAGGTAGTGAACACTGGCAGTTGGAAAACAATTAAGACAAAGCACTTTGATTCAGTTTTTCTCCTCAAGTTTCTATTTGCAAAATGGAGCGATGAATATTCCTACCTCACAGCATG
This sequence comes from Podocnemis expansa, assembly GCA_007922195.1. NCBI lineage: Eukaryota > Metazoa > Chordata > Testudines > Podocnemididae > Podocnemis > Podocnemis expansa. Next base: position 16,120,551 of record ML682019.1, read on the forward strand.
GGGATTGGTAAACCTACATAGAACTGTCAATTTTCCAAGCTTTTTAAAAGCTACTATAACAATTAACAAGTGAGAGTAGTGTAACTGAAAGGTTAGACAAGTTACTAGGTTTTTCCTAGTTTGGTTCAGTTATATGATATTTTTCTTCACAGTCATATTTTCATTTGTGTGGGAGAGTCTCATGACGACTTTAACGAAAGGACAATTTGACTGTGAAGCCACAAAGAAAGGCCAGGGAGCACTGGGACAAGTGCAATACCCAGAATTACTTAAATTCATTTTAGATTTATTTTAAACTAACTTAGATGTCAGGTGGGCTGTGCCCCATTACCTTGCACTTGCGACCTGGTATTATCCAGTGGAAGCCACGGCCTTGACACCCACATGCCTCATTTCTTGTGTTTGCGCTCTTACCTCGTAAGACCAGACACACTGTACTCCTGCAAATCTCCGCACACATCTTCCCACTTCCACATCTTCATGGGTGGTGTACATCTCTCGTAAGCATTCTCCAATGTGAGGCACCATTCTGCGCAGCACCTCCCGGCTCATGATCACTCCAGGTCCCCCCATGCAGAAATTCTCGCCAGGTTCCAGGGCCAGCTTCCCCATCTCTTCAGTGGTGCCAAGCCCAGTTTGTCCAAGGAAGAGGGGTTCACTGCTGTTCAGACTCCTAAGGAAGCTCTCCAGTCTGTCACCCTTAATGTAAACATCATCATCTGCTCTCATAAACCATTCATATTTGTCCAAGTAGTGGTCATGCATGTACTTAAGCATCATAAAGGATTTCTTCTGGGGCGGATAGGAATCATCCACCCCTTGTAGTGGCACTATTGGGATTGGAATAGAGGTGTCCGAACCCTCACTGGAGAAGAATTCGACCTTGCCAGGAATGGATTTGGACCAGGTCCTAGAACGAAAATACACAGTTAAGTACACAGAAGTGGTACATCACCGCACAGGTCAAACACACAGGGGAAAGGCACTCTGGAGGATCATTTCTCCATTGGCTTCAAGAATGTGTCTCTTTTTAATTTTCTTGAAATGCCGTCTTTCCTCCTTACAAGCGATAGTCTTTGCTTCATACAGCAGTACAGTGGTATGAACGAACCATAGATGACAATGGTCCTCCCCACCACTATGTTGAGGAAAGTTCTGGGGGTGAGGTGGAGCTTGGACCAGCCCACACAGGGGCAGAGAAGTGCCACACAAGCCTGTTCTTACCAATATCCAGCCCCAGCCCAACCGCAAGCCCTACCTTTGGCAATAGCTCCAGCCCTAGCTCCGTTCCCAGCCCCAGACAGAGCGGGGATTGGGAGATGTGAAGACAAGAAGTTTAGGGACACTGATACTTGCCACAAAAGCCATTCCAATGTGACACACTTCAAAGCTACCCCACCTTGAAACAAGGGTGCTCCTGAAAATTTGATTTAGTTTTGGAGTGTTCAGTGTTAGCCTAACTCTGCTCCCACTTATGTCTGCCATCAGACTCCCCCGATTGAAATCAAATTCCAGAGTAGCCCTTTGTTTTGCTTAAACAGATTAGCATGAGGAGTCCTGTGGCACCTTAAAAGCTAACAAACTTATTTACCAAAATCAAAGGGAACTGCCTCAGACTAATGTTAAGTACTCCTGAAAGTACTATCTAAGATTTTATAATGGACAATATAATTGTAAAGTATGCAGACAGAAAGATGGAAAGGGAAAAACAACATTGGAACCGCCAGTCTCCCGACTTTAAGCCACTAGCTTCCCTACAGAAAGATTTTGCAGAATTTAAGAAAAATCAGTTTATTTTATAATCACTAAGAATGAATCTTCTAGTTTGCGCAGGGGAACAAGTTCATATAAAAGTCGCTTCGAGAACTCAAAAAACTTCCCTGCACATTTTGCAGCCCACCACCTCCACCCCATCACCTACTGGTGACTATATTAATCGAGAATTTCTGAGGTACAGAATCAACAGATGACAGTTTTGGCATAAACTCATGAAAAAGCCCATCCCCACAGAAGGAAAGACTCGAGGACAGATAGGTAGAATGGTGGTGTTTTCCACCCCGAAGCTAGTAGATAGGATAGACTCTGAAGAAGGGGGAGAGATCATCCTCCCAAGCAGCAACTCAAGGAACAGAAAAGGCCACCTCAAACTCATCTGCCCCCATCAGCTGGAGGCTAATGGGAAAGCAGCCCCAAAAATACAGCATAGACAACAGCACTAGGAACCCTAACAGATAGGCCTCTCTTCTCACTACAGTATTACCTCTGAACCTTGCCAATCGCTTCAACACATCATTCTGCATCAGGCCCTGTAGAACAGGAATGCACATTTTCAAGTCCTACTCAAGGCTCTCACATTAAGTGTCCCATGACCCTATAAGCTCAGCAGCTAGTTCAGAAACACAGCAAACCAAAAGGAAGAGCAAGGGCAACTAAGACCAAGGGGTTAAAAGGATAACAGCCACCACACTGGTTGACACCAGGGCTTCAACTCAGCCCCCCACAGAGCTAAAACCATGAGACTCTCCCCTTCAGTTAAAGAATTTAGGGGTGGGATTTTCAAAGAGGCTTTCTATGGAATTGGCACTCTGAACTCAAGCATCTTAGGAATAGGCTCTGCCTGATATTGATCAGCTACTAGATGGTGACAGACCCACACTCCGAGGAGGTTAGAAAAGCAGTGGGGTTTAAATATGGAGGGACATTTATGGACAAGAAATGGCAGGTTGTTCCAAGCATGATAAAAAGAAGCATAAGAGAAGCTGGGAGAGGAACTACAAGCAGCAATATAGGCAGGGCCCATGGAATCACAGCCATTCTTATAACCAGGAGCCCTAATTTGTGTGGCGCTGTGTAAAAGCACAGCATCTGTTTTAAGCCTTCACCAAACAACCTCTTGCAAAGCCTGTCTACAGCAGATGTACAGGGGAAGCCAACCTCTTTACTCCACTTCAGAGAACTCCATTTCATACCTCTTCTGAGTTAGACTCAAGCAACAGGACTCTCTAGAGATATTCTAAGTTATGTAGCTATTAAAAGCTTTTATACCCTTGCTTTTAAAACTCATGAAATTTAGATAATTGAGTGCTGTTTAATACAGTTTCTATTGACAAAGAGGAAAGATTATTCTCTGCAGGAAGACATGGAAAACTTTTAATCAGTAACTAGACAGTTTCCTTGTATATGGGGTAGAGTGTTTTCTAGTTATGTTTGGAAGCTTTGTTCAGACCATAAGCTGCATTCAGAATCTGATGTGGAAATATTCTTGAGGTGTGAAAATAGTGCTACTTAAATGTATCACTTCTGTTTATACTGGGTGTTTCCAACCATAATTTTTTAGATTAAAAATAGAGTATGTATGTTTGGATCATTTACACTATTGGAGATCTACAGCATTAGCCATGATGAGACCCTCTTTTCAAAGTATTCAGGTAAATTAAACAAGGAGTTCCATTCAGAAATACAAAGATATTTTGAACATTAACTAGCCAATGAATTGGGCAGCCTCTGTTTAACACTCATACCATTGCAGAAGTTATAATTATAAGTCACAATCACTTAAAAGGCATGCATACTTTAAATCTAGATTAATTATTCAAACGTCCAGTGCATCCTGGAAATTAACTTTCAGCTGAAAACAGTGGAAAGAATCCCACTGATACTAGTTAGATTTAGATTAGACCTTTAGGGTCTGTCTCTACACAGCCAAGAAAAGCCATTGCTGGCCCATATCAGCTGACTCAGACTCAGGATGTTTCCCTGCTGTGTAGACTTGAGCCAGAACCGCAGGAGTCTCCCACCCAAAGGGTCCTAGAGCCTGGGTGCCCGCCTGAATCCAAAAGTGGAAAAGCCCTGCAGTCCCACCTGAGGCTGCTGGCATGGGGGAAAAAAAACAAACAAGGAGTCCTGTGGCACTTAAAAACTAACAAATTTATGTATCACACAAGCAAATGTCCCATGAAAGCTCATGAGATAAATAAATTCATTAGTCTTTAAGTGCCACAGGACTCCTTGTTTGTTTTGCTAAACTAGACTAACACAGCTACCCCTTTGAAGCTGGTATGGGCAGCTTTTCCTCTGCTGTGTAGACGCACTTCTAGTCACCAGTGATGTTGTTAATGCATAAACTACAGGTTATGAAAGGAACCCATTAAAGTGGGGGGAAAAATAGCTAATTTTAAGCAAACACTGACCCCTCAAGTCTTCAGAACTTAGTGAGTTTCTTTACTTCTTTGGAAACCACAGACTGATTGTGTACTCTTTTCTGAGTAAAGAGAAAGCAGATCATTCCTAGCTTCCCCTAGGCTAATATCTGCTGGTTTATAAGTGAAATATCCTGATGTAAATTTAAAAACTCACCATGTGAAGAAGAATGCGCCAAAAAGAACATTCTGACAAATCCCAAAGGGGCAGCTGTGTTAGTCTAATTCAGCAAGTGCCACCAGACTTCTTGTTTGTTTGATTTTGACAAACGTTAAGTGTAATGAGAATTGTGGAACAAAAGCTGTTGGGAATCTCAATCGTCCATTCTTATCTGTTCCCCAAGTTGTTTTTATACTAAAGCAAGCCACTTCCCAGACTGATATGTTTAATCAAGTGTCAAGTGGAGGTTCTTACAACTCCTTCGGTTTAATTGTCTTCTTCATTTAAGAAAAGGAATTAATTTTCTAATTCACTCTCTACACCCGAGGTCCCCCACACCCAGAGGAGCCCAGCAGAACCTGGAGCAGCCCTCCTGGGAGGGGTACAGGAAGCACCATCCAGACCCCATTCTGCCCTATCTCCACTCCTGCCCTGCCTCACCCCCCAGCCACAGCCTTGGCTTCCAGTAGCAGCTCCATATCCTGGGCCCAGCTTCTGACCCTGGCCCCTGCAGCCCCACTCCCAGCAACAGCTCAGGCCCTGCTCAGAGCCCCCAGCTGCAGCCTTGGCCCTCCTCCAGGCCTCAGTTCTAAACTGCAACTCCTGGCAGGGAGAGCAGGGGGGCACAACCCCAAATGTTTGAGGATCACTACCATATACTGTGAAAAGTCAGCCATCTCTAATAACAAGCTATGGACTGCGCACGATGCTCTTGGTGTTTTATAGGTCCCAGCCAATGACTCTTCAATGTCTGGAAGCTTTAGAAGGGTATCTAACTATTTAAAGCAATGTTGTGACTGTTCTTTCCCATGTTCATAGGTACTTTGGATCCTCCTAGCTCTCTTGTATCAACACTTAAGTACAGAACTGGTAGGGAATAACTGGAAATGAAACAGCAGCAGTGTGTACAAGTAAAACTCCAGCAGACTGGGTTCCTAGTGTTCAAAGTGGCCCAAAGCCACTTGTCCTATAACACTTGGGGTGGAACTACAGGTGAAGTAGCAGTATATCCGTAACCATTTCCTAATGTAATTTGATTTTGAAGACATGGAGCAAGTCATCTTAACTCAAGCTTGTGGCTTCTAGCATGTTAGAACTTCAGTACAGAGGACCACTCACAGAAGCTCACTTTTGAATGCAAGAGCTATTGGCAGCCAAAACATCTGGAGATCAGCCCCTGCTGATTCTTACTGTCCACATCACTGGCAGATGAGATTGGATATGCATAACTTACTAGCCCATACAGCCGCTTATTCTGTAAAGTATAGGAACAGACAACTAAGTTCAGGACACACTTTGATTACATCTAATAAAAGAATCAATCCTGAATATACGTAATCAGCCATATCCAATACTTGAAAATGTCTATCAAAGACAAGAACAATTATAACCATGGAATTTTGTTCCAAGTACTTTAGCCTCTTAACTTTAAAGTCAACTCGCGAAGTCATATACAAAACCAAGTTAGTGTGTTCATGACAACTATTCCAATTCACTCCATAATTCTTAGAGCAATTTCTTCTGCTTGATCACCAGACATACAGTAGGTAACATCTTAACTCATAAGACTTCAGTCACACAGTTTTGTTCTTGTTCCCCTTCCCAGCATGTAAACAGTATTTACTCACATGGAGATGTTCCATTTATTTTCCTTGTCGTGCTAGTCCCACGAGCAACTACTATTTGATTAACTCTTATTTATGAAGTCATCATCTAAGCATCTGGAGAAGTGGGATTTTTCTCCCACGAAAGCTCATGTAATAAATAAATTTGTTAATCTTTAAGTGCCACAAGGCTCCTTGTTTGTTTTACTCTTTAATACAAGGTTTGCAGAACTAGGTCTCAAGTTTAGTAATAAAGATCAAGAGATGGATATTTTCAGAGAAGCCCTCTACCCATCCCTCAAACTCCCCAGTGAGACTCCCTGGGTTAAGGTAGTGTGGTCACAACACTTCTACAGCCATGTAGTTGCCTACGGTGATGCCAGGATTATCAATCATCTATACTGCAGTAGTTCAGAGAGGGCACAGTGGTATAGATGCTAGACACTGTACAAAAAATGTATTGTACCGAAACAGGGTCTGCTGAACATCAGTATTTAAAAAGCCATGTAACAGAATTGCTGTTAGAGCCCAAACCTCTCTTCGAGGCAGATCTTCACCTGTGAGAACAGAAATACTGCACAAGTCAGGGTGCAACGGATTAGGTCGACAGCTGCTAAGTTTTTGGGAGAAGGGCTGAAGATGTGCATATTGACAAACACTAGTTCAAGCACTGTGCAAGACACATGATTCTGATAGCCCAGAAACATGAGTCATCAACATCATAATTTAAACAAAAAGAGTTGAGCAATCCTCTGTTAGAACAAAGGCACTTAATACTGTGCATTAAGGCCAATGGTCACAGTGTTATTACTTTATGAGTCAGATGACATTTTCTGTTCACACTCATGTAGCCAATTGCATACAAGGCACATTATCAGCACAAGGGCTCTTCATAGATAACTGCTAATCAAATCAATGTAAATCAAAACGTATGCTATCTTGTGGCCACAAACTAAGATATATATGAAAATAAGTAGTCTAGAGCTACTATAACCAGGAATTAAGTATCAAGGTATGTAATGAGCAATAGGGACTAGGCATGTCCTAGATCTGGAATTTTGTTCTTGTTAACTTCCAAAACATGTTTTTATTTTATTACCTCCAGTGAAGACTCAGCAAAGCACAATACTCTAGGAGACTTGGGATTTTCTCCCACGAAAGCTCATGCGATAAATAAATCTGTTAGTCCTTAAAAGTGCCAGAGGACTCCTTGTTTGTTTTGAGCAAGCGTTGTTTCTTAATGGGTTAGGTGTCTCTAGCATGTTCTTATTAAGAAGCAAGCTCGACTCAGCTGAGGTCATGCTGCAAAAGCAACATTAGTACCAGGGCCACATTTGTTACCAAGTCCCTGTACCACCACTGGTGTAAGTTAAATTGAAAAATAAAAGAAAAAGGTTTTTTAAAATGCCAAGATAGTTAATAGTACGAGTGAAAGGAGAATTGCTGATTACTTCAGCGCTGAAGAATTTTAGATCTACTGATATTCATAGGGTTACTTACAAGAAATCAGTGCAAACCGTTCTCTTGAACACCAGATAAAAGTCCATCTCCCCTCCTACCAGAGAAGATCCCTAGCAGTTTATATCTTGATAGGAAGTCCCCTATTCCAAACCCAAGAAATGCTAACCTACAGCCCTCATTTCCAGAAGGGTTACAGTTCAACCTCCCATTCTGCACCTACAAGTATATGTGGCTGTATTTTATAGCATTTGGGTAAGCGTGCAATTGTTCCTACAATCAATTGTAGGCGGTGAAGTCAGAATCTAGATTTCTGCACCTCAGAAGCATCACAGCTGCTTGCCCCTAAAAACATGATCTGTCTTGCAGAATACACTACAGATTTTGAGTCACTGTAAGAAATATTAAGGCCTTCCCAGAAGTCTCATATCCTCACCATAATAATGGACCGGGCCATAAAAAGAACTTCACGTGTTTGCACTGATATTTTCTTGCACACTTCAATTATTTTGATTAAAATATATCTGGACTCAGCCTGAACTGGAAGCAAATGACATTTCCGTAAATGTAAGTAGTAGATACTTTACGCTCCACCACATAGCTAGTTACCATGAAAAGCTATTAGAAGAACCATCCCAAATGATGCCACAGCACAGCCTGTGACTGGACTTCGTGCTCACCCACAACCATTTCAGATAATTTATACCTCCAAGTCAGTGGCACTGCCATGGGCACCCACATGGCCCCACAATATGCCAACATCTTTATGGGTGACTTAGAACAACATTTCCTCAAGTCTCATCCCAAAACACCTCTTCTTTACCTGCGCTACATTGATGACATCTGGACCCATGGCAGGGATGCTCTTGAAGACTTCCACAGAGATTTCAATTTCCACTCCACCATCAAATTGAGCCTGGAACACTCCACACAGGAGATCCACTTTCTTGACATTACAGTACAAATCAGGGATAGACACATCACCACCACCCTATACCGAAAACCTATTGATCGGTATAGTTACCTACATCCCTCAAGCTTCCATCCTAAACACACCACACGATCCATTGTCTACAGCCAAGCCCTAAGATATAACTGCATCTGCTCTGATCCCTCAGACAGAGACAGACATCTTGAGGATCTCTATCAAGCATTCTTGAAACTACAGTGCCCAGCTGAGGGAGGAAGAAAACAAATTGACAGAGCTAGACGGGTACCCCAAAGTCATCTACTACAGGAGAGGCCCAAGAAAGAAAACAACAGAACACCACTAGTCAACACATTCAACCCCCAAGTCAGACCTCTGCAACAGATCATTAAGGACCTACAGCCTATTCTAAAAGATGATCCCTCTCTCTCTCTCTCAAGTGTTAGGAGACAGATCCCTCTTGCTTATAGGCAGCCCCCTAATCTCAAACAGATTCTCACCAGCAACTACAGATCTAACAACAAGAACATTGAAGCAGGCGCACACCCCTGCAACAAACCACGCTGCCAAGTCTGCCCACCTAGCTGCACAACAGATACCATCATAGGCCCTAATCAAGCTTGCTACTCCATCAAAGGCTCATTTACCTCCTCATCGACAAATGTGGTCTATGCCAACATGTGCCTGAAATGCCCTAACACCTTATACATTAGACAAACAGGATGACTGCTATGCAAAAGAATAAGTTAACATAGAGCTGATATCAGAAATCACAAAACAAAAAAACCAGTTGCTGAGCACTTCCATCTTTCTAATCACTCGATAAATGATTTATTAACGACAGTCATCAGAGATGTGACTGGGACATCAAGACTTCAAAGAGAAACAGCTGAACTCGAATTAACATGCAAACTAAATTCTGTGAAAGCAGGATTGAACCGAAACTATGGGTTCTTTTCCCATTACAAAAGGTAATTTGACTTCAGGCTTCCCATGGTTTGAACCTAACAACTGCACTGATTTGCTCTTACTGTATGACCTGATCCTATGTTTCACACCCCCTTGCATTTACTTTCATTCCATTCTGTAAGTTCATCCATCTTTGAAGCATCTGACGAAGTGGGATTTTCTCCCATGAAAGCTCTCGCGAAAAATAAATCTGTCAGTCTCTGCAACTCTTAAGACGGCAATAATGGAATTGCTTGCCAAGGCTCCCCCATTTTCCTTGCTACAACAATCAATTCATCTCATTGTGATGCTAGCTTAATTTAATAATCTTAGTGGTCTAGCAGAGTGCTCAGTGGCAATTATAAGCCACCTAAGGCTTCTTTTAGCTGAAGGAAAGTGTATTCCTGTCTCTGGGACTTGCGTGTGCACGCTCCATGCAATAGTGTTAGCAGAGCATAGACTAACGAATAAGGCATGTCAGTGGAAAGTTCAAATGAATAAACCTAAGTACTGGTGTACCACTTGTTGAACAGTCATCAGTTATCAGACTGATCACTGCCAGGGTAGAAATGGCAATTCTGATGCAAGAGCACTTCCTTCTTTTAAACTGTCTACACAGTGCAGCTGGTCAAACTAAAACCAAGAAAAGCCTTACGATGAAAGCTCTGTAATATCAATTCAATTTTACACTTGTAAAGTAGCCTTCAATCTTTGTTCAGAGGTACTCTCAAACAAGGGTTAGTTAATTCCTAAATCTTAAAGGGGAACAACTTGAGGGGGAAAAAGGTCACACTATCCCAAGTTATTTGCCTTCTACTGCTGCAAATAGTGATTAAAAAAAGGCTGCTACTTAAAGATTTTTGTTTTTTCACTTTCACATAGTCCATCTGACACTACTTGGGGAACAAGTGAAAATGCTTAGAAACACAGTGCCTTTGTCCATTTCTCCTGCTGTTTGTTTGGTCTGCCAGACAGCATCAGGGGAGAGGAAAGCTATTTTAATAACAGGAAAATGTGACTGAAAGAACCACAGAAGATTAGCATGGAGCCTTAGCAGGCGGAGGCGTAGTACCTGAAGCTACCTTCAAGTGGCTTTTTCAGGCTTATTAGGTACCCAGTCAGAGCAGCGTGCAAGTCAGGCGCTGGTCTCCACACAGAGCAGATCTCTTCCTACTTACTGAGAAATCCGGCAGCAGGCAGGGATGCATGTCTCAAGATTTCCTCCAGACTGATCTAGATGGAAGCTCTTTTTATAAACCCTTTTGACACTGACAGTATGCACAGAATCACCTACAGGCATGTAATGCCATTACAAAAATCCCCTCAAACACACAGCAAGCCAAGATTTCCAAAGAGACTGGAGATACTTGCAGATCCCATCTGTCAGAGTATAAAGCAGCAGGTTAGCAGCCAGACCCCCT
>ML682019.1:16136268-16296657 GCA_007922195.1 Podocnemis expansa
GGCAGGGATGGTCGGGGGCACCAAGGAGGGAAGGGGAAAGGGGGGGACAGGAGGGGGAAGCTAGGGGCAGAGGGGGAATGGCAGGGCTCAGACCTAGGAGGCAGTGATGGGGGAGGAGCAGAGGGCAAATCCAAGAGGAAAAGGGAGGAGGGTGATGGGGAGGGGGCAGCAGCCCATGATGGAGGGGCAGGGGGAGCTGGAGCAGAGAGGAGATGGGGCAAGGAGGACAGTGGGGGGGGGTCAAAGGAGGGGGGAGCTGCAAAGGGGACACAAGGAAAGAGGGGACAGGAGGAGGCAGGGCTGGTTAAGGGAACCGAGGAGGGGAGGTGGAATAGGAGAGGATGGAGGGGCAGAGGGGGAATGGCGGGGGTCAGTCCTAGGAGGCAGTGATGGGGGAGCTGGGGAGTAATGGGGGAGCAGCAGAGGGCAAATCCCAGAGGGAAAGGGGGGAGGGGGATGATGAAGGGGCAGAGGGGGGACAAACAAAGGAGGAAAGGGATGGGGGAGAGCAAGTAGTTCTGAAGGATTCCAGGGTGGCAGGAAAAGAGGGACTGGGCCAGGAGTGGAGCAAGAAAGGGGCAAGGAGGCAGAGCACGTGCAAGGAGAGAGGTAGGGGAAAAGCCATGGGGCAGAAAGGGGAGAGGTGCTGGTAGCAGTAAGATTAGAGCAGGATGGAGAAAGAATCTTATCTGGGAATAAGAAAGACACAAACAAATTCCAGTCTGGGTGGAGGGGAGTAGAGTGGGGGAGCTGGAATGAAAGAAGGGGCCATAAAAATAGGGTGGGTGTATTTGTCCCAGCCCTTCTAATAGTGTTCAGCCAAAAGAGACAGTTGTCCCTCTGAATTCAGGTGAACTCATCAGATTGTCAGAGCCTGGGGCAATGCAAGTTTTGAGGATTGTTAGGGTTTTACCAATTAACAAACGGTTGGATTCAGCATTCCTCCCTTGCTAGGGACTGCAAATCTAGCCCCAGACTGGTTCCTCAGACTCAATGGCTTTGGATTTTAACTGGCTAAACTAGTCCATAGGTAAGGTTACCAGATGGCAGGCAAAAGGAGGACATGTCCTCCTTTTTACCTTCATGTCCTCCATCCGGCAGGCATTTTAAAAATACATGATCTGGCCGGCTTTTTACTCACAGGGGTTAAAGTATGCTGGAATGCCACAGAACACCCTAGTTTTAGGGAGAAGTGTCCCAGGGTCCCATAGAACAGAAGAATATTACATTAATACTACATTTTTTCCATGTGTCCTCCAATGTCCTCCTTTTCATACTTTGGCATCTGGTAACCCTATCCATAGGTACCAACAGGTATTGATTACACACATTCTACAGGTCAGGACCCAAACACACCAACAGCAGAACAGTGTGCTGCTGCCTAGGTAGGCATTCTGGCACCCAGGCAAGTGTATTTACGCCTCCTACTACAGCCCTACCCTGGACTTTTTTTTTTTTCAGTCCTGCTCACATGGTTGAGTTTTTACCCCACAGTCACTAGACCAGTGGTTATCAACCTGTCCTCTGCCATGGCACACCTTACTACATTTAATTAATTTGAGGCACACCACCAATAATTTCCATGAACTCATGAACATTCATGAGCCAATCCAGTGCTCTTTGAGTAGCTTTCCAAAAGGTTTTGTGGCACACCTGCTCAGACCTGACAGCACACCCATGTGCCATAGCACACTGGTTGGGAAACACTGCGCTAGACAAACTGTGTTGTCAGAAGGGACCAATATGACCATCTAGTCTGACCTTCTGCACAATACAGGCTGCAGAACCTCAACTGCCTACTATTATGACAGTGGGTCCTGTGGGATCTCACCAGTCCCACAGTCAAATAGGAGCAGGATAAAAATTCAAACAAACAACATGGGAGTGGATATTGTGGGAAGGGAGCAGAATAAAAAACAGCCTCACCCAAGGCCTGCTTGCCCCAGGCACCAAAATGCCTCCATAGAGCATCGCTATTCAGGCATGCTCCACATTCTCCTCAGAGGCTATAAACATAATTGCCCATCAGATCTTGCCAATTTCCAAAGGGTTAGCCATGGTAGTCTAGTCCAGCAAAAAAAAAAAAAAAAAAAAAACAAACACCCCACCCCACCCGGAAGGAGACATGTGGCATAGTGGTTTATAAGCAAGCACATTTAACGTGAAAGCAGTACAGAGAAAACATTAAAACAACAAACATGTATACTAGTAAGCTTACTGGAGTTGATAGCCCCCGGCCCCTCTCTCCCTGAATCTTCACAGGGGCTCTGGAGGGTATCAGTCCTTCCAACCCTTCTAAGGACTGAGACCCTTCCTTTGGACAAAAGGTCTTGGCCGTTTGCTGAATTGCAAAGGTAGTTCATTCAAAAGTCTTTCCCATGTCTGTTGAATCTATAAAGAATCCTATCTGAATTCTATCCCATGTGAGCATCTTCGGAGGGAGGTGTTACAACTTGAATGAATTTGCCTGTACATCCCCTCCCCCCCACCCATGCCACCACTGTTCATAGTTCCTGAAGGGTTGTAACATCTTGCATGGAATTACACACAATCCCTGGCCAACAGTGATACATAAGCTTAATAAGTATTAACATACTAAGTTTTGGCCAGGTTATTGAAGGAAATTACCATATCTGTCACAACTGATTGTAGATAATACACAAAGCAAACAAAATACTACAGGATGCCAGGTCATTTACAGTCATGACAAAAGATTCCAAACAAACTTGAATTGGCGAACTGTGTGAATCCAGTTTGGAAACAAGAATAAATGAGCAGAAGGAAGGGAAAGAAGAAGAAACTATTCCACTTTCGACTACCCCCACACATTGAAACAATTCAGCTAACCAATGAGTGTCCAGGAGCAAATGCTGGAAGAAAGAAGTCAATACAGGAAGGAGAAATTTTCACACTGGCATTAAAAGAAAAAGTAGATGAGGAAGAGGGACACAACGAGAAGCTTCAGTTGAAGGCGGCCAACCACAGGGTGGGAAAAAAGCATGTTAGATTGTCTCTGAGGTTAGCATGTGGACCAATGCAAAACAGCATAACTATTAGCTCATTGCAGTTGGTTACAAGTCTAACAGGAACCAGAGGAAGAAGGGTTTATTTACAGCTTGATCCAGCACCCATTAAAGTCAGTATGAATCCTTCCATATACTTCATTTAGCTCACACCCACATAATGCAAGCTGTCAGTTCTCTAGCAGCTTTATAAGTTTGAAGCAAGAAATAGGTGGCCAGTTTCCTTTTGGAAAGAGGTTGAACTTCTCCTCTTACCCCCAAAGTGCTGTGCACAGGGCTACCAGATACCAAAGCCTGGAAAGGAGGACAGGGAAGTATGCAAAGGAGGACATTGGAGGAACATGGAGAAAATGTAGCATTAACGTAATATTCTTCTGTTTTTAGGGGGCCCTGGAACGCCTTCCTGTAAAAATAAGGTACTCTGTGGCTTTCCAACATCCTTTAACCCCTGCAAGTAAAAAGCCAGACAAAATCATGCATTTAAAAATGCCTGTCGGACAGAGGATGTGAAGGTAAAAAGGAGGACATGTCCCCCTTCTGCCTGACATCTGGTAACCCTAGCTGTGCAAGACCCCTCTTACAGTAGCCTTTGTGTGCAAGGTAAAATCCTTTCCATCCTCAACAGATCAAGAAAAAGCGGTCTGTTCAAATGCAAGAATGACTCTTTTCTGGGTAGGGTGAAAGCACTGCTTCCTAAAATAATATCAGTTCTGAAGAAGAGCTGCCTGGAGTCTCTTATTTTCACACACAGGGAGTATGACCCAGCATGTAGTGATGTCTTCCTCTAATGAAATAATCTGAATGCATTTGTTACGCCGATAAAATCCTTCAGTCTGCTTTGGTATCACTTTCTATATTGTTAAAAACAAATAACTCCTTTCTATTACATTTCTGTAGAATCTGATTTTAATTTTTAGTGGGGGACTGATGATCACATGAAAAGGAGGACAAAAACCTTGAATTCTCTGACATTATAAAGAGTCTAGCAGAGAGTTATAAAAGGTTCTCAACACGTATACCACCCAGAGTAAGTGAAATTCCCAAGCATTTATTAAACATTTCTTCGAAGAACCTTTCTGAAGTCAGGTGGTTCATGGCCGTGAAGGTGGTTGTTGCTTTTGGCCTGCATAAGAAGGGCATCATCAGATCCTAAAACACATGACAAAATCCTTCCAGCTAGGCTCTTTAAAACATCCTTAAAATTAACTCAAAGGAAGGGAAGACTCCCTGCAAAACAAGTAAAGTATGGCTGGTCTTGTCTAAGTGTAATGCCAGGAGTAGGAGCGTTCTCATCAGGCTCCAAATTGGCATTAAAAATCTCCTGATTCAAGGGAAAGCCATTAGGCCCTTGAATCATATGAAGCTTCTGATAGGAAAATGCAGTTAGCACAGTTAACAAGTAATGAAAGACACGGTTGGGACTGAAGTGTTGCCAAGTGGCTTCTTCCCATAAAGGAAAAAAAAACCCTCATAAAACTATCAAATCTGAGTTTAAAACAGAAATACTGGGATTAAAAAAAAGCATACTAATTTACATTGAACCCACCCTTTCTTGTGGCAGGTAGGACAACAGCTGAGTGGCTGATTTTTCTCCACTGGATTTTACTGGGGGTGGATCTTTGTACTGTACATAAGAATATAAGCATTTCTTTGAATCAGAAGGCAATAATTTCACAGCAGGACTTTGCTGAGGTAAACTTTACTCTCATGGTTTTTGACATCACCAAAGTCCTCCAGTGGAACAGAAGCCCTGCAATTCACAACAAAGGGACATGCCAAGTGGGCCTAGGACAAACCAGGAGGGTATTTAACAATTTCGAAAGGGATAGCCGTTAGTCTAGTCCAGCAAAACCACCAAGGAGTCGTGTGCCACACTGTATGACTTGATCCTATGTTTTACACCCCCTTGAATTTATTTTCATTACATTCTGTAAGTTCACCCATCTTTGAAGCATCTGACGAAGTGGAATTTTCTCCCACGAAAGCTCACGCGAAAAATAAATCTGTTAGTCTTACAGTGCCACATGACTCCAGGTATTTAACAGCCTAGGAAGCATTCAGCTGTAGAATTTACATGATTTATTCTATGTCACCCACGTGGCTGGAAGCAGAGCTGGCTAACATGTAAGAATGTTAATTTCCAAAGGGATAGCTGTGTTAGTCTAGTCCAGCAAAAAAAATAAAATAAAATAAAAAAAGGGGAGTCGTGGGGGTTCACATGAGCTTTCATGGGAGAAAATCTCACTTCGTCAGATGCTTCGACGAAGTGGGATTTTCTCCCATGAAAGCTCATGTGAAAAATAAATCTGTTAGTCTTCATGTGCCACATGACTCCTCTTTTTTTTTTTTTATGTAAGAATGTTAGTCACACATGACTAGACAAAAATCTAAATCTTTTAGCTGACAGTGAAACTAAGCTTCAAATGCCACATGGCTGACCATAGCCTTTCACCCTTCAAGACAGATACTAAGACTTTTCCTGTGCAGAGGCCTTGCAGGTGCAAACGAGTGGCCTGCCTGGTTTCTGAGAATATTTGGTCACAATAAGGATACTAGCCTCACCAAAGTCTGGGTGACCTTTCACCATTGTGCAGTGCACTACGCTACTGCATGCCACACCAGAGGTAGCTGCTTTTCCCTAGCGAAGCGTGTGCGTGTAGTTCAGGGGTAGTCAAACTTATGGAACTCAAGAGCCACGCAAGTTGATTATTAAACATTCAAGAGCTGCACTGAGGCGATATAGTCCTATACTTTTACCTACTAAATTGATTTGCTGACGTTCTTCCGCAAGCCACACTTTTTCATTCAAGAGTCACATGTGGCTCCTGAGCCGCAGTTTGGCTATGCCTGGTGTAGTTCATGGAGTGCTTTGGCATTCTTGAAGATGAAAGGTTCTGTGTAAATGTAATAAAATGACCACATCTGTGTACAGGGGGCTCATGTGATGCTGGACACGCTAACACTTGGAAATAGCACCAGGACATTGGAGATGTTATACAGTGTAATACATGCCGCCCAGCATCATCCATGGAATTATGCCAGACTTGAACTTTGGTAGTTCAAGAAAATCCCTGCATCCATATTACCCTTGGTTCTTGCCTTGAACACCCATTGACTCCAACAGGACTTCTTTGTCTGTAACAAAGAAAGTAAAGCAACATGGCTACAACAGCACTGCATAAGGTAAAGACGTCAGACTAACTATAATTTAGTCCTTTGTTAACTGCAATCCTGGCAACAAGCTGTACTGCATCTGTACCACAACACTTTGTCCACTGTGGAGTCTGTCTTACACTGACAATTACTTGACATCAGAAGGGAAGGGGCATGTTCACACTTCATAAAGCAGCTTAGTTTATCATTTGTATATGCGTTAGTTGACAGTACACTTGGGGGGGAGGGGCACATTACCTTTTTACTCCAGTTAGGTAAACACACAAGGAGAAAGAAACAACTCTTTTTCTTTCCATTCTGCATAGGGATTTTGTGAAATAGCTACAAAGATAATTCCCCTCCCCAAGATCTGAGAGAAATACAAGTACATGCTTATCCCTTCATCTGATTGCTATGAATTTAGAACAGTGGTTCTCAACTTTTTGTAGGTCGTGACCCACCTAGAAGTATGTTGTGACCCTGCAGGACACACCAGTCCACCCTCCCCAGGCCAAATCCAGCCATCTCCCTGGCTCTCCGTGACACGTGATGTGTCCCAACACAGTGGTTGAGAACCACTGATTTGGAGCATTCAGAACATGATATTCCACTCTTCTGATCATCATCAGCATAGATACAGGTAGAAATTACCTGTTAGGATCAAACACACTTCAGATCCACAACTAGACAAGCAGCAGATCAACGAGAAAGTACACCTATGTTGACTGATTATGAGGTTTTGAATATCAAGCAATTTTGAATACATGTATCGACAGAGATTTCATTCTTTTTGGATAAGCAGGAGTTGTGTGACAACCAAAGGAAAAGGGTATCTGTCCTACCATTGATAGGGGAAGGTTAATTTATTTGGTACACTTCATTTGCTGGTAAATTTTGCTCTCTTCATTTATCCTGTGGAAAACCTAATTGGTTCTAGATACCCCTGTGATGAGCAAATTATAAATACTTAATGTAATAGGATATGATAAATTCTCTACTATTTTCAAGGGGATATAGAAATTATTTTTAAACTGCTCCAGGAACCTAATTGTTACAGATCTTTGGTAACCAGTATCCAAACCAATTCTTTAAAACTATTCAGACACTGGAAAATGAGCACACCTCATATATTCAAGGTAACTCAGTCATGTTAGAAAAATCTAGGTGGGCAACTAGCAGTATTTGTCCATGCCACGGTATTTCCAGCCCCGCTGCATTTTCCTAGGTGTTGTGCCCCCCCCGCCAGCAGTCCAGCTCTTCTCATTCTTTTCTGGTCCTGACACTGACCTGTCCCAGCTCCTTCTGTCATTTGAATTGCAAGAGTGATATTGATTAGCTTGTGAAAAAACAACAAGGAGTTGTGTGGCACTTTAAGACTAACAGATTTATTTTAGCTTGACTAGCATAAAGCAGGCCTGTCAGCTACCATGTTGCTACTCTCCAAAAAACTGAACCAATGCTGCCCTCATACGGTCTGACATAGCACAGCAACAATATCTATTCAAGGTACACCATCCTAGGACCTACCCAAACCAGCCACTACATCGGAGCTCACCTTGCTTTATTAGACTAACACAACTGCCCCTTTGGAACTTATCCATCAATGTGATATGCCATCATGTGCCACCAATACCTCTCTGCCTTATACACTAACCAAACTGGACTGTCTCTGTGCAAAAGAATAAATGGACACGGGTCAGACATCAAAAATGGCAACATTCAAAAACCAATAGTGGATCATTTCAATCTCCCTGGACACTGGGTAAAAGATAATAGTTACAGTGCTTCAACAGAAACACTTTAAAACAAATAAGGAGTCCAAAGTGCTAAAGGACTCCTTGGCTGCTTTGCTGAACTAGACTAACACGACTACCCCTTTGGATGGCGGAAAAAGCAGGTTTTAGAAGTGACGGTTGAGACAGTGCCTAGGACTGCCTTATACCTAACCACATATACAAACACTATCTACTGCTTAAATGCAAAAGCCATTACTGTGGTGCTGGGTTTACAGAAGATAGATACAGCAGCGAGATGGTCAGGTCACAGCTTTTAATGAAGGTTTTTTTCATATTATTACTGGTTTGTTGTTGTTGTTGTTTATTTTATTTAATTTATTTTTTAATGATTACCAGTGCTTCCAATAAGTCAGCCAGACAGCATCCTCTAGGTTTGATGCATACACTAGGAGATCACTAACCCAGGAGGGACATTTGCCATGATTTACTACAACCTGTCACAGCTCAAGCTCCTGATTTTCCCCCTTTAGAAAGAAAAACTGAGGAAATTCTCATAATTAGCCATCAAAACATTTCACATCCCCACAAAACTAACTATTCCCATTTTTGCCAAAAAATTCCAGCAGCCAGTCTGAATCTGGTGCGCGACAGGACCTAGAGTGGAATGCTGATGAGAGTGATCACTAAACAGAGGGAACCCTGGTGAAAGAAAGGAAGCAATGGGGGTGAAGCAGAGCGATTACTAAAGATGGGGACCCTGGTGAAAGTGAGAGAAGCAATGGGAGTGAACCAGATTTAGTTCTGTAGCTGTGGAAGACTGCAGATGGAGTCAGCTTCTTCTATGAACAAGAAATCTTTCATGAGTATCTGAACTAGATCATTCAGATTCAGACTGAAAACCAATCTTTCAGCTAGTACTCCGCCGCAAGCGCCAATTCTGAGCAGCATTCATTGTCATTCCACTGCTGGCAATTAATATAGAAATACAGTAACAACTAATTGCAATCCTAAAAGCACAAAACAGTAAAGCAAATAATGCAAACTCATGTCTTTTAGTTGCTTCAGGCAGCTGATAAAAACAGCACCTCTTAATCCTTTCTTTAAAATGTACTATTTGCTGCACGCAATCAATCAGTCTTAGCTTCTGAGGGACCTTGCTGTTTCATGGTAGAAAGCTTCAAAACACCTCAAGACAGCAAAACATTTCTGCTGCCAATATAACCTCCGAGAGCCCTTTTGGCTGCTGCCGTGAGACAACTTATAAATATTTCACTTTTAGGGATCTGAGTTTTCAACAGTATTTCCCAGCATTGGGAGTGGTCTCCCCTGCAGGGAAACCCCACACTAGTCAGGCTCCTGCTGTGGGATAGGGAATAGGAGCAAGCAGCTTCGGCCCTACGTTTGATTCACCTCCCCCATTCAAATGGGCGAAGTAGCTGGTGGGTTCCTGAAAATCACTCACCAATCTGTGTTCTAGCAGCAGCCCCTAAAGCATCTGGCCATGGGCATAAACGCGCACACAGTGGGCAACACACACAGACAGCTGCCAAGTGCCCTGGCTTCTTTTTGATCTTGTAGAGCTCAGCTCAGCCTCACAAAGCTGTGTCCTTCTGTTAATGGTCACCGCAAGGCTACAAAAAGAGAGGCAGAAGTTAAAAAATGCACAAAAGACAGCAGGGATGGAGCAGAACCTGGTGATTGGTGAGGCCAAGGGCTGCCTACCTCCCAAGCCATCATGGCACAAGCTTGAAGGAAGAGACTGGGGACAAGTGGTCTAATCCCACATGTGGGTTCCCAGAGCAGATGAACTGAGGGGGCTTTATTTTAGATAATTGGCCCAGATCTTTGAAATCAATAGGACTTAGGCACCTTCTGCTCTTGGAGGATCCAGGTCTCAATCACACCACAAAAGCAGTCTGTTCATGATGTGCAGCAGAGTGCTCAAGTCTGAATAGTTCAGTTCTCTAGCTGGAAGCTTGCATTGTACTACGTACAGAAATTGATCTAGGCCAAGTTGAACCAAGCCAGTGAGAGGGTACTTTTCCATCACAAGCACCCTGTCCTGCTCTCAATTCTTAGCTTTCACTCAGAAGAAAGTCAAGACTCTCAGTCATCCAGCTGCAAACAAGCTGTTTTCCCCACTTGAGAATAGCACCATTTCAAAAAGCACTAAGAGTGGTACTGACAAGTACAAACCGTGCACAGCACTGCCTCAACTCAACCGACCACGAAAAGACAGTACTTCCCATTGTGCTCAAGGCCAACATCTTCAACAGCCAATGGGAGGCCAGCTGATGCCATGACTCGCAGCCAACCTGAAACAACTGAGGTGGGAACTGCCTCACTGATCTCTAGGGAGTGTCCACTAAAAAGCCTAGCGATGATTTAAAAGATCTACGTTGTTCATCTTTTCATTGCTTATAAAGTATGCAGGAAAGGGGAGGGAACATTGCATTAGGTGAGATCATCCTGGCTAGGGCCTGTCTACACTGCAGCTGAGAGCAAGCTTCCCAGCCTGGGTAGACAGGCTCACATTAGCAGGGCGTGAGCTTGCAGACTGCAAGTAACCATGTGGATGCTTTGTGGCTCAGACTCATGCTAGACAACCAAATGCAGACCAGACAGCCCAAGCTGCAGATTGGCCTGCAAAGTCCAGGCTGCTGTTTTTAAGCATCTTACTTGAACCCAGCTAGCTCATCTTCCTACTCACACAAAGCATTTACTCCCTGCTACGGTGCAGGTTTACATCCTACTAATTAGGTCCCACTTAAAGCATGGCTAGACCTCATGTGGATCCATTGCACAGGGGAAGATTCCACCCACTGTGAAGCTCTGGACAACCTCCACAAGCAGTATGTCAGTTTGAGGTCACGGAAGCACAAAGATTAGCTTTCAGTGGAGCATGATAGAGTACTTCCCCCTCCTTCTGTCCCCTGGCTACCCTTCACTACTGGCTCCAGCCAGCATGCTAAGGTCTCTTCCTAAGAAAATGAACACTTGACCCGAGCAACTCCAAAAAACTGGCTAAAATTAAAAATCGATTAGAGAACAGTCTAGTCTACCAAGGGAGGCACTGAAAGCCTCAGCCCACTGAGAACTTCAAAATGTAGACTGGACAAAACTCTAGAAAACACAGAACTTGCTTTACTGCAAGAGGTTGGCTACTTATGTGGAGGGCTGGCTGGACACCAAGAATCCAGTTTTGCAAAATCTGTTTGAGGTTTCTGCATTCTGTTCCATGCTGATGTGGAATGAAACCTTCAAAATGTATTGCAACACCCCCTGTCAAACAAACCCAAATGAGAGAGGGACCAAAACTGTGAGGATTAGGACACTCAGGTGGGGAACAGGCAAACCAAGTTCAAATCCCTGAAAGACCAGAGACTAGAACCTGGCTCTCCACCTGTTCCCCCTCTTCCCTCATGTGCCCTAATTGCTTGGGTGTTCTGGAAAAGGTCTTGCTTGTTTTACACCCTGAGCCCAAGAAATCTTCCCAAGGGAAGTTTAGCCAAAACTGGTATCTTCCTGCAAAAAGTGTGATGGATTGGCATTTCCTTAAAAAACACCACCCGCCAGGGAGTCCCTATCCAGCTCTGCTCATTTGCATTATTTCACATCCCATGCTAGAAAGTTACCACTTGCCTGTTGTACTGTAATTTACATATTAACATTGTCATTATCTGAAATCTGTATGTAATGCTGCAGCAATTTCTAATTTTGAGGTGGCCAGAACAGTTGTGTATTACCCTCAATGACCTAATATAGGTCCTTTCCTATTAATTCAGAAACCATGTTTCAAAGAGGCACTAAGATTTTAAGAACCATCATCAATGTCTTATAAGCCTTGCCTCGTTTTCACCATCTTGTATTAAAAGGCACAGACAAAGCCAAAGAAAAGTCACCAAAATGCAAATGTTTCATATTTCCTATTAAGAGCTATTCCTTGGAAGGTGTTTAATAAAACCATACGTAAATTAGATTGATTTCACTTTGTATGAAGCTTAAAGTATTTACTTTGAAAGATTCACATACTTCCTTTTCTTTGACTACTCACTATCCTAAAGGCAACCATGCACACAAGCCTACTTATATTTTTAAGGCACCTAAGGCCTTGGAAAGATTTTCTAAGGCACAAAAGGTTTCAACGCCAGATGAGACCTGGAAACTTAACCCTTTTATGCCTTCAAAATTCTGCATGAGTGTGTCCTGGTACCAATATACCTGAAGATTGAAACAGTATTTGAGTTCACTAAAAATTGGTTCTAGTTCCAGAAAAAATAAATGTCAGTTTTAATGTTTCACAGTAAAACCTCTTCCAGAGAAATATTACCAACCAATGCACACCAGTGCTGTCGCAAGTGATTAAAACATTATGCCTTTAAGCCAGAGAACGCTGGTGTGTTTGCTAAGGTCAATGAGTTTAGGGTATGAACCTGTATAATTGAAGTTTGCTGGAATTTTGAAAATGTCCTAAATATGAGCATGACACACCAGAGAGTTATGTTATAACCCCACTTTCACTCGCCTGCAGTCCTAGATAATTCTCCCTCCAGGCTAAAACTTTCCATATTTGCATTCAATCCAGAATTACTCTGCTTTTTAAAATGTCTAAGGAAAAAAGCTTCCAGCTGTTTGAGTAGCTGCATGCCAAAAACAAAACAAAACAAAAACAAAAACAAAAAAAAAAAACCTTCCCTGCTTTGTAAGTAGGATTTTTAGCTATTAACTCAAAACTGACTCAAGAGAACACAGACCTGGCTTGTTTCAGACTTGAGGATCAAGTATTTTTAAGTCACCAGCAATTAAATAAAATTACTACACACACAGTGGGCATTCCTTTAGTTCTGAAAGAAGGAACAAAAAGCACAAGTTTTCCAGGGGCTTTAAGCTAGTTCAGTGAAATGGGGCACTGCATACCCTAACTCAAAATAAAGAGATAAGAGCAGTGCGGATACTTGCCATACGCCTTTGATAGGAATTTTTCATGTTTTGTCTTGAAAGACCCAGAAAAGACTAGCCAAAGTCACCCAGTTCTCTGAGGAACTACCAAAAAGAGGGTGGGACACATATAAAGGAGTTTCCTGTACAGTAATACTATTTATTTCCACTTATGCAGCTGAATATATGCCAGAAAGAGGAGTGAGGAGCCTACACTCTTTATCCACTTACTGTTTAGAGTTTCACGCATGTAGAATTTACTCAGGCTGGAGTTAAATGCATTTGCAAACTGTAGACTCTTTTCAGCGCAAATGTTTCCATAACCTTCACACAGCATAGACTGACAGCAAGTTACAGAACAAGCTTCTCTATCCAGCACGAGACTGCCAGGCCATCAGACCCAGCTGGATAATTTCTGTAATGCCTTTGGTGGAGAAAAGCAAGATGGGACACAGTCAATGACTTTAGTGGCCTCCAGGGGAAGGACCTGATCCTGCATGGGGACCCACCACACTCATGCAGACTCCCACTGGCACCAACAGCACCATGGCTGCTGTGAATGGATCCCACTGAAGATTCCAGGTATACAAGTAATATATCATTGTTCCGGTGTTTGAAGATCTTAGTTCTCAAGTTAACTATCCCAAGATGTCCGACCACCCCAAAAAGCCACAGATCATTGATTGTAGCTTGGAAAATAACTATTAACGTCCTCCAGCCATTTGAAAGCACAAAGCATCTACCAGATGTTTTTCCATTCAAGATCTCCAATTGCAATGGCTGGATAAGATTCAATGGCTGATGATCAGTGCCCGCCCCCCATTTTCCACCATTTGTAATTTTCTGCCACTTTCATTTTTAGACTTTCCCCAATTTGGGCTCAGCTTGAAGATGATTTATTAGAAAACTGAAATAGGTCCCAATGGAATTTAAAAGAGTTAAAAAACCAACCACACCGTTCAGGAAATATTTTGCTTTAGGTACATTTATGGAACTAGAACAAGTACCTCCATTGTAAAAAGATGCTGTAAAATCTACAACATTGCAAATACTAAGTTTACAGTGGTATTTAATATTTACATTATTTTGTTTTACAATGTTGTTGAAATAAAAAAACAAGATTAGCACAAAACCCCATCTACTGTCTAGTATCAGTGATCCTCACTGGTTTGTTTACCATTTATAAGGACAACATCATCATGCAGCTTGTCACAGAGACTCACCTAAAATAATTGGCCTTCGGTACTAAACCCCAGGACATCTCAGCCCTTGGAGCCATGCTCTAAATCACCCATTGAAGGATTTAGCCCTCAATAACCAGCAGGAACGTTAAGTCAGACTTTTTGAAGCATCCCCAGCGCTAGAAATAATATGCAGGAAAGTCCTAGGCTTAGAAGCCCATCACCCATGCTTTTGGGCTCCCCCACTGCAATAGTAGGTTATTGTATCTACCCTGGGTTTTGTGAATCCCCAGTTCTACTGGACTTGTAGGTGCCTCCTGAAACATTTGTAAAAATTAAGGTTTACTTCGTGGTTTTACAGCAGCTTTGGCCAACGAGCTCAAAGCACTTTATGAACATTACTGAATTAAGTCCTATAGCACCCCTGTGAAGAAAATATACCCCCTTCCTTTTACAGATGGGTAAACTCAGGCACAGAACTTGCCTCAGGTCACACAGGCAATCTGCTGAACAGCCTGGCACAGAAGTCAGACTTCATGACAGAGTCACATGCTTTAGTCAGAGACCATGCCTCCTCTCTAGATCTAAAGAAAAGTGTTGATTGACATTCTACTACCTATATAGCCTTCATCCTGTTAAAACAGGATTAGCTATTGTCCTATGCGTGACAGTCTGTCACAGCTTTTAGTTGTTACATTGCAATCTGTGCCTCATGGCCATTTGTTTCTAAGTCTACATGTGTACTAAACCACACCCCAGGAGAGTCCCTGTGACATGCAAGCTGCAGGCAGTTGAAGAGTGGGTCAGATTAGGCCTGCTGGTGTCATTAAACACCAGTAAAGTTAGCCTCATCCACCTCCACCTGCAGATGGGCCTCCTCTGCGACTTGGTCTCCAAGAACAGGTTCCACCACCTTCTCCAGACAAGGGATTATAACCTGCAATGACAGAGGAGAAGTGAGTGAGGCACACTCGCAAATATCACCAAAAACACCAAGGAACCCATTATTTGTAGAAGGAAGGAGACATCAGTCACAGAGGAAACATCTAAGGACAGCGAAAAACATGGACAACTGAGAGCTGGAGACAAAACCCACTCGAGGGGGGACTTATTTTAGAACCCAGTCATGTCACTAACAACTGAAGTTTGGAGATTTTAGGTTTCCATATCACAGCACAGCATTCAGATTTCACACACACAGCCCACTCCAACAGGGAAAGTGGCAGGTGACTCCCAGGGCTCCCAAAAAGCACAAGTGAGAGGTATTGTTTGTAATTATTATACCACATGTAATGAAGACAGCATCATGGACGTAGTACTGCTCATTTCTCACACAGCAAGATTGACTGTTGTAACCTCTAATGTAAACTTCTGCTACAAGCAAAGCAGCATTGCTACAGGTGCCTCTCATCCTCATTGGTCCAGCTGTTTTGTTTTTATATCTACTTTGCCAACTTCATAACATAAGAGAGACATGGACACTGATGTTTAGTTCTACCACCTAATGCAATAAATGCCAGATTCAGTTTCTTTTTACAAGTGTACACTTGTGAAAGATAGGCTTGTACATTTCTTGTATGATTATTTTGTCCATGCACGATCAGACAGATCGCTATCCCCCGACAGACTGACTGAGCAGTTTTCAAAACTTCTTTGTTCCTTTACTGGACAACTAAAAGATCTGTTTTCAAAATTTTATTCAGCACCTGCTGGATTCTTCAGCTCACCCTCATGTATCTCATGAGCTCAATACAGACATCTAATCTCATAATCTGTCACTTAAGAATGAGTTTTGCCTGGAATGAAGCTGGACAGGTGACAGTACAGGGAAATAAATGAAGGAGCCATCTGCTATTAGAAAATTTCTTTAGCTTAGTCTATGACTTTCTTTGTTATTCTCTCATTTCCTGTTCTGAATAGCTTTAATTCCACAGTAACAGATGACTACAATTTAGTGATAACATGCCACATGTTTGGCATTGAGGGTTGTCAACCTTAAAATCCTGCTTGAATGTAAACTCCCTAACAACATGAATTGACTAAAACCATATTAAAATTGCGACAAGGTTCTTTGTGCAACTATTGTAACATTCTCCGCAGCACTCTTAAGCATGTTCCTTCTTCTTTGGCACATTCATTGGTAGAATCATCTGCCCAGCCACTCCTGGCAATACTAATTAGCATATTGATCCCAAATTGGGTGTTACAGGGAAAGCGGGTGCTGTGTGTATAGGGAGGAGGGAAAAAAAGACTGGCTGGATAGCTTTTATCTGTACTAATGAGATCATGGGCCATCACTGTGTCATCTGGGCACACATGCAAATCAAATTTTGTATTAAACTAAAATCACACGTATATTTGCATAATATAAAATGAAATGCACAAGAGAAGTATCTATAAAGCGTTGCTAGGAGATATGCACAGAGAGACCAGACGCCATGGAGTAGGCTCCTTTTATTTACCCTGATCAAAACCAACTTAACCCCCTCACTCCCCACCCCAAAAAAAGAGGTAGTAAGAATCTATATTTTCTGAGATCATGAGACAGCGTTTCTGAGTCATGTCAAAAACGTCTTCTCAAAGGGCCATAATATTATCAGGTTTTCCCACTGCAGGAATTCATGAAGGGTAACATTTGTTACCTGTAACACTCAGCAGACTGCAGCTAAACACTGAACTGACTACACTGCTCAATGTAAAAGACTCTTTTAGTAAGACATGCTCTGTCTCCAGAATCAAAGCCCCTCCTACCCCTTCTCTCACCAAAGAGACACAGATCAACCATTTGTTTAAACAACCCATCTAGCTAGCTGAATAAGTATTCCATTTTCCAGAACTGGCAGACACCCAGATTTCATACTTACTACCTCCTCGTAAAGGCTTTTTGTTAGGTTTAGGCTTCGGGACTGCTGACGAGGCAGAAGCATCAGATTCTACTTCTTGCTGTTCAGACAAATTAAAATTATTTAGAACTTGTCAGCTTGTAATTTTCAACTAGTTAGCTAATTAAAGACATCTGCTGCAATATGTGATATTTAAGAAGAGTAAAGTTACCTGGGTCAGCTTCAGATTTCCTTTATAGCTTTTTCCTTCTTGCATGCTTTCCCACATGGCTATCTTTTGCCTTCTCTTCTCTTCTTCAAGCTGAGGGGTAATAAATAAATAAAAATAAAAATTTGTAACACTGAATGACTGTGTAATTAACAACCAATTGATACACACTGAACAGCTGGATCAACTCTCAAAAAGTCCATAAACTGCTGCCATTTTAATATGGAAAAAAATCATAAACCAAACACTGTGACAAAACTGATATAACTCCTACTTTTCCTCCCCTTGGCTGAAGTAATAATACACGTCTTTCCAACCATACTGCGTAAGGTTTTTAAGGTGCTTTAAATTTTAGTTGAACCTCTCTTCCCACCAGGTGTGGAGAAACAATTTGGAAAAATAAAATAAAATACTACATTAAAATCTAGCCAGATTTTAGAGTATATATATTAAACAAAGAGGTCCTCTCTAAAGCAAGTCAAACTATGGATATGAAGTCATTTTAAAAAAAACATTGTTTAAATCTAGCATCAAACAGCAAAATAACATACTTTCACATGCATTAGGCATAATTAGCAGCATACGAAAATAACACAAGAAGCTTTACTGAAGTAATTTATTTAACGAGCAGTATCAGTTAATGTACCAGGCTCCCTTAGTCTTAAGGAAAGAAAAGAGGTCTATACTAGTTTGGGCAGAGTAAAAGAAAGCAAGGCTCTCTCAGTCTGAATGTACTGGATTAGATTTCCTCAAAAAATGGCTATTCACCCCTTGTATAGCTTTCCATTAGACTTCAGCTACTCTGATTTCTTCATATAACTGCATTGACTTAGATGCTTGAAGATGACTTAGAAAGAGACATTAGCAATCCTACTAAACCACACACAGAAACTAAAGTGAACTAGGCATACTAAGGTTCTTTACTGCTGTTTTGATTATTAGCTTTCCTATAGAAGAGAGGGTCACCAAATCATGAGTTATTGTACCCCACTGCTTTTATGGCCTAGTAGAGTAGCACCACTAAGAATTTCCTGAAAAGATAAGCTTGCTATTGACCATACAAGCTCAATGTGCAGTTGTGTGGTTAATCTGGAAGCTAACGTTATAAAAGGGTGTTTACACAAAAATCTGGTTTGCCTGCACAGTCAGACAGACACTGCCTACAGGACTGCCTTTTTAAAGAATTAACCCTGCAATGTTTTCTCTTATTGGACATTGCGGGGGGGGGGGGGGGAATGTTCTCTCGGTTACTTACTTCAGGAAGAAGTAGAACCAAGAGTCAAAACAGAGAATGAATCAAATTCCTGCATATTAGCAGGATCTATTCATTTTGACTTATCAAAATCATCAAAGCTTAAATTCAACCAAACACTTTGGGTTTAACACGACTGTAATAACTTATGCCAAAAGTCTAGTCTCTGAAATAGTAAAAAACGGAATATATTCCACACAGGTTTCTTAATTTGATCCTTCAGTCTGAGGTAATCTTCCAAGACTTCTGTTCCAAACAGAATAGGGAAGATACCAAGCATTCTCCAGATCTTCTACAGTTTGGTCAGGTATAAACCTAGTCTGTACCCAGAAAAACCACACTGCAAATTAAGAATTTAAAAAACGTCCTCCTGGCTCTCACATTACCTGTCGTTGCTTTTCTTTATATTTTTCAGCTTGTGCATTCAACTCCTCTTGCATCCTTAAACGAGCTGCTGCCAGAGCTTCCTGCTGTTTCACTACCACATCAGGTTCTATGAAGTCACGGGAAAAAATTAGCAAAACCATTACCTTCCAAGAATTTTGACATAGAAGTGTACCCATACAGCTCTATAGGTGCTTTGGAAAAACCGTAGCTGAATTAATCATTTCCAGTAACTTACCTAGTCATCCAACTTCTGATCACAATCATCACCAACCCATTAAAAGTCACCTGACCCATCAACAATTTAAACTTAACATTCTAGTGTTTGAAACTGGCTGGTTTTCAGAAACATTTACCTATGCTCCTATAGAGAACCCACTTTAATCTAAAACATTTTTCTATTAGTAATCATTAACAAACCAAACCAAACTCCTGCTCATTCCTTTTTCAATTGCTCCCACCTGTCTCATCACAACAATAAAGTGGAAGACCCAACGTGCCCTATCCAGAGAGACACGATTTATGAAATTATTATACATCCTCCTCTCTCAGGGGAAAGTAGCCTCAGAAAGTCCACCTCTTGTATCCACCCCTCTCTCTGCTGCCTTTTATAAATATCATAGGGGAAAAGGCTGCATGCCAAAAAACCTCATTGTATTTTGCTCAACAATTCCTCCTGCTGAAACATCTTTGTATTAACACTTTATATGAATGACATATCTTAATATGTATAAAACCATGACTATACAACTGTTTGGATACAGAAGTTTCAGCACTAGTTGTGTAAAATACTGAGTTTTTTCAGAGTCAGTTCCCCCCCACCCCGTGATTTAGTATTTCCATTGCAACCAGCAACACCACAATATACTTTTTACAAAAGAGATTCCTGTGTAGTATCTTTGCGCAGTGACATCTAGTTGTGCCTATGAAAAAAGCCAGCATAAAAAGGGAAAGCAACAAGCAGTTCATTAGACTCCACATTGCCAGTGTGCCAGATTGAGCCAGTGCCAGACAATTATTCTTTACAGAATGCCATAATTACATCTCATGCTTTACAGCAGAATGAATCCAACTGAAGCAAAGCCTGGACTGTGGGAGATTTATAACCGAGAACCACAATTCAAGAGAAAAGATAGCATACATCAGTGGTTTTCAAACTTTTTCTCTCAGGACCTAGTTGGAAAAAAAGAAAGTGCATGCCCATGACCCAACAATTACAACTTTGAGGAACGCATTCCAGCCTTGTGGTGACAGCAATGGGGTGACACAACCCAATACCTGTGGGTCCCGGCTGGTGGTTTGAAAACCACTGACGTACACGGTAGGCAGCTACTACACACAAATGTCACTCCTGAAGGAGGTGGAGGATGTTAAGGGACATGAGGAAGAAGGAAGTAGCTGGAGATACCAATCAGGATGGCTTGCAAAGCACATCAATCATCTTTTCTGCTTTTCTGGAACTCCCATCAGGGGCTCAGCTTCTGTGACCCAGGAAGACTTGGGCACCGTAACGTCATTGACGCCACTACGCAAAACACTGCCACAATCCAAACCAGTTAGCTGTGTTAGTTTCGCTCAGCAAAAGAAACAAGGAGTCCTGTGGCACTTGTAAAGACTAACTGAGTTATTTATCACATGAGCTTTCGTGGGAGAAAATCCCACTTCATCAGATGCTTTGAAGATGAGAAAAATGACCAATTTCGCTCATCTTCAAAGTGCCTGATGAAGTGAGATTTTCTCCCACAAAACCTCACGCAATAAAAAACTGTTAGTCTTTACAGGTGCCACAGGACTCCTTGCTTGTTTTACACAAAACACATTGCTTTCCAGACAGCAATCGAGAAAGATCTGCTGCCCCGAAGTCTAGCCTACGTAGCTGCTCCTCGCTCCGCCCTTTGCTTCCTCCCTCTCTGGCAAAGCCTCCCCGCCTGCAAGTCCTCCTCTTCCACTAAGCCGCTCTCCTCGCCAAGGAGGCGCTGCGCCTGCAAAGCTGCCCTGGCAGTGAACGTCAGGGAGTGACTCCTTGGAGCAAAAACACTGTCACCCCAGCTCTTATAAACGGGCCCCGCCCAGCCAGGGACGAACCTAGCGACGCCGCAGCCGCATCGGGGCGGTCCCGCCGTCGGTCTCGCCTCTTCTCGGCCAGCTTGTGGGCGAGCAGGTAGACGGCGAGGCAGGCGAAGAGCAGGTACCAGCCGTAGCTGGCCAGCAGCGAGCCCACTGCGGAGAAAGGAGACCGGTCAGGGAGGCCGGGGGTCCCCGCGCCAACCGCCGCCAACGGCCACCAACCGACGCCGCCAACCGCCACCAACGGCCACCAACCGCCACGCGCCTCACCCGAGCGCTGCAGGGCCTCCAGCCCCTCCTGCTCCAGCGCCGGCCGGGCGGCCCCCGGCCCTTCGCCGCCCAGCTCCATCCCCTCACCGCCAGCCGAGCCGGTGTCACGGCCACGCCTCTTCCGCGAGCGCGGGCCACGTCGCCAACGTCCGGAGCGGCTCGCCCAATCGGAAGAGAACGCCGTCCCGCCGGCCAATCGGCCTCGAGGAGAGGCGGGCGGGAGCGAAGGAGGAGGAGGGTAATCGGAAGAGGGAAGAAAGCTGCAGCCAATCGAGGGAGAGGGCGGCCAAAAGCTAAACCAATCAGGAGGGGGCGGCGGTACATTCGGGCCGGTAAGAGAAAAGGGGGTGGAGGGAGGCGGGGCCCAATCAAAGAAGAGCAGTGCTCTGACGTCATAGAGCTTGGCTCCAGCTGGACGGACGTTCCGTCCCTTCCGGGTCCGGCTGTGGCTCCTCCCCCCCAGTCCAGCTGGGCCTGCCCCAGCACAGCACGGCCCAGGCTTTAGGTGCAGGAATGAATGGG
Organism: Podocnemis expansa; assembly: GCA_007922195.1. Taxonomy (NCBI): domain Eukaryota; kingdom Metazoa; phylum Chordata; order Testudines; family Podocnemididae; genus Podocnemis; species Podocnemis expansa. The sequence continues at coordinate 16,157,846 of ML682019.1, forward strand.
GCCTGCCAGGAGCAGCTACTAGCCTGGAGGAGCTGAGCATTTATTCCTCTCTCCAAGTCCGTCTGCATTTGCCAGCACAGCCTTTGGCACCTTCTCTTACCCCCTCCCATTTGCTGCCCGCGGCAGGTGTGCTGTGGCACTGGTCACCACTGTTCCCTCTAAGGTGTGCACATGCCCACAGCTCCTGAAACCTGCGCACACAAAAAGTATGCACAAAAAAATTCAATAGTGCTAATATTGCAGCTCACAAAGAAATGTTTTTGCACACACAGGCTACAAGTAACATTGCTGGTCACACCTACCCCTTACTTCAATTTCCAAAGGGATAGCTGGGGTAGTCTAGTCCAGCCAAAAAAACCCAAACAAATCAAGGAGTGGGGTGGCACTTTAACGGATTTGTTTTTCGTATGAGCTTTCATGGGAGAAAATCCCACTGCATCAGATGCTTCGAAGATTCATCCATCTTTGAAGCATCTGACGAAGTGGGATTTTCTCCCACGAAAGCTCATGCGAAAAATAAATCTGTTCAAGTGCCACACGACTCCTTGGTTTTTTTTTTCCCCCTTACTTCAAGCCTCCCTCCACACTAGCATCAACTTTTAAGATTAGATTCTCCAATCCCTTCATCTTACCTCCTTTGCTGATTGTCAAACACAACAGTTCCCAACCTGTGGTCCGGGGACCCCAGGGGTCTGCAGAGCCTCTCCCTACCAGGGCCGTAATCCAGCTAGTCCCGATGCTCCCCACCAGGGCTGCTTCTCCCCTCCTGTGGCTGGATCCTGGCAGAGGGATGGGGCCGCAGTGGCTCTGCAGCAGGGGCAAGGTCAGGGGGCCATAGCTGCCATGAGGTGGCTCCTCAGCGGCACAGGCCACGGTGGTGGTGACACCACTCACTGGCTGGCCCAGTGGCACTGCCTGAGTGGCACGGGCCAGAGTCTGCCCACACAGGCCAGATTACATAATCAGCCAGGAGGGCCGCAGAGTATATTTTTGTTAAAAAGGGGTCCCCAGCCTGAAAAAGGTTGAGAACCACTGGAAACACATTGCAGTGTTTCCGCAACAGGTGATTTTATAAATGTTGCAGTTGCAGTTACCCAGCTCTCCTAGGCTCATTTCCTAGATGGAAGACAACTATTAATACTGGGTTCCATGCCAATGGATGAAAAGAATGACCACTGAATTAATGAACCAAAGACCAAATTGGCTGCTGCTACTGCTATCTTTTCGATAACCAGTGTCAGAACCTCAGTTGTGTGTTAATCTCTGTATAACTTTGTTCTCTTAAAAACAACAAGAAAAGGGTTAACCAACAAAATAAAACTTGGGTAATTATGTTTTAGCCAACTGGACAGCAGTTTATATGTATATCATTTTTTGCTTTCCCATCTAGTTGCATATAGCACTGTCAATAGCTATTTTACTACTTGGATTTAAATCATGTGAAGACTTGACCAGCAACCAGATTTCCACACTGAGTTAAATAAAAGGCAACTGGGGAAAGAGATTGCATCTTGGACTAGTGTAAGGAAGAAGAGGATATATAATCTGTTTTAGCCACACAGAGAATAATTGCTCATAATAAAGCCTGCAGAGAAAGGAAATGGCATTTTATTGAACTCCATGTACAGTATAACATTTACAATGGGACTTTCAAACACATCCATAGTGCATCCAAAGAGCCCCAAACCCAACAAAAATCCCTTCTATAAAAGGAGTAATGTAATTAACATGATGTAATTAACACAAAGTCAATATGGAAACACATTTATAGGCAACAATACTACAAATCTTCAGGTCACCTGATGATACCATTTTAAGATCCATTGGGAATTGTGTCTTCTTCCATTTCTTCTTCAACTTCCTCCGTGGGTCCTACAAAATGGATACATCAGAGCTATTTTGTGCATGTTAAGACTTTATAGACACTAATCTTCAAACTGCTGTGCTCAGTTTTGAGTAACATCCATGGTAACTTCTGACTATCTCATTGCTCTGACTGACATGCAGCAGGCTTTAGTCTCACTGAAAAGCTTCCCCTACTCTATGTCCTCCACTGCCTAAAAAAGTGGAAATTATCTGGTATCCTTACAATCAGCAACCCAACCCAAAAACTGAAGCATACATCAGGAAAGATGGCCAAAAAGAAACCGGTACCAGAACCCCATCCACGTTGACTCCACTGATTGAGATTTCAAGATCCAGGCAAAGTTTTAAAAAGCTATGCTTTTGATTAATGCCATATGTTACTGATTCACTCTGAGAGAGTAACAGAAAAACAGACATATACGATTACCTGTTTTTCGTTCTCTGCCGGGTATCTGACCAGACTGCAACAATCCCTTGAGTCTCTCAACTTCAGCCAGAGTTGTAGCATTTGCTATGGCATTCTAGAAGGGGAAGATCAACAAACCAATCAAAATTTGTTCAACATGGTAACAAGCTACTGCAAACTAACATATAAAAACCATCTGCTTCACAAAGTCACATAAAATTGTATTGTAGAGAGCTATGTGAATAACTAAGGACTGTTATTTACTATTTTGTGCAGTATGTTGGCTTAGTCTGGGGTCCGATCTAAACTTGGAGCAAAATAAGATCAAGGGCCAAAAGTTCAGTGAAACCATACAAATTTCTGTAACAAAAAAAGGACAGCATGTAAGCGTTAACACATTTTTCCTGTTGCTTTAGTAAGTTATGATTGAACAGTTGGTAGTAAGGGGAGCACCTAACATCTCTGAAATCCTGATCCCAACCAGTTCCCCTGCTTCACTTTTCTCTTGACATAGATTTCTAGAAATGTTACCTTAATTGCTTCAACATCTCCAGTGGAGGGTCCAGCTTTCTTTTTTTCAACTGGCAAAGCTGCACCTGGATTGAAACTTCAAAGAAAAATAAAGGCCTATTATTAACATCCTTATGAATGACATCTGCTTCTCTAACTTCCAAAGTTAAAACTTTGGAAGTATCGCATTCAATCAAGTGTAGTATCTTATCTTTGTTAACAAACTGATACAACAAAGAACTGCCTCCTTCAGAAACACCAGCATGTCTGCTTCCCCACCTCCTGCTTTTTATCTGCTCATGAAGAGAAGCAGGCCCTATGCGTTAAGAAGATTACACACTGAATCTAAAACATGAACTTGGATATTGCTGAAGAGTTAAGAGTTCTGCTGCGCAGACTGTAATGAGAAATTACCTTTAATTAACAAAAAAAAAAAAAAAAGTGGTGTTGGGCAACACTATTCACCACCACCCAAGACTAGGATGCTTGGAGCCAGCATATCTGATGACACGCTACCAGATGTGTTAATACATCTTGCTAACAAGCAGCATTTCAATTTACTCTTTACTGCCACACAGGGAAGCCCAGCTGGTGTTTCTGAAGGCAAATGCCAGTTTAAATTGGTTATTTTATCTTACGTTTTTGTTCTCTTGGCAATATCCTTTGCAAGCTGTGCACCCCGTTTGCCCTTGAACATTTTCTCTGCCTCCTGACGCTCCTACAGCGATACCACACACACACAAAGTTAATTTAAGTTGAGAACATAATGTGCATTTTGCATAGCTTCTTTCCTTGAAAACAAATTGGAGGAAGACTTCTTGGATCAGTGAAGACTGGTGCTGATCACAAGATATAGAAGCACTCTGACAATAAGTTAAAATGCTTAAACTCTGAGCATAGGTGTTTAGACTCTTCCCACAGGAAGCTCTTCCCCACCCTTTCGTACTGAGGTGCAGTGGAGACTTATGTTAAGATTTCTAATTTCCTTCTCTAAAGATCTGCTGTTCTCCTCAAGACACCAAAAAGGACAGAGCCAAGCCAAACTGTACTTGAACACTGATGGCTACGAAGACAAAACTGATATTGAAAAAAAATAAACTGATGAAGTAAAAGCTGCCCCAAAAGCTTTTCATTAGATGCTGTTAGTTTTGATATAAACGTAGCTTGCAAACACTGGAGGGGGAAGGAACAGATTGCAACATTTAATTTTTAATCAAATAAAAACAAGAACAAACGTCTCACTCAAAAGATCCTAATTATAGAGATACAAGGAAAAATGCCACTTACTTTTAATTTCACTTTCTGGAAATCCAGCACTCTGACTTGTGGGACTTTGTGGATTACATACAATCTGTAATGCTTCTTATTTGTTACAGGGTTCCTTAAAATACTAAGGAGTAAAGAAAGATTTTTAAAAAATTCTCAATGCAAGAAAATGCTTTTTTAAAAGAAGTTCTTGCATATTTGCACAGTAAATAAATGTAGTAACAATATTGCTCTTGCTCTATGAAAAGTAAAGTGCAAGTTTGTTCTTAAGAGTCTATTTTAAAATCGATAGCCATGTTAGTCTAGTCCAGTGAAAAAACAACAAAGAGTTGTATGGCACTTGAAGACTAACAGATCTGTTAGTCTTCAAGTGCCACACAACTCCTTGTTGTTTCTTAAGAGTCTAGTTTACTTGTTTAGTACATTTTATTTTAGAAGACAGCAGTACAGAATCTCCACACACACCCACCCACCCACCATCATATTTCTACAATGAACAAAACTCTGAACTTTTCTGGGTTCTTTTTTCTGGCTCATCTTTTATTCCTCTCTAGACTTGATGCAACCCTCTCAGCAGTAATACATGAGACTTATTTAATAGAGTACTTTGCAGTAACAGATCTCAGGCTAATTCTGACATGCAAAAATATACACACATAGCATATGAACATAGTGGCTAATTCCTATTTACTTTGACAAACTTGTGGCAATTGAAGAATTTCATCCACTAAAAACCATACGTAGACTAGTGTACATTTTATTTATTGATTCAATATTGAAAACACAAGCCTGATCCAATATATAAAAGGCAGCCATTTTGCAATAAAGAACTAAGTCAGTGACTAATAGTAAGATAACATGAAGGGTTTTTTTTTAAAAAAGCAAGGACAGTTTTACATTGAAAAGATATGTACATACACATTAAGATTCCATACCTCAGGTAAGTCAGCGATTTAATTGATGCCAAAGGATCCAGGTCACCCTGAACATGGGAACACAATACGTAATCAAAACAAATTTAACAGGAGTCCAAAACTTGCAATGGAAGATCATTAGCGCCTAGAGTCTCCCAGTCAGTAGGGTTAAATAAAACTGGCTGGGACTATGGTGCTCCTTTCCTAGAGCCTGATGTCCTTGACAGGATATAGATCATGTTCACCTCAAAAAAAAAAAAAAAAAAAAAAAAAAAAATTTTTTTTTTTTTAAAGTTGACCAAATGAAAGAGTGTGGCTTATTACAAGATCCAAAGGGGTAGCCATGTTAGTCTAGTTCAGTAAAACAAATAAGGAGTCCTCTGGCACTTCAAAACTAACATGTTTATTTTTTGCATGCGCTTTCATAGGAAGTGGGATTTTCTACCATGAAAACTCATGCAAAAAAATAAATGTTAGTCTTTAAGTGCCATAGAACTCCTTGTTTGTTAGCTTATTACAATGACCTATAAATATTTTTTCTAGAAATGTAAACAAAGTACATAATATTGCTAGTAATCCTGGTAAATAAACTTTCATTCAAAAGACAAATGCTCTTAAGCGTTCTGAATGTCATTAGAATAAAATACATTCGGTAAAGCAAGCTTTAATCTTAGGTCATAAACAGCAGATGGAGAACTGTAAGCAAATATTAATCTTGCCATCAAGGATTTCAAATCTGCTCCATCTTGCACTAAGGATTTAAATCTGCCCTTATTTACAACAATGGAGCTGCACAGTTGCAATAGCCAAAGACAAAATTTAGCCTTAAGACGTCATATAAAACATACATTGTTGTCATTCACAGTTATGAAATGCAAATAGAAACTAGGGAAAATGTTGCATTTGATTCCTAAATGGCTATAAATCTAAACAATGAAAAAATGTTTTTATATTGAGTTTTTCTGGTTTACAGTTCACAAAACTTTGCTTCCTTCAGTCTGTGTTCAGTCTTGGAATTGTTTAAATTTCAAAGCAGTGAAACAATCCTCGTGAAAGCTTCTCATTCTCCTTTAAAGTTCCATGCCCCTTTTACATCTTAGGAATTAATAGCATGCACCTAATCAAACTAGGGAATTAAAGAAAAAGCTGACTGTTTTGTAACAAAATAACACAATATCTAATTTCAAAAGGCTCATTCTAATGAAGGCCACAGTCCCATAAACAATCCTGTGCATGCTTAACTTATGCTTGTGAATAGAATCATAGAATCATAGAATCATAGGGTTGGAAGGGACCCCACAAGGTCATCTAGTCCAACCCCCTGCCAAAAAAAGCAGGACCACTCCCATTAGATCATCCCAGTCAGGGTTTTGTCCAGCTGGGACTTGAACACCTCCAGAGATGGAGATTCCACCACCTCCCTAGGCAACTTATTCCAATGCTTCACCACTCGCCTAGTAAGGAAGTTTTTCCTAATATCCAGCCTGGACCGCCCCAGCTGTAACTTGAAGCCATTGCTTCTCGTTCTGCCCTCTGTTACTACCGAGAACAGTCGAGCTCCCTCCTCCTTGGAGCAACCCTTCAAGTAGTTGAAGGTTGCTATCAAATCCCCCCTCAGTCTTCTCTTCTGCAGGCTAAATAAGCCTAGTTCCTTCAGTCTCTCTTCATAGGGCTTGTGCTCCAGCCCTTTGATCATTTTTGTTGCCCTCCTCTGGACTCTCTCTAATTTGTCCATGTCCTTTTTGTAGTGGATGTTACCGTATTATATATCTTTTCTAGAAGAACCTTTTATTGGTAATAACTTGTGCTTCATTACATGTAAAAATGATCCTTTTGAGAAAGGATGTTGAATGAAATGGTTTTAAACACAGCCCTGTAATAGCAATATACACAAATTGTATGTGCATAATTCAAATTGCTTTAGTTTTTCTTTTATTAGTAACTTACCAGTTCCGTAATGCTATTGTTGGTGAGAATGATCTCATTAAGGTTGGGTAAGGCCTGCTCGAGTCCCTCACCGATCCGACTAAAATTAAATATTTTAAAAAAATAAAAAAAATCAAAGTGTGCCTTATAATAAATTCAGAAAGCCTATTTTCCTGAGGTTTACATTTCCACTGGTCCCTGTGACCAAGAATGCTAAACAAAAACTACCAAGTTTTGGTGGCCATGGACCACTCCCACACTCCATGCCTTAGTTTTCCTGGCCATAAAATGACGATACGACTTATTGACTTGGCCCAGGGGTTGCGAGGATCAGTGCTTGTACAGCAGACTGAAAATGAAGCAGGCTACAATATGCCGCCTTATTTTAATTAAAATTATCACTAACCATTTATAAATTGCTCTACTACAATAGAAACAGCATATGCCAAAAGTTACCCCTCACGCCCCAGAGACTCCTTCTGCAAACACCCCCGCATCTAACCCAGACCCCTCCTCTGAAACAGCCCAGCCCCGCACCAGATCCTGTTGTTATTCATCAGCAAAGTTTTCAGCCTCTTCAGCAGAGGGAACCCGTCCAACTTGCGGATCTCGTTGTCAGAGAAATCGATGGCATCGAACTGGTCCAAAGTGGCACCCAGGTTCTCAATGACGGGGATTTTGTACCCTAGGGAGAAAGCATCAGAGGATCAGATGAAGTCTGCATGGAAAGGTGGGGGGGCGGCTTGGACAAGAAATACAGGTTACCCAGGGGAAAAGGGGCAAATCACAGCAGCCTACCCAGCTCAGCCACAGGACTGGGAGCAGAAGCTCCTACCTCCCCCCCGACACACCTCAGCAAAACTCCCCCCCCCCTCGCCCCAACCCGCACCCGCGGGCCGGGCCGGGCCGGGCCGGGCCGGGCCTCACCGCGCAGGTCCAGCTCGCGGTCCCGCACGGCGCTGGTGTACTGCGCCGCCTGCTCGATCAGCTCCGCCGTCAGCTTCACCATCCTGCCGCCACGCGCCACCGGGCCGGGCCTAGAGCGTCCCTCGCGCGCCGCGCCGCGCCGAGCGCCGATAGCAAGCCCCGAGCTGCCGAGCGCCGAGCCTTCGAACGCGCGCCTCTGGCCCCGCCCCCTACGCCTTCGCTCCGGAAGTGACGTCACCCACCTTTGGCGCCGGAGTGTCACGTGGTTTAGGCCCTTAGCAACGCCCGCAAAAGCTACCTCTGTCTCCCCGCCCCCCCCACTTCCCCCAGGGAGCCTCTTCCTCTGCCCCCCCATAGCCCCATGGGGCAGCCCCCTGGACACAGCTCCCCCCATTTCCCTCAGGGGGTAGCTCCCTCTGCTCCCCCCATAGCCCCATGGGGCAGCCCCCCCCACTTCCCTCAGGGGCAGCTTCCTCTGCCCCCCCATAGCCCCATGGGGCTGCCCCCTGGACACAGCTCCCCCCATTTCCCTCAGGGGGCAGCTCCCTCTGCCCCCCCATAGTCCCATGGGGCAGCCCCCTGGACACAGTTCTCCCAGTGCCCCCCATAGCCCCATGGGCAGCCCCCCTGGAGACAGCTCCCCCCACTCCCCTTACAGACACAGATCCCTATTCACCCCCCAGGGGGCAGCTCCCTCTGCCCACCCCATAGCCCCATGGGGCAGCTCCCCTTGGACACAGCTCCCCCTCCTGCCTCCCTAGAGAAGGGGGTCACTCCCCTTATAGACACAGATCCCCATCTTCTGCTCCCTCATAGCCCCATGGGGCAGCTCCCTGCCCTGGACACAGCTCCCCCCACTCTGCTTTTGGGCACAGATCCCTATCCACCCACTGGGGGCAGCTCCCTCTGCTCCCCCATAGCCCCATGGAGCAAATCCCCCCACAGACACAGCTCCCCCACTCCCCTTACAGGCAAGATCCCCATCCTCCACCCATGGAGACAGCTCCTTCTCCCCCCGTCTCCCCGCTGGATGCAGCTCCCCCCACAGACACAGCTCCCCCCGCTCCCCTTAAGGCGCAGAGCTCCATCCTCCATCCATGGAGACAGCTCCCTGTGCTCCCCCCCCAACACAGCTTTCCCTGTTCCCCCATAGACCCCCAGGGGCATCTCCTCTCATGAGCACAGCTCTCCCTCCTCCACTATGGACCTCCTAGGCTAGAGGCAACTCCCCTTCCGCCACCGGTAGGGGCAGGGGCAGCTCCCCCCATGCTCCACAGAGACTGGAAAGTGGATGAGGGAATGAACAGGGCACGTTAGTCATGTGTCAGTCACTAGTGACTGGTGCTCAGACTGCGTACAGTGATGAATGTGGTAGTCGAACTTACAGAAAATTTGACTGCATTGCTTCAGGACTTAATAGGGACGTTGGCTTTTTTTCCTCCCCACTGCAACAGGTGATTTGCTCTCATCTTCCTCTTTGTGCTGTTCCCCAGTGTTTGAATCTTAACAACTGCTTTGATTTGCTGTTACAATGTGACCTGATCCCATGATTTAAACTTCCCTGCATTTATTTCCTCCCATTCTGTAAGTTCCTCCCCCCCAAAGCATCTGTCGAAGTGAGACATTCTCCCATGAAAGCTCATGCAATAAATCAATTTGTTAGTCTTTAGGTGCCACAGGACTCCTTGTTTTTTTACATAACATACAAAATAGGTTCAGTATCTCCTAACTTGAGATCTCCAAATCTGAGACAGAAACTCAATAATTACTTTTGAAACATTTGGCCTTATGCTTCCTAAGTCTTAGTTTCATAACCTGCAAATGATCATGGGAGGAACATTACCTAACATGGGTGTCATGTATTTTGGAAGGCCGTGAAGCAGAAAAAGACGTGGGAGTCATGGTTAGGGCTACCAGATACCAAAGCATGGAAAGGAGGACAGGAAAATACAAAAAGGCGGACACACGGAGAAAATGTAGCATTAACGTAATATTCGTCTGTTTTTTGGGGCCCCTGAACAGGAAAGGGGCTGGGGATTGTGGCACCCCCTCCCCCGCAGCAGAGCAACACCAGTGCAGACAAGTGACGTCATCGGGAGCTCAACAGTGCTGTCCCCTTTTGGCACCCCTCAAATGCCGGCACCTCCCTTCAATGCAGGGCCAGCTTACCGCGTAGCGCCGGCCCTGGCCCTGGAATGCTTTCCCCTAAAAATAGGGTGTTCCCGGGCATTCCAGCATACTTTACCCCTGTCAGTAAAAAGCCAGACAAAATCATGTATTTTTAAAATGCCTGCTGGACAGAGGATGTGAAGGTAAAAAGGAGGACATGTCCTCCTTTTGCCTGACATCTGGTAACCCTAGTCATGGTGGATAACCAACTGCCATAACCATGAGCTAGTACTGTGATGTGATGGTTAAATAAGCAAATGAGATCCCTGAATGTATAAACGGGAACATAGCATAGAGGTAGGGAGGTGTTATTACAACTGCCTGTGGCATACCTAGGACCACCACAGGAATAGTAACCAGGTGATGGCCACGCTTTAAAATGGATGACAACAAATTGGAAAGGGTCCGAAAATAGCTATAGGAATGATTCAAGGTCTGAAAAATATGCCTTATAGTGAGAAACTAAATAAGTTCAGACTATTTAGCTTAACGAACAAATGTATGGCTATGTGTACACTAGCCCCAGTTAGTTCAGACTTCTTAGTCCGAACTAAGAAGTTCAAGGTTAGTTTGAACTAGATTGCGCGGTTAGTTTGAACTAACCCTTAGTTTGGGTCTTGGCTGGGCCTAGTTCAAACTAACATTTGAATGAAGCGCTGAGTCTAAACTAACTCTTGGTACTAACTAGTTCAAACTAAGCATTCCTTAGTTCGAAACAAGAAATTTCTTAGTTCAAAAAAGGAATGCCTAGTGTAGCCATGGGCTAAACTAGTCCAAACTAAGCCTTCTTAGTTCAGACTAATTTGCTAGTGTAGACATAGCCTATGAGATTACTGGATTATATGAGCTGTTAAGTCCCTCCACAGAGAAAAGCTAAGTGGCTTTTCACGCTAGCAGGCAAAGGCTCAACAAAATTGAATGTTGAAAGCTGAAGCTAAACTAATTCAGGTTAAAAATAAGGCACACAGTTTTTTACAGCAAGCTTGTGGTTGATTCTCTATCACATGGGAGTCTTTAAATCAAGACTGGAGGTTACCTAAAAATGATTTTAATTTATGGGCCCAATGCAGGAATTAGGTGAAATTCTTTAGCTGTGTTACAAAGTTCAGACCAATAAGGTGCCTTCTACTCTTAAAAATCTGTGAATTGATGAGGCGAGGCAATGCAACAATTTTTTCAAACTGCTTTGCATTTCTTGTATGCAAAGTGCTTTAGAACTGAAAAAACAAAGAACCAGACACTTACATGGGAAGTCCCCTCTTTGATATGTGGCCTCACCTGGAATCGAGTGAAGTCAAAAGTCCTCTGAATGGCACTGTGCTGGTGAAAGGAGATGACAGATAGTAGTCTGGTGTTTGCTCTTGCAAAAAATATTTACAGTATCTTGTCAAACTGACTTTCCCTGGAGCTCCACACGGTGGCGCACCTGCATTAGCCATCTTGGACCCAATTCACTTGCTTAGCGAGACAATATTAGTTGGATGCCCACTTGGCGCAGGAGGCACAAAGTACAGGGAAAACTTAGTATCTTCACTGTTTTGCAGACAAAGAGTGAATGTGCAAATTCGGACAAGCCCTCAGGAAAGACTCTTGCTGTGCTCACTGCTCAGCAGCATATCTGCTTCTGTGTTTTCCATCTGTGGCATTATGCAACTGGTAAGTGTAAGCACCTCAGCGGGATGGGACTCACAGTTTCTTTTACTCATCAAGACATTGATCTGTTTACAGAGCAGCTTTGTACAAAGCCCAAAGGACAGCAGTAACATTATTTTATTGTGTGAGGCTGTGACTTGGTATGAGGCTGGGAAGTGATAAAACATGACCTCTCAGCCATTGAATTGTGCGATGTGATCGAAGTTGCTTTGGTATGTGACACATTGTAAAAAGTATTATAAGACACTGAGCTGTAGTGGCCATTGAACTCTGTAAGTGGAGTTTAAAGCCCAGTCACAAACAAGTTTAGTTTGTTCATCCAAGTCCCTCAGTGTGACATGAATGGTGGTCTAGGACTGAAACCGCAGGAAGCTGCCCCACCTTAGGACTGATAGGTACAGCAGTGTGGCAAAGGGCCGAGCCTGACCTAGCACAGATAACCATCATTCCTGTAGTCTATTAAAAGTCATACAAGCACCATATGGGCTTCCTAGGTAAAATGGGGAGACATAAATTGACTTCTGGATGCATCAAACTTTAGTGCAGTAACTGCAGTGGTAAGGACTTCTTAGCCAATGGCTGAATTTGTGTAAGCAAAAAGATTTTATAACTCTTCAGGGGCACCCCAGGCAAATACTTTAATGGCATGTTGTATTATGGGGTTTTGCTAATAAAGTTCCTTTGAGATGTCTGGACAACATCAGAGCCTAAGTAAAATTCAGGCTGTGGCCAGAATTTTTCTGCATTTTGTTATTACCAATTTGTTACACTTTGTAACAGTCATTCTCATGCTGTTTCACATGGACCACTCTTGAGAAGTCACTTGCAGTCAGGTGGCATAGGAGTTGCATTACCAAAGACCTTAATCTTTATAATCAGCACCATATGTCACAACCTGCAGTAACACAGCAAGGCTAGGCAAGCCAGAACTCCTTATGTCGTTCAGATAAGTTTAGAGAAAGGGGGATACTCACAGGCAGGAAGAGAGAATTAATTTCATCATTGTAACTGCTCAGTGGAATTATGGACAATGCTTCCTGAAGTCACGGTGGGGCAACAACTCAGCAGTCCGTTTTTAAAGAGATTGTATTCAAGTAGGGCTAGATCTTTCGTCTGAAGAAGGTGAACACATCTTATCCATGGAGTCTGGTGGCACTTTCAAAGACTAACAAATTTATTTATTGCATGAACTTTCAAGAGCCTGATGAGGTGGGATTTTCTCCCACAAACGCTCATGTGATAAATGTATTTGTTAGTCTTTAGAAGTGCCACCAGACTCCTTGCTTGTTTTGCTGGAGTAGACTAACATAGCTACCCCTTTGGAACATCTTATCCAGTTTCTTTCAGTGGGATAGAGTGGTTTGCATTAGCTAGGAGCAGCCATTGTCCTTACTGCACTGCTATTTAGAGCTGTTATAGACCATAGAAAGGTGGTTTGCAGTGGTTAAAAGTAAGGCAGAATACCCTGGAATGCTGTTCCGGGGCCCTCTATTTTTAGGGGCTCAGCATTCAGGAGCCCCTAAAAATAGACAATGGAGCCAGAATGTTGTGTTCTGGGGCCCACCATTTAAAAATAACAGGCCCCAGAACAAAGCATTCCAGTTTCATTTTCTATTTTTGGGGGCCCTGATGTTGAGCCCCCCAAAATAGCAGGCCCCTGCATGGTGTTCCACTGTATTCTGGGAGGCAGGGAGCTGCCCCAGCACAGGCTGAGGCTCTGGCCTGAGCCTGCTGTCGCTGAGCATGCTCAGAGTCTCTTACCATGCTCAGTCAGAGCAGGCTCAGGCCAGAGCCTCAGCCCGGCCTGGGGCCACTTCAGTGACATGGTGGCCAGGTAAGGGGGCCCTGGGGGAGGGCGGGGGCAGTATTCTCCCCAGGACTTAAAATTAGGGGGGTGTAGGAGGAGGTTTAGGTGAGGTATAGGGAATGCTCGCTAATCTGGTATAACACTGTTACTAGTTGACAATTGGGGGGGTCAGAGAAATCCCTTATTCAGGGACAGGCAAGCCGGCCCAGCAAGGAAAGGCCACAGAGGAGGAGGTCGGCCCGGGGCAGTGGGGGAAGACAGCACAGCACAGCAGGGGTTTGGGGAAAGGTTGGGAGACGAGTGGCGAGATGGAGGCTGGGGGCAGTAGCTGGGGTGGGGGGTAGGTTTGTGGGGAGCAGTAGCTGGGGCAGAGGGCAGTAGCTGGGGTGTGTGAGGGGGGCCCGCACTGGTGCAAGGGGGGACCTGCCAATTTAGGAGGGTTCTGGGGCCCACCAAATTATACTTTAACCCTGGTGGTGTGCTGTGTGCTTTTGAATTGTAGATCTGCTCTTAAACTTTGTAGAATCAAAACATCTGAATGGGATCTTTTTTTTAAACATAAAAGGTGGCTGTGAATACAACCTTACTTCTCACAGGCAGAGGATGGGTTGGGCTGCTTTAAGATTTTGAGAAACAAGCTATTATAGATGTGTCACAGGTGGCAAGCAACCAGAGAGAAATGAACTTTAAAAAAAAATGTTCTAAATATGCATGTCTCTTTAAGACTGAACCACTCTGATCCTTTGAACATACCAGAGTCTGAAAGATCTTTAACAGCTCTGAGTGAACTATTGCTATCACTTGGATAAATAAGCACAAATGTGTGACTTTACAAGGATGATTCTTGGGGAAGTGAAAAAGCACCATACCAGCTTCTTCCTACACCAAACTGTTTCCTTGTTTACGTCCCATCTAACATGTCTGATGCTGGTCATGGCATAGAAGACTGAAAGGAATGGGTAGGCCTTGTCTTAAGATGAAAATAGAGTGCAATTTGTCAAAGTAGGTCATTGTTCAAGAAATGGGAGATAACATTTTAAAAGCTGATGGGTAGGCTATCCTAAACTGTGGTACGCCACTTAAAAAGACCTTCTAAATTATGTCAGGGACAGGTGGATTATAGGATAAGCCACAAGTGGAGGCAGAAGCAGATCATGTCAGCTGCCCTATTCAGTGTATTCTCACTAACATTTGGTGTTGGCCATTATCAGAGAGAGGATACCAGCCTTGATGGATCATCAGTCTGACCCACTATCGCAGTTCTTGTGTTCTTAAGTGTCTTTTTAGCATTTTGACACCTCCAAATACATGAATGAGCAATGTTAATATTAGAGCCAACAAAAGTCAGAGAATTTAAAATTAAAGTTGACACTTTGCACTCGAGTGACATAACATCTTTTCTCAGTGTCTGTTGTTTGACACAATATGATTTTGTAATCCAATAACCATAAGCACAAGAAGCTGTGCTTATTTCACGAGGCCATCAGTGTCCAAAATAGCCACATCGTACAGCAAAAGGAACTAGAAATAGACAAGGCTCCAAATGGGTAGCCATGTTAGTCTAGTTCAGCAAAACAAGCAAGGAGTCCTGTGGCACTTAAAGACAAATTTATTTATTGCATGAGCTTTCGTGGGAGAAAATCCCACTTTGTCAGATGCTTTAAAGAAACAAATAGAAATAGACAGTGAATTATGCAGTAAATGTGAAGAAATCTATATTTATGCATGAAGTGGGACATTTTTGAGGTGGCACCCTTCCAGTTGGGAGTGTAAATTTAATTTATTTCTTTAGTTTGCAAAGCACAGCTCTCAGCACCCATCCATCCAGTGCCATGGTCTCCTTGACCCTAATTAAAAAAGACAAAACAAATATAATAAACAAAGGACTGTCCATAAACTTAGCACCCTGACAATCCCTGCCTCAACAGCCCTAGAGAAGAATGGAAAATGGTGGGCCTTACAGTAGGCCTGAAAAGGTAACAAATCTGGATCTTGGCGACTTGCAGAGGAGTGGATCCAAAGCCAAGAGAACATCTCGTTGCACATTCACAGATTTATAGATTCATAGGGTCAAATCCTTGCTTCACTGAAAATGGCAAAACTCCCATTGATGTCAGTGGAGCCAGGACTTCACACTTAGATTTTAAAGACGAGAAGGGCACGTTGCAATGGTCTAGTCTGCCTTCCTGCATAAACACAGGATGTTGAATTTCATCAAGGAATAATAAATGCAGGGAGATCCATTTCAAACACTGCTCATCTCACCTGCGGCAGAAAAAGGAGAAGTAATTGCACAAGTATGATGATTTTAACCCTTCTTGGTTAAGACCACCACCTTGAATTCTGCCTGGACCCTCCTACATGATTTACACCCACAGCTGAACTGCAGGCACATGCCCTGTCCTACCTGACAAAGGTGCAAATACATAAGCTTTGCACCTGCAAACAATGAAGCCAGGCCTTCATCTGGTCAAATATTGGATCTACACCACTGAACACCTGGACTGAGCCTGGGAGCCCATTTGAACTGCCCCTCCAAGACAGCAATATACGCTGCATCCTCTGGGATTAGATTATTCCAGCAGGGCATTATCCTGAAGTGACAGGGTAATGCTTTTACTTTCACTTAGCTCAAAGCCCGCACCACCTTGTGCTGCTATCCCAACAGAGCTCCAAAGATAAGCAGGGCTCCCCGGATTAGGGCCTGGATAAGGAACTAAAGAACAGCAACAGGCTTCAGAAAGTATTGGTGGATGTTTGTTTCTGCCTGAATCCACATTGAAACAATAGCAGAGGGCATGCTGCTGCAGGAGGAAAGACTACCCTTCACTGCAAAGCCCAGGCTCTCAGCCCAGAGCTCATTATGAACTGTCTACCTTTTCTTAAGTAGAGGGACTTTCACCTGTAGGCCCTGCCAAATCCCAGTTTGCGTAACTCTGTGCCAGCTACCTAAATTCCACCGATATGATAAGATCTTCTCCATTTTCTGCCTTGACAGGTCCTGTCCCATTGCTGCGTACTGCTGGCTGGCATGGCTGCCATGCTACATGTGGTTGATATGCACGTTTGCAAAGCAGCTTGGGAGACTTTAGGATGAAAGGTGCTATATGCAAATAATCATTAATAAACAACTTGGATGTTTGCATGATATGAGCTTCCCCTGAAGCTGCAAGCCATCAGTACTAATCAACGAGAAGTGTCTGTGCCCTTCTGCAGAAGAAATGCATCTCCAGCAGTAGGTACAACTCATCAGCAGAAAATGTAGAATAACTGCCTTTTGACCTTGATTTGACCAGCTTCTATGTTCACCAAAATAAAAAAGGCTTCACAGAAACATCACACAGTTACCTAACTCTGGTCTGGATGACAGGATAAATCCATTCACTTTGGGATCTTGGAAAGAATACAGAGTCACTCATCAGTGGATGTAAATAATTTATTAATTTAATGGTCAGTTCATAGAAGTTTCCTCTTTATTTGGTTGTTGATCCATTCAGTTTTATGAAAGATGATATTTTGATATTCAGGCTGAGGTTTTAATGGACAGGGTGCAAATAATTTGAACGAAAACAGGATTCTTCCTGCTTCATAAAGAACTGATAAAACATTTACTGGGAATGTCACTGGCAGAATGTTTAACCTGTTAAAACTATTAACAATGCAAATCAGAACATGCTACCTAGGTAGCATTGTCTGCATTTGTCTGATGTAAAAGAACATGTTTGTAAAGTTTGACACAGTGGTCCCGGATACAAGGAAACACATGAATGAGACACATAAAAGATTCTCTACTTCCCCATAAAAATAACAATAATAATAATCTATGGAGAAAAACAGTATAAGTTAGTTACAAAAAAAATCTTAAAAACAACAGTCAAATATAATTTAAGCAATTATACAAACACTGAATGGCACCATATGGCATCCTGTCTGGAGACAGAGTGGGGAGATTTTGGTTTTAAGGGAACTGGGCTGGATCATTGAATTGTCTCTTTTGGAAGCAAATGCTTCAGAAAGTCAGTCTGCTGTCATCAACAGGAGGATTTTGTTACAAGAGAGGTGTTAAGCCAATCAAAGTTTTGTCATACAGAAGTTTTGATGCAAAATACCAGAAGGTAAAAATACAGGAAAATCATCTCATTTACTAAGGAGAAGATGACCCTAGCCTGTTTCAGTGATCAGAAATGAGTTCATCAACAACTGAATTGCTATTTCGGAAGATAAATTAATTAATTAAATCAGACTCCTGATCCATGCAGATGGATTTGGATGTCTGGCCAGGGCTGCAGTGAATCAGTGGGGCTCTACATCAGGACATGGGGCTACTTGCATGTAACTGCTGGTAGAACGAGGGCCCCAATGGACACCCTGGGCTGAACTCAGACCAGGTGCACTGTGTGGACCCTCTTACACCAACTCTCAATATGGTCCTCCAGTCTCCAGTGACTGCCAAATTTATAGCCAGAAAAAAACAGTTAATGACTAAGCCAAATACTTTGCCTTAGATCTTATATCTAGCTGATCATTCAGTTCAGATTATGCCAGTTACTCGATTCAAACTACTCAATTAATCATTTCGCATATGTAAAACACATAAAGATACTGTTCTATTATTTGGGGGGGGGGGGGCATAAAAAAGTGGAAAGTGTTTAACCATTAACAGCTTCTTCTCAGATATCCTGGGTGCTTCCGACTCCTGATCTCCTGCTATGCTCTTGGAATGGTGGAATTGGAAGTATTTTTACTAAGAAAGAAGGCAAGGTGTCTGAATCATACAATGGTCCCTAGTCATGAGGATATGTATGAACATCACCATTTGTTTCATATCTTCTAGGCCTTATTTATCAAGAATAAGATCCTACCTAGCTGCAACGCTATTAAATATATTGCTATAGAAACAAATTGACTGATATTGAAGCTATCAAACTGATAAACTGATGTTAGACAGCACCATTTGAACCCTCCCAAAGTTGAAAAAATAAACTTTTGTTCTAAAGGTTCGGCAAATTGGACTTGCAGGTCAGTGGAATTCCTGGATGCGGATACTGAACTTTATCCAGCCATGAGACATGTTTGACAGCACAGCCATACAAATACCTTCCTTTCACAGAGCTTGTTTGATTTCACAAGGTCACAGAGAGTCTTGACAGCTGAGGGGCCACGTTCAGGAATACCAGGAGCTAAGAAAACAGATTAACATTTTGAATAAAAAAAACTCTCACAGGTAACAAACCATGCAACTTTTTCCAGTGTTTGAGGAGAGAGAATTGAAAACGAGTTGCTTTTTAGGGAAAGAAGCAAGGAGTCCTGTGACACTTAAAGACTAACAAATTTATTGCATGAACATTTGTGGGAGAAAATCCCACTTCATCAGATGCTTTGAAGATGGGGGAATTTACAGAATGGGATGAAAATAAATCCAAAGGAGTGCAAGATGTTGGATCAGGTCATACAGTAACAGCAAATTTTCTCCCACGAGAGCTCATGCGATAAATAAATGTGTTAGTCTTCAAGTGCCACAGCATTCCTTGCTTCTTTTGCTGAATTAGACTAACATGGCTGTCCCTTTGGAACTTGCTTTTTAGGGGTATCTCCACCTGTTTTGAATGAAGGAATGGAGAGCCTTTGCATTGGGTGAAAGAATTATTCAAGGATAAAATGTAATGAAATGCAGACACTTGTGGGTGCTTGAGCAATAAGCAAACACTTCTCAGTCTAGCTTTGTAACCTGTGTTTTCTATTGCAGTCGTTGAGTAGGTACCATGGTGGGAGAAATCATTGGTGATGTTCACCTGCCAACATTTTCAGATCAGCAGTTCTGTAACTTGATTTAATTCAAGTAGGTCAATTCTACACTCCATAAATATGAAATTACAGCATCCAACATTCTTTGTGTTTCTGTTGTGGGAAAGAGAATGAAGAATCAGGAGTATTTTGTTGACTACAGCTAAGGGGATTCTTGGAAATATAGATAACTGGGAAAGGTCCAGGTAAAGGATTTTTCCTTATGTCCCTCCACACTTCTCTCATCCACTCTCTGATTTGATTCCAAAACCAGTTCCACTTGAATTCCAGGAAGCTTGTTATTATTATTATTATTATTTGAAATCAGAGGAAGTCAGGAGCTTAAGTGTGTCTGAGGAACTGGGCCCAGGTCCTTGTCCTGGGAGTATGCAATCTACAAACTCAGCCCCAGCTGTGCTAGGTGGGGACAAATGTGGCCCTAGCAACCTTTTACCCATCCTTCCTTCATCCTGGGGCCAGCATAAGTTAGAGCGACTCCAGGGTTGCTCTAATTTATGCTAACCAGAACAGTCCCCATGGGCTGTTCAATGACTTTGAATAACTAGAGTAGAGGAGGCACGGGCCATGCCTTGACAGGACATATTCTCAGAGATGAAGGGGAGCAGGTGATGTAGAACTGATTCTACTGGTTTTAGGAGAATCCCCAGTGACAGTAGAATCCCAGGCTTCTCCTTTAGGGCAGCTTTAAAACACATTGTGCTACTAGGGTATTAGCTTGGGTTTATATTCCCTCTATTTATCGTCTTATTACGTACCATCGGTGCAAGTTTTTATTATGCAGGAGCCGTCATGCAGACTGAACCCTTCTTTACATTTGATGCAGTTCTTCCTAGAACCTTCACAGGATGAACAGCTGTCATCACATCTGACCAAAAGACAAGCACACAAATATTTTGTCTAGGCACCAAGACCCCAGTATGGTTCATTCAACTGTGTCAGGCCATTTGTCTGGAGACACCAAAGAATCTAGGCCCATTCAGCCTCTGGGCACTGAAAAGAATGGATTTTAACATTTAGATTGAACCAGCTCCTTTCTCTTTGGAAAACTTGAACTGGTGGAGAGTTGAACTTCTTATTGGACTAGTGATAGGATACTGGAGTCTTTCACCTCCATTTCATGTTTGTTTCTGATCAGTAATGATTAAAAAGTTACCCTCCTCTGATGGCCTATAGGAAGTGTAGTCAGCAAATCCCAAATATTTCCCTCCTTCTTCACCTTCTTAACAAAAAGATGAAAACAAAGCTATTTTTTAATATTCAAAGACAAAGCCCAACACTAGGCTGGAATTTCAGGGTTTTAAACATCCCAGGATTGCAATTACCCCCAAACCAAGCATTACAAATCCAGGAAATCCAGGTTGTACTTTAAAGAAATCCAGACATGTTAAAGTTCAGAAATGACGTTAATGCTCCTAAACAAGCTTAGTACTATGCTGTAGAGATGACGTGATCAATAATGCTTGGTTTGGAGGAAATCACAATATCCCTATTTTCTAAATTAATGATAGGTACACTCCAGTTTAACAAAGTTTTTTTGCCTGGGTGGGAATAAATCAGTGCAACATTTCTTCACTTTTTTTTTTTTTTTTTTGAGGAAGAAGGGCAGCTTGGATCAACTACAGAGAGTTCAAGTGCTAAAGCTGAATGTAACAATACAGAAAAGAAGAAAGAAGGCCAGACATTTCTCCTGGTCTACATTCATGGTGAATCTCCACTTATGTTAAAAACCTACTCTTTGAGACTGGACTAGAATGGGGTTTCTTAGAGAACTTCTATACAAGTTATCGCAGTACCTTGCAAAGTAAGGAGTTAAACACTGCTAGAGAACTGACTGTGATGGCAAACGGAGCAGTTAGTTTAGGCTCAAGGTACATTCAGGTACCAGACCTTGTTTTCCAAAGGATGGCTCTTTCCCTGGAATACCAGAGCTACCCTTTTCAAAGGGCACAGAAGAATTAGGATTGTTGACTCCAGTCATAAGGGACGTTGGCTGAACATCTCCCTTCATGGAAAGTGCAGCAACCCACAGCAGTGTCAGCAGTGCCTCTGAGCCCAAGTTCTGCTGTATGTAGGTTTAGAACGCATGACCAGCAGGTTCTGAGGCAAGAATTATGATGACTATTTATAATTTGTATGATTGTAGCCCCTAGGAGCCTTAGTCATCTTGGATCAATCATGCCAGGTGTTGAACAAACAGAACTATAAGACAGTCCCTGCTCGAAAGAGTTTAGTATTTAAGAATGCTCCATACACTGACACTTTTTGTCAGTCACACATGTGAAAAACAGCTCTCATGAAGGAAAGGGGATTCCAGAAATCCCAGGGCTTGTTTGATTTTGTTAGTCAGTCTAGTCAACAGCATCAGCCCCCAGTTGTTTTCATGTTTTTTATCTTTGTTCCCCATGATACAAACTATGAGCTGACCCACTCCAGTTGCTGATGTATCCAGTCAGCTGTTAAGAATGGATCCCTGGGAAATTCATCATGCTAACATCAGAGAGAAAGGCCTAAAGAGGACACCTTACCTTGTGCAGACTTTATAAGGTAGACCTGGCACTTCCTCCGCATAAAACCCCTGACTGCAAGCAGAGACACATCGCCATTCATGCAGGTGGAAATCTTTGGCACATTGTATGCACTCCTCTTTGCCTGGCCCTAGGGAGAAGTGAAACATTATAGTCAGCTACGAAGACAATTACCACATTGTACGAAGATGACTGCATTGGATGGGAGCCAGGGATGCCCAGGAGGATACACACAGCAGTCTGCTCTCTTTCAGAAGGCTGTGGAAGAGTAAACAACCTGCCAGCTGTGTTCTACGTGGTCCCTCAGCTCCTACACACATCCCAGGCCCAACAAATCCAGTAACCTCAATATAAAGGACCTTCAAAAGAGGCAGAGAGGCCCTCTTCAGAAGCATAATCTGAGATTTTTAGTAGTTTGCACATGGACCAAGCCCTCCAGTGAGCACAATCTCTGATCTGTACTGATTTTCTGACTGTGGTTTTGACCTTGCAGAGACACTGAAACAAAGTATGAGTCCACCATTGTCCCCTGCACAGCCAACCCTTCATGCACGGTGTTAACGATCCATTGGGAAGATTCAGAGCCATGAGAAGATGGCAGGAAAAGCCACACTTAGGTCAGGTAGCAGGTTTTCAGTAGCAGTGCCATCCAGTGGGCTCTCTCTTCCTGTGACCCAGGTAAAATTGAGATGACGTGTGTTTTTTTTCTGGCAGATTTGAAATATTAATGCATTTGATCCTTCTTTGGCTTGTTGTATGCACTATGTTGCAAATCTCTCTAGTAAGACCGCAACCATAGTAAATGTAAGTAGATGTGACATTTATGAGCAATCAATGCAGCTGAAAAAAGTGGGTGTGCTGTGGAATTGTTTGTTTCATTGAAGTGCGCTGTGTTACTGAAAAGGTTGGGAACCATTTAGCTAGGGGTTGAGCGTAAAGTGTGCAGAAGGTCACGTGAGGTTGCCTATTCAAGTATAAGCTAGGGAAAACAATGAAAGGAAAGATACTTTGCTTCTCCTCAGCACAGATATTACTCCTGAGAAAATTCTATGCCACTGTGCAAGCGCAGAATTAGCAACCTCACAAAATAATTGGTTCTGACCAGGAGGTGATGGAAAGCCAAGGGGTCACCTTACAATTACACCTTTCACCCACCAGCGGCTGATGTGGCACAAGAAGAGAGGGCATCTGGCTCACAAAGACAAAAACAAGGAGTCCTGTGGCACTTAAAGACTAACAGCATCAAGGTGATTTGACCTCAACTTCCTCTGTATTAGTATGTCCACACAGGCTTCTTATTTCGAAACAACAGAGGTGGTTTCGAAATAAGAAGCGGCATGTCCACATGACGCACCGTTATTTCAAAACCGTTAAACCTCAAATTTAATCGAAATAGCCATTGTTTAGAAACTGTTGTTTCGAAACCGTTGTTTCGAAACAACGGCGTTCGGACATATTGTTTCAAAACAACATCATTGTTTCAAAACAACGGTTTCAAAACAACATGTCCAAACGGCCTTGTTTCAAAATAACCATTTCGAAAAAAGGGCTATTTCGAAAGCAGGCTTTCCCTTAATTTGAATTAACAAACTGTTAATTCGAATTAACTTATTTCGAGATAAGGACTTTATTTCAAAATAACTCATTTCAAAATGGGTTATTTCGAAATAATGATGTATGTGTGGACATAGCCTATGCTGTTCCCCAGTGTCTGAATCTTAACAACTGCTTTCATTTGCTTTTACAGTCTGACCTGATCCCATGACTTACACTCGCCTGCATTTATTTTCTCCCATTCTGTAAGTTTCCCCATCTAAAAAGCATCTGACAAAGTGAGATTTTCTCCCATGAAAGCTCTTGGGATAAATACATTTGTTAGTCTTTAAGTGCCACACAACTCCTTGTTGTTTTTTCACTGGACTAGACTAACACAGCTATCCCTTTTAAAACCAATAGAGCAGTCTCTCTTCATTCCACAATTGGCTAATTTGCACACAGATCCAGCAAGAGCCGTTGGGGCTCTGAAGGCATGGCCCATGAAGCAAGATGCTGTTGCATTGCAGAGCAGTGAGTTCACAACTTAGGCCCTCAGGGCTGGGTGTAAGGTGGTTTGGAGGAATGGATTGAGAGCCCTTGCAGTTACAGATGAAGAACTTATTGCAGATGAAGAACGTACCGGCACATGTCTGGCAACTCGAGTGGCACTTCTCGCACTTCCCGGTCTCTTTGCTGAAGTACAAGCCTGGCTGGCATTCTGGAACACAGCCTGCTCCTAACAAGCTGTTGGAAAAGCAAGACAAAGTTTTATCTGCACACACACAAACACACAGCTTTTTACCATCCTCCCCCAAGCAAAATAAACCCATCCAGTCCTCATAGGATCTACAGGCCATTATAATTGCTTCTTCACCAGTCCCTGCTTGCAGCTGATGCAGGGGGCACAGCCCAGATTCTCCTGCACCCCTTTGATCTGTGGCAGCCTTCAGGTTACACTAACTTATGCCAGTTGGATTGGCTTGCTGTAGAGTATCCTGGATCAGAGGACAACTGCGGTATATGGTTTACACCACGTACAGCTTGACGTGCAGTCTATGCCTACAGCTGAGGACCGTCTGCCAAAGGGCCACTCAAACCTGGCTCAATGATACCAGGCTGTAAGGTCTGAGGCCTTCTTAATATAGCTGCTCCTTATCCTAGGAGAGAGAGCAGCCATGACAGAACCACATTAGCTCAGGTGCCTCAACCACCCCCCTCTTCTCCCATTCAGGGACCCTCCTCCTCCATGAGACCTAACTAACTGGTCAGCTAAAAAATCCAGGAGAAATGGTGGGCTTTGCTAGGGGCCAGTTACCTAACACATCCAGGCTGTGGCAAGCCCAAGTCTTGGCTCATGGAAAGAGCACCTATTTCATACTCCCATTTAGATGTTAAAATTGTGACCAGAGCCGTAACTACGGCAGGGCCAACGGGGCAAAGCCCTGAGCAGCACGGAGCACCTCAATAGAGCCGCTCTATTAAAGGGCGGCTTTTGTGGCACCGGCTCCAAGCGCCGCTAATGGCAAGGTGTGCATTCCGATCAGAACACACCCCTGGCGGCAAAAACCGGCATTACGGCTCCGATTGTGACGGGCCCTTTGAGTGGCCCCTGCTACTTCATACATCCGTCCCAAAAAGGGCAGCCATTTTGGATGCTGTTACAGATTTTAAAGTTCCACTGACACTTTTTGATGGCCAAGGAATAAAACTGCTTGAGACGAGCTACTGTAGATTTGGAGGGGTGGCACCTGGATGCAAGCCATGATTTCTTTTCACAATAGGTCAGATCATTGGGGTCTGAAGCCTACTAAGTGCAAAAGGAAGGCTGAATAAAACTAAAGGGCCTGTCTCCATGGGAAGTTCCTGCTGTGTAGCTATATTTAACAGCATGCAAAATGGTTGCCCTTCGTTATGGTGGAAGTATGAAGTGGGGTAGGAGAAGGCAAGCTTCCAAGTTTAACTCCTGAACGTGGGCATGAAGTATCTGTTTTTTCAAGAGTTAAGACTCCAGTTTCCTATCAGGGTTGTCCTCGGGCACGTGGAGGGAGCTGCATGCCAGCCAGTCCCACCCCTACCCCCAGCACCGGGGTGGGGGTCAGGGGCCCCTGCAGGCCAATTGGCCCTGGGCCCTGCTCCCCCACAGGGAAGCCCTGCTTGCCATATATATAGCTACAGCTATGTAAGTCTAACACCCCCTCATTCCCATGGAGACACTCATTTCAGTTTAAGGGTGACTTCCTGAAGTTAGTTTGGCACTAAGGAAGGGTTTAAGTTACATCAAAAATAACAAAAAACCAAAAGATCTCTCAGACTCGAATAAGAGCACCCACATGGGTGTTCTGTACTGGTATAACTAAACCTGTACAACTAGACTGGGAAAGCTATATTGGTATAACTCGTAAAAGTTCCCTGTTTAAATAAGGCCTAAATAAGAGACCTCTGTTTGTTGTATGCATTTTAAATGGACCCAAAATGGATATTTATAGGATCAACCCAATCACTGGGTAAACATCCCTTGTTTTGAAAAACCATCTGCATGGAACGAGCTGAACCAGGGAAGGTTCTGAAGGAGCCATCTGAGGCTCCCGTGGAATCTGTATGTTGTATAACATTCAAGCTAAACATTTTTCTTTGCTCTTTTTCTCCCTTTTAGATGTCCTCCTGTCAACCCCCCCACCTTACAAACACCCCCAGCTACAGGAATTTAAATCAGACTGCATCAAGAGGGATGAAAAAGAGCCAATGAGAGCCAGAAACGAGGTGGTAGACACCAGGGCCCTCAGCGCTCAGTCCCCAATAATATCCAGGCTGGGACAGAGTACTCAGCAGGTTGGCCTGACTATAGATAATAGGCCTCACTCTAAAACAAGCAAGGAGTCCTGCAGCATTTTTAAAGACTAACATATTGATTTATCACATGAGCTTTCATGGGAGAAAATCCCACTTCGTCAAGCTGGGGGAACTTAACAACATCTTCAAAGCATCTGACGAAGTGAGATTTTCTTTCATGAAGGTCATGCAATAATTTTTTTAGTCTTTAAAAGTTTGTTTTGCTGAATTAGACTAACACGACTTCCCCCTTTGAAACTTGTCAACAGGCCTCACTCTGACTCTCATGGGCCTTAACAGCTCTAGGAATGATGTGAGCATAATGGATAACATCTGGTCTGTCAACAGCCTTAGGCCAGGTCTCTACACTACAAAGTTTTGTCAGCATAGTTATGTCGGTGAGGGGTATGAAAGCACCACTCTGCCCTCCAACTGGGCTACACCAGCAAAAACCCCAGTGCAGATCCAGCTTTGCTATGGGAAGAATGCTTCTGTCAACATAGCTAATGTCACCTGGGAAGGTGGTGTTACTATGCCACCAGAAGATCTTAGTGGGCAGCTACCGATCTGGAGCTGATTATCCTCTCACTCAGGCTGTTTTAAATCTGTGTAACGCCTCTGACTTCCAGGGATTTACTCCAGCCTAATGGCCAATGAGCCAAACCCCACTGAACTAACGGGAGGCTTTGTAGTGACTTTTATGGACTCTGGATGAACATTAAATGAGAGGAAAATGAGGCTGTTTCTTTACCAGTGATGACTTTAACAATGATACTTAGTAGTGCAAACAGAGGCATGCACTGTGCTCTCTGTATGTGTAATATGGCATTTATACGCCCCCATGATGAATATTTTCAGCTAGAGGATGAGTTATGTTATCTAATGACCGCTCCCTCTGAATTTCCTAGCTTTAAGCAGTTTGAATCACAGTTGTTGTCTTATTGAAACAGATATCTAACAAGGTCTGAAACAAAAACACAGCCATCTATTTTTTTTTGAAGTTCGTTTTTTTGATTTCTTATAGTGTGCAGATTTCATGTGAATATACTGGAGGAAAAAAAAATTCTGAAAAAATAAAATCATCCCATGCCGATATTTTACCTCAATCCACCCTTGCACAGAGTATGTTTATCTGGATCACCGGCACAATTTTTACAGCTCCGATGACATTCAAGACAGAGTTTTTGACCTTTTAGAAACAAAGAAAGTCAGTGTAAATAAAACCTGCCCAGAGAGATGCAAGGAAAGTCTTGGCTACAATGGACAAGATCTGACAAGTTGAAAAGTCCTGTGGTTTGGCAGCAGTTTACTGAGGAAGAACAGCATACACCTGGGCTGTCTATTACAAAGGACATTCAGGTTGGTGATGTTCAGACTATGTAGATAACCCACAGTATTTACTTGAATAAGCCAGGTGAGTTAAGGATTTTGTGATCCTTCTGATTCAAAATGTGCTTCTTCTCATGGATTTCAAATGATCCCCATACATTTCAGTAGGTTATGGAACCGGAAGCTGCATGAGTCAACACACGTTATGGACCCAAGCCAACTTTCATTAAAGTCAATGAAGACTTTGATGGGAGTTGGATGGGCCTCTATTGTCAGATAATTTCAATGAGGTGATTTGCTCTGAGGGAATCTCCTGGAGACATTAGGTGTAGAGTGATGTTGATCCATCATGTACATAAAGGGAGGAAGCAACATTCCTATTCTTGCCCACAGCTGGACATACTAAAACGTTCACAGTGCTGCTCATGACTACATCACTACAAAAACAGTGGAACTAAAGAGAGTACAGGTGACAAATGTTGGGAGAGAAACCACACTCTAGCTGTTTTGACTAAAAAAATGTGACCTTTGTTGATATGAAGGAATGCCATTTACAATGGGATGGTGGAAATCTTACTTTGCTTTAAATTCCCATCTTGTCTTTGTTCAATGACTTGCACCTGTTACCTCCTCTTTCTCTTTCCCCTCCATTGCAAGTGATCCACAGCAAAACACCTTATTAAGGCAGGTGGAATAATAATGCGTAATAATAGCAAAAATGGCTATTGAACTGCCACCATGACAATTACTCGTATATTTCTACAGCCAGAGTTTCCACCTTTGGAACAATGGCTAAGGGTGGAATTTTCCAAAGGTATCTAAGTAAATGAGGTGATTAAGGCATGGTGTACTCTACACAGTCAGGTTGACACAAGGCAGCTTCCATTGATCTAACTATGGAAGGATCAACACTGAAATTTCACTCCTGCCAATATAACTGCTCAGCTACTCTGACTTAACTCCAACTCCACAAGAGATGCAGCCTCAAGGACAATGTTGTTAGACTGATGCGGTGTCTGTGTAGACATCGTGTTGCTTATATTGACCGTTACTCATTTGCAGGCACTTTCCCACAATGCCCCACATGGACAGTACAATCAATACAAGTTCTTCTGGTTAGTATGCATGTTGCTGACACAAGAAGCAAAGCACAGACTCGCAGTGCAATTGCTGCGGTCAGTTTATGCCGATGTAAGTTAGGTCAGCTTGATTTAGTAGTGTAGTCATGGCCTACCTCTCATTGACTTTGGGAATTAGGGCTTACATCACACATGCACCTTTTAACACTCTACCCTAGGCTTTGAACTGGGAGAATTGCAGCACTCCAATCCAGACTCAGCCTCTGATTTGCTGGGGGGCCAGAAATGTTAATTAACTTTGAGGGGCTGAATTCTGAAACCTTGATTCTGCTGCTGAACCTCAGTGACTTCTCATTATTCACAGCCTCCGCTGATTTCTGTGCAAACCAGGCCTTCCATGTCTTGAATTGGGCACCCAAAAATGGAAACAGCAAAAAAAATCAGCGAGCGCATTTGAAAGTTATGACTCTGACCTTGGCATTATAGTTTTTACAACTGCAAAAGAGGTATTATAATACTGTCCTATTCCTGGGGCACTGTGCAAGTTAATGCTAGCTCATGCTTGCAAAGCAGTGTGAAGCTTTTAGACTTGTGTTACCATTGAGGAGGATGATCAGTCCAATTTTTTAAGCGGCACTATTCATTTTTTTTGCACCGTCCTGTGTTACCGTAACATTCTGGTTGTCCTCTCTACTGGCAGCAACAGTGCTATGTGGGAATTTTATCTGCCTGGTTAGATTAAGAAACTCCACATGCAGGCACCACCCTGACATTTTAGATTTCTTAAATTCTTCCATTTGTGATCATTTGGAGAAAAAAAAAATAAAGCCCACCCCATATATTCTCATGTTCCAGTTTGTAAACAGTTCACAGCCTTACTTTCATCTGAGTAAAATCCGGCTGGACACACCACCACACATGTGTTTGTTTCCTGGTGGTGATAGAAACCGCGTCGGCAAGACGTGCACTGATTCCGGCCCCTGCCCGTGCAGGTTTCACACCCTTTCTGGCATCTTCGGCATCTCTTAGCTGTGTTGTCCCCAAAATACCCCGAAGGACATGAACTCACACACACCCTGGAGAAGAATTAAACAAACCAGACACAGAATAATCATTCCAGGGCTCCAACTTCTGCCAGATGAGTTCAGCGAAGTCAACAAAAGGGGAGGGCACTCAGCACCTCATTGGCTTGGTTCAGTAACTGCACATGATAAAGAGATTACAATGTAAGGCAAAAAGTCACAGTGATAAAGTCAGGGTCTAGATGGTGAGCAAGGGACTAACCTCTGGACCAGATCTACACTACTGTGGCTTGGAGTGGGGAGCTGGGTGGCAGGTGGCTGAAAGTCGAGTTTCTGGGGGGCACCCTGGATGGGAGAGGGCAATGTGGGGGGGGGGGCAGCCAGGCCCCCACACAGCGAGGCCCCCATCCAGCCCACAATGACAGCCTGAGTGGTGAGCCAAGCACAAAGTTCACAGCCTGCAGCTTCTCAGCCTTTCTTGTCATTTTTACAGCCTCAGTAGGCAGCCAATAGCTGATATAAATAACTGTGTACATGGACACTGTGTCTCCTTAACTACACCAGCATTAGCCCTATGCCTCTCATGGAGATGCAGTTATTATGTCAGCATAGTAGTGCCAGGTCTACACTGGCCATGGATTTCGGTGGCAGTCGAAAGTCGATGTGCAAGCTATGTAAAATATTGTGTATCTCCCTTTGATTTCCTAATGCATACTTACTGTGGCATCTCCACTGCACTGAGGTGATGGGAAATGCCCTCCTGTTGACTCAGCACTACTCTTCTTGAGGGGGTAGTCTTATTGCATTGACTTCTGGGTCAGTGGTTCAATTGATCTGGAAAGATCAAACTGATGGCAGCGAATTTCTTGCCATCAGTGTAAACCTGGCATGGGGTACTTCCCCTGGTGGAAGCAAGGCTGTAGTACGTGCACTGACCTAATTAGGATGACATAAGCTGCCTTAGGTCAACCTAAATCTGTAGTGTACACCAGGCCTTTCTATCCTACCTAGGTTCTTATAAAGCCCACATCACCATGCTATCAGAATATCTTTAGCAGCGTATTAATTCCTGTGACTAATATCTATCACCTATAGTTATTATGCTCAGTTCAGCTTTTCTTTCCTCCTGCACAGGTCTCAGGGGAAGGTCTGGAAATAAACTCTTTGGGAAATGGAAGTAGAAGAAAGCCTTTGGGAAAACATCTGGTATTATTCTCTCATTGTTTCCTTTTGTTCTTCCATGTCTGTATCCATCTGTAGTCTTGTCTCATACTTAGTTTGTTACCTCTTTGTGGCAAGGATCATTTTTTCATTCTTTGTGCAGAACCTAGCACAATGAGATTCCGGTCTGGGACTGGAGCTTCTAGGTGCTAAGGCAACATGAATGATATTAGGACTAGGCTGAACCTTGCTCTTTTCTTTGACCAGTTCTTTCTGGCTATATGCAATTTTTCATGAGGAAATCCCTTACTGACTCTTCTTGTTTCCACTGAGTTACTCTACCAAGTTACAGATGTTTGGAAAACATGGTTATTAAACATTGTTGTACCATGACCTTTGTGGAATCAGCATTCAGGTGGGACTGCTTTGTAAAATACAAGTTGCAATAGCCAAGTTGGACTGCACAGTATGCAATCAGATTATAGGAGACACAAATCAAACTAAGAGGTGATTTAGGTGTCAGGACTTTGAGACAGCCGGTCCAACAGAAGATTTAGGAGTAAGGACTTCTAGGCCTTGTGGCGGAATAGTGAGTGCTGACTTCTAAGTATTATACCTGCCAAGGATAAATTAAGCGAATGCACATTGTATATCTGAAAAGCAAGAAAGGGTGGATCGCAGTTCCCCAAATGCACTGTAGTCTTAGCTCATTAAGTCTGGTGTTCTGCAGGCAGTGAATGGTTCTCATTTGGTATTTACTGTAAAGAAATGCTGATTATCCAGATAACTCCGGCAGTTGACAGTCTGACTGTAGCAATGACTGCACACCAATTTCCCTACCAGACAGCTCCTCTCATCTGTATTTTCACTTGCAGAATTACTAAGTCATCTAAAAAGCCTTTCATCCTTTAAAACAATCTGCTCTGATTTAGTCTTTATTACCAAGGCCTAAACAGAATTTCAGTTGTTCGAAATGGTCTTTAAAGCCACTCTCATAAATAGCATGGGATCCCAAGGTTCCTACAGGTTTCCCAATGCTAACGCACCCTAACTTGATGTCTGTTTCCATGTGGAAAAATTTCAAAAGAACCCACATTATTTAGGGACCCATCCCCCATTTTCAAAAGTAATTGAGGCCCTTCAGAGCTGAGGTCTCATTAAAAGTCAGTGGGACTCAGCATATAGTAGGCACCTCTTGAAAATGAGACAAAGTCTTGTAAATCATGTAGGGAGAAAATTACAGCCTATGTCTTCCTCATGCTGTCCATGTCCCACTTTGGAGCTGGAATCTCTCTTGCTCCTTCTCTTAAAATACATTTTGACTGGTGCTTATGAATGGTGCCAAATCAACAGCCTGACAGAACGAAATTCTTCATTTACCGATAAGACAGGCATGGCACACAGGGCAGGTCTATGCTGCTCGCTGTTTTTGGCAGCAATTGAAAGGAGATACTCAAGTTACTTAAAATAACTTGCATAGCTCCCTTCAACTCAGCACTACTCCAGTTGCCGACACGGTGTTAAGGAACTGACATACCAATTGATGGAGCAGGTCTTCACAGACCCAGTCAGTCAAACCAGATTGATCTGACAGCAGCAAATTTGCCGATGTCACTGTGAAGACAAACTAGAGCTAGCTTCCCTGGTTGGCGCTGCCAGGGGTGCATCTTCCCTCCTGTGGATGAGCCAATGAAGGGTGAAATGGTGGCTCTTTTTGTGCCTGTTCTGCCCTTGGCATCCCAGCCAGAACGCTTGCCAATTAGTGCCAAATGCACTGCAGACTCTAGTCCATGGGAGCCTGAGTTAACAGCTATTCATTCAATCGTGGACCCAAAGCATTTTGTAATAATTCACATAACATACCACATAGGCCTCCAAATACCAGTGTCGGTAGCTACCAAGCTGAGTGGCACTAGAACCCGTGACCTATTTTGGTTTAGTTTTCTAGTGTGCTCATCACCCCCAGATCTGAGCAGCATCAAACTATTAGCAACCACCTAGAAGGCAGGGAAGCACCATTTTCCCCTTTTACAAGTAAGACTTGGAGAGGATAAGTGACTTGTCCAAGGTCACATGAGGGCATTGGTGGCAGAAACAGGAAGAGGAGCCAGGTCTCCTGAGCTGTAGTTCTCTGCCTCGACACAAGGCCATCCTCCTCTCCACTATGGGCCCCTAGTTCATATTTTGACCAACTGATCACAATTGGGCATCTCTTTCAGGTGCTATTGCTTTAACTACAGCACTCCTCATACCCTAACCTCCCAATGAAAAAATGGCCAGGTGGTTAAAGCACTGAAATAGGATGCAGGAGATCAGGTCCCAGTTTTACCACAAACCCCCTGTGGCAGCTTGAACAAGTGACTTCATCTCTGTGCCACAATACCCCATCTGTAAAATGGGGACAATAATGTTCCAGCTTACCATTGCACTTTGGGGTGGGGCTGTCTCATTATGGGCAGCTCCAAGCACAGCACAAAGGGGCCACTGCAGTAATACAAATACATTATAACAATAACAACAAAATAACAACGTTACCTGCTAGCTTTAGCACTTCCAAGACTATAATGGACACAGTTCAAGCACTGATCTGCATTAGGACCATCACAGCCTTTGTCGCCGCATTCAGGATGACATGGACCTTAAAAGAGAGAGACTTCTACTGAAAGAACTGGCCCCAGCTGTTCCCAGCACACCCTACAAGTAGCAAGTGTTTATATCTTCCCCATAAGCATTTACATCTCCCTGTGATGATGGGTGCTTGCTTAGGAGAAAGGTAAGACAGATTTGGCTCTGATACTTATGAGAATTTTAAAACTAACCTGCATTTTGAGCACAAAAGAGCCATAAAACCATTTCATTCCATTTGTCAGCTGTCCCCTAACATGTCTGAAGACGAGGGGGACTGATACCTTCATAGCCCTACACACCCTCTAACAGCCAAACCCTTTATCAAGCTGACTGTTCAGACACCACAGATTGCTTTTAAAGGAGGTCTCAGCACAGACTCAGACAGGCAGAAGGTGACTCTTCAGACCTGGACAGCTGTTCTCCATCCTTGCTTTTCACCAATCTGTGTCGTCTGCTCTGCTATGTTTACTCATGGCTAACAGTGTCCTCTGCTTTGGTCATGTGTTTGATATTTTTAAGGAAATGGTTAGTTTGCAAAAGGGTACTGCATAATTAAGAGATGTGTATGTTCAAAATGCAACCCAATGTTTATTTAGGAGCCATAATATTTATATGGAGAGCATTTGCTAAACCAAAACTATGCAGCTTTTTCTGCTAACCCTTTAAGTTAAAAGGCCCACAGAATAGATTGCCATATGATAAAATCTTGAGTTTGCTTTTCTTCTATGTTGACCTTGTGCATTCACTATGTTACATTTGTTGCTAAAGGTGTTACGTGTAATTATACAAGTTTATGCTAAAGCAGGCCTTGAAAAAGACATGGTTCTGGTTGCCATGGCAACCAGTTTTAGTAGCCTGTTGCCTAGTTTCATAGCAGAAATGTAATGGAGGGCACCCTCTTGTGCCCACAAGTAAAGATGTTGGTGCCTAGGTGTGAGCCAATTTTGTCCACTCCTGTGCTAAAGAGAATTTTCTTTTCAGCTGCTCTTTTTTCTCTCATCTCCTCTCATTTATGGGGCTGATTCTCATTTCTTCTAGGTCTCTATATATTGATCAGGAAAATGGAACAGGGCCATAAAGTCATGCAAATGGACTTTGAGCCCCCCTCAAGAAGCCAAGTTACATCTACCCTTGCAGCTGGAGGAATGACTGCAACATGGGTAGATGCAACAGCATTAAGTTTACCTGCTCTTACCTGGCTACAATAGCAGTGTAGAAATGGGGACACAGGCTTCAGTTCAAACCATCAATATGAGTACATGGCAGGACCCTGGTGTGCTCGTACAGCCTGAAGCCCATACCTCCCTGGCATCACTGGGATCGGCAGCCATGCCAGGATGAGAGATTCTATAATCTGCTCCTGCTCCTATCTTAGACTGAACTGCAGATACACCTGAAGTGAGAATCAGGCCAGGACACATTTTTCACTGAGCTCTGTTAATGAACTGGGGCTTTCTATTACAGCCTTGCAGAATTCAAAGGCTTCCTCCTGGGCAGCCACTATATCTGCTGGCTCAGACAACCTTTCCAGTGTGGCTCAGCTCCACTGCCGTGAGTTTAAGACCTGCTGTCCTCTGCAAAACAAGAGAGAGCAGCCACGGCCATGTCCCTGTTCTCCGTGACTTGTTGACACACCACTTCCTTAGCCTGTAGAGCTCATTGCCTCAGGAAGTCATGGGATCTGTCTACACAGCAAAGTAAGCCCAGGGCAAGTAGAACTTGAGTTAGCAAATCCCAGGTTTGTTAACCCTGACCTTCTACACTCATTCATCACCCCACGTTAGGGACTGTTGAACCATGGGTTCAATCTGGGGGTCTAGCTCTACAGTGCATTATGGTGGTCCAACTCTAACCACCCACATTCCAAACCTCCTAGCACCTCCCAGAATAAGGCCACTTGAGTCCTTTGGTCATGGGGCAGTGTGAGAAATCTTGACTCTCCACCAAAATTGACAGTCAAGAGGACAAAGAAAATTGACCGGTGAGATAATTTTCCCAGACTCCCAGAGCATGAGTCCAGAGGGACTGTATGCTGTAAAGTAATAGGGCTTGAACCCTGGGTCCTAGCTTGATTCAGGCTCCAATCCTCTAGTCCCATGGGATCTGAACCAACAGCTAGAGAGATTTATGTGTAGGCAGAAGGGGCCTGAGCCTGAGTCCGAACACTGGGCTTATACTGCAGTGTAGACACACCTAATGAGGTCCAAATTAGGCAAGATTCAAATTAGGACTGGACATTTATGCAGCTGCCAAGGATACCCAAAGTTGTCATACTTAATAATACTAAACAATGGCTGAGTAGGCTTTTGCCCAGAATAGAACCACGGCAAGAGTCTCCATGTTAACAGCCAAAGAAAGACTAGTTTAACACCACAGAAAGAAATTATAACCGAGCTAAAGCAATTTGGACCCTATTTGCAGATACATTTGGATAAAAATGTTGCAATGGCTCAGACTGCCAGATCTCCAGTCCAGCTAACTCCTCTTCTTCCCCTCCATCCCGATCCTCTCTTCCTTCCTCTCCTGATTCATGTGTTTCTTCTGGTACTTTATTACTATTCCCTCCACTGTAACATGTTATGGCTATGTAATACTGCCTGGTTGTGTATCATCTGGTCTTGCACCTTTGCTAAGTTGCAACTGCCCCTGAAGTGTGCAGTATTTGGAAATGCACACAAACTGGTAGTAATTTACCTTTTTGCACTTTTTATTGTCTGTTCCTTGATGAAAATGGATAAAAAAATTAACCACAAACAACATTTTTGGGGGCAGGGATAACTAACCTCCTGTTTTAGGGTTCAGACCAATCCCTAACTAGTAGGGAACATGAATACTGCACAAAAACTAAACCACCACACCACAAAGTGAGCCTCAGAACCCAGATCAATTGCCATGGGACCAAGGGGCCCATGCCATGGGCTAAATGGAGCGTGTAGATGCTCCCGCTCAGGCTGCAGGTGAGGCTCTGAAGCCCAGGGAAGGGGAAGGTCTCAGACCCTGAGCTCCAGCTATGGCTGAATGCCTGCTCAGCTACTTTTAGCCCCATGGTCAGGTGGCCTAGCTAGCCCCCAGTTTCTGGCTGGGTCTCTGCATCTGTAGGGTAGGCCGGGCCAAGGGCAGCTTCTCCAGTCATTAGGAAACAGATGGAATAGGGGAGGCAACACAGTGAAGTCCACTCATGCAGCAGCAGGAACTTCACTGCTAAGACTACTGGTCAGCCCCACAACTGCGGTGTTGCTGTGCTGGGTGGGTCTCATGCCCAAGTGGGTGGGCCCCAGCCCACCCAGACCCACCCCTGGCTACATCCCTGCCCATGGTGCAAGCCCTGTCAACCTGAGTCAGTGGACCTGGGCTTGGAGCCTCACTGCCATGGAGTTTTTTCCTCAGTGTAGATGCATGTTTAGGGAACAGAATGGAATTTAATGTGAGAGGCAGATTGCCACATCTGCTACTGTAGGGTCTTCACACCTTCTCAATCAGCTGCTGCTGGTCAGGACCACTGGCACAGACAGGATTCTAGACTATCTGCATCTCTAATCTGTTCCAGTCTTGCACCATGTTCTTCTGTACTGCAGAGCCAAATTCAGAGGCCTGGCTGAGTAGGCCATGGAGGATATGGATTTCCATTCTCTTTTTTTCTCTCCTCGCCTCCCAAAGGAAACAAACCATAAACAGAGCACAAAATGTCTGTGTCTACATTGACAACTACAGATTTTTGTAAGGAAGCAATATTCTGCAAAGAGTGAAACAGAGCAAGGGGCAGGAGATGTTTTACCTGTGTATTCTTCCTCCTCTTCAGCCACCTCCATCCGAGTCTGGAAAACATCTGCTTTAGAGAATTCCATTTTAGACAGTGAAACCTCCAGCAACCGAGATCGGGAGTGATGAGAACC
Organism: Podocnemis expansa; assembly: GCA_007922195.1. Lineage (NCBI taxonomy): Eukaryota > Metazoa > Chordata > Testudines > Podocnemididae > Podocnemis > Podocnemis expansa. Next base: position 16,195,097 of record ML682019.1, read on the forward strand.
AGTTGTATTGTAAGGGTGCTCAGCTGTTCCATATAAAATGAGACTCCATTCCTTTAACTTCCCTGCAAAAGACCAGACAATCACAATAAACTGACATCTCACCTTTTCCAGAGCACCTTCTGCTTCTTACCCCACCTGACAAAGATTGATCATTTCATCTTCAGAGCACTGCTGTGAGGTAAGTATAACTTCGCCCATTTCACAGCCAGTGAAACCGAGGCACACAGCAGTAAAAGTAACTAGTCGAGGGTCACACAGGAAGGCAGCAGTGGAAACAGGAATAAAACCCAGGAGTTTAGACATGTAGCAGCATAGCCAGGAAACATCATACTTTCAGAAATTTCAAGTAAGCCAAGAAAGCACAAGCAAGATCTTTCAATACAAATCTTTATTAGACCGCTGAGCTTTTGGCCTAAATTAAGGGACCGTTTCAAGACAGCCTTGGAATTTTTAATGCTTTAACTCTTGTGTGGTAAACTGTAGATTCACTGACTGCTTAACAACTGCACTACAGAGAGAACCATTGACTCCAAAAGGTATAATTTCAGATAAGACATTTTGGTTGTAGAGCAAGGCATCTGCAAACACATCACAATTATTTGTAGGGCCGTTTTCCACAATCTTCTTAACAAAGAATTTTGTTTCCCTAACTTGATTGATGTTTAAAAACAACTAAATAAGCAGAATCACTGACTAGAGCCATAACAAGGCACTTTGGTACCCCGGGCGCATTCTGCTTGGAACGTGCCCCCTACAATGAGCGGCTCCTGAAGCAAGCGGCACAGAACGCGTCCTGTGACAAAGAGGCTCAATGGAGTCGCTCCGGGGTGCCTGGGGCAAAGCCCCATTCACCCCGCCGTAGTTACAGCCCTGTCACTGACTTCTGAACAAGATAGGAGGAAGAAACATCAACAGATCACTCTGGGTTTGTTCAGGCCAGTGGTAACTTGCATCAAGCAGAAGGTATGCTCTATAGAGCTGATTTAATTGAATGAATAGATGCAGGAGTGAGAACAAATTATGTGGTACCTCCAACAGCAACAGAAAAACAGCATTTAGAAGAGGTTTTACCTACACAAGAAAATTACAACTGGTTAATTTAGGGTTAGACTTGAGTGAAATTTTTCAGCTAGAACTTTTTTCTAGTGTAAAATGCAGATTTGGCGATACCAAAATGTTTCACCAAGAATGTGGCTGTTTCACCAAATTGCTTTGGTGAAAAAAAATCTGAATAAACCTGAAATGTTTAATTTCAACATCTTCTAAATAAAACATTTGATGTTTTGGCTCGGAACAATTTTCCATAAGATTGCCTTCAGTTTTAAATAGAAAGCAATGGAAAGTTTTTGAAACAGTTAAAACTGAAATTAAATGTTTTGAATTTGTCACAATGAAATGTTTCATTTCGGCCCAAAGTGAAGTTTTGACATTTCACCAAAATCTTTGGGAAAATGTCATTTTAGGTTCAATCTGAAACATTTGTTTCCTATTTTTCAGAAGACCCACTCAACTGAAAAATCTGTTATTTGTCACTAGTGTCAACAGCTTCAGAAGGCTGCACTGACATGCTCAATTTAATTTAGGAGTGGTTTATTTCCATTTAGGTTAAGGACTTGTCCACGCAAAAAATTGTACCACGTGACCGACACTGGTACAGCTAAGCGTTACAATGCCCCAGTGATGCTTCCTGCCAGTCTAAAAATGCTTTTCCTGGTATAGTTTATTCCTGGTTTGAGGCACCTTTATAAGGATATAACACTGCCCATTATAGTGAGTGTATTGACTTACCTACTTTGTTAGAAAAAAATCACACCTCTCACCAAAATAGTTAAATTGGTTCAAAAACCATGTGCACACCAGGCCTAAGTTGCTTAGGAATCAGCTTAAAGCTAAGCAAGAAGTTGAAAGATGTGTCCACACAGGGGTTTGCACCAATTTAACTAAACCAGTTCAAAACAAGATTGGGTTCATTTAAAACAGTGCAAGGCCTGAGAAATCATGGCAAAAAGGACACAGGACTCATATCTGGCTGGGAAACTTTAGGAGGAATGAAGAAATAAAACCATACTATCACCCAGCAGCCAGCATGGAAGGTGGATTTCAGTTCCTGCCCCCTATGCTCCAACATCCTTGATCAACTTTTGAAAACCTGTTCACTTTTGTGAAGCATTCTGAATGTCTTACAGCTTCAGTAACCAGAGGGCGAGGAGCTGATCTGGGGTTAAACAGTAGCAGGAATAATATGGACAGCCTTTGGTCCTGCTCTCATCTTCAGAGGCATTCAAGCACAATACAAATGGAAAGTGAGAATTAGCGTGTTTCACAGAATGGGAGACCAGGGCCCAAGGGGGGTGAAGGAGCAGCATTTTCAAACCACAGGTCCTGAAGTCAGGCCCCCGGTCTATATTTAGGCATCTAGCCTGATGAGCAAGGGGGCAGAGCACCATCAGTGAGGCTGCACAAAGGTGCAGTTTTCAGCCTGCGGACTGGCAATTGCAGGATTGGGGCTTTCACATGTAGGTAATGGGGACAGGAGAAGGTGCCACTTCCATCTGACTCAGTTCCATAGAAAGGAGAAAGAGGAGCCTTCCCTCTAGATATCCCTTCCTCTGATAACTGGTGTTTCCTTCTCAACCCAATGTAACCCAGAATCAAGGGGCAGAGGCAGGAATCACTCAGAAGGCAGGGGGCTATCACCAGACCATGTCCTCTCCTCATCTTAGAGCACCGTAGCACTGTCATTACTTCTGTGCAGTTGGCTTTAGATGGTTGCCCTTCCCAATGTGATCATTTCAAGGGGAAGCGCAGCAGGTTCACTCAGAACCATAATGCAGGTTTTTGCCGCCTGGGGCGTATTCTGATCGGGACACGCCCCTTGCCATTAACAGCGCTTGGAGCCAGCGTTGCAAAAGCCGCCCTTTAATAGAGCAGCTCTATTGAGCTGCTCCGCACCACCTGGGGCTTTGGCCCCCATTGGCCCCGCTGTAGTTACGGCTCTGGGTGCACTGATGGATGGCCCAAAAAATGCAGCTGCACCTTTTCGGCATGGCAAGCCTACATACATTTTTCAAGTCCCTGTTCAGTGCATGGGAAGGCAAGTCAGTTCAAGCCTCTGCTACATTTGGTTTTAAACAGGTCTGCTAATCCCTTCATTTCCAGGAAGGTCTTACAAATTTCTGATGTGCAAATACCTTGGCTTTTGTTTCACACGGTTCTTCAGGCTGTATGAGAAAAGACCAAAAAATCCACCTGCTTAAAAATATTTAAATTAGAGCAAGGATTGATGGTGTTGTGCCTGCAAACATTAAATAGGAAAGCTTTTGGAAGTCTGAACTGAGAACAGCTCAGCATTAATCCTCCAACTCATAGTTCACTCTGAAAGCAGCTAAGAAATGTTTTGTCTTCATGCTTGGTATGTGCTGCTGTCTAGTCTCCCTCCACAGAGTTTGTAGGTAGGATAGTTTGTAAGGAGCCAGACACGGGTCCTACCCCTACCCCATATATATTTCCATATATGCTTTCTTTTACACATACTTCAGTAGCCTATGTCAGCAGCTCATTACTATGTTCTTGTTGTTGCAGCTACACCATAGAGCCCTGCATGAGACTATTTTTTTAATCCCACTTTAGTCCCACCCTGCAATACACATTTCTATCCACTCCCCACTCCATGTTGTTTCTTGCATTTCTATCCTGCTCCCACCTGCCAAAACCTTACATCATGCAAAACACAAGACAGATTCTCCCTGCTACTAAAATATATATATATATGTACTTTTAATGGAATTCAGACACCATCTTTACCACTGTAAAAAAACAAAACAAATTTTCCTTAATCATGTAAAAAATACTTTAAAACCTCTTATAACAGACATCACATCTCTTTCTATCCCTTGCTTAAATTTAAGTACTAAAACCTTTCTTTAAAAACAAAAATAAAAACTTCCTTCACATTGGCAAACTTCTATTTATGACAAACTGATGGGAGATTTAATGTGTCTTCCTGCAAATTACTGCAGTTGAGGATTTTGCCCACCCAATTCTACCCACAACCAGTGGCGTAGCTATGGGTGGATCATGGCCACTTTGAAAGTCGGCCCATCCTATCAGATCTTAAGTAATTCACCCAATGTTTTTATCAGCCGCCGTTTTGTTTGTGATGCAAGGCTCGTGCCCACTTGTGTCAACCACACCAGCCAAAAACATCAGTTCCAGCTAGGCCTCTGTCTCCAACAAAGTATGCTTTAGATTAGAAGATCCTGCTACTATACGCCAGCAGACCCTGTGGAAGCCCAGTGCCTTTGCAGGGCTCTGCTGCACAGACCGTAAGTGTATGTTGGGTGGAGGGAGGGAATTAGTAGAAGTGTGCAGCCAGACCCAAGGTCTCGGTAGGGGAACCTGCGTTATGCCATGCCCACAGGTGGGTTACTGGAAATGGAGGTTGGTCTCTAAATGCTGGAACCTCTGCTCTCTGAGCTAAAACTCCCAGCTGGGTTAGACATGGCTCATCATTGATCATCAACCTCCATACGGGAGCACTGGAGTGAAAGTGCGTTGCACGCTCTGAAGGTTCTTGCTGCCTAGCAGAAGCACGCAGCACCAGTCCACGTCACTGTCCCTTATTTACTATTTAATGCGATCAGCAGTTTTTTTAAATGATCTCCACACTCAGAGTGCGTAAGGCTATTCTGCACTTTCACTAACGTGTAGCCAAAGAGTGAGTTTCTGAGAACACTATCCTGTTTTGTGTTAACAGAAACACTCTTTAAACACCGTTAAAGGCTTCTGGGATGTGGCTGAGAAGCCAGAAATTCAGGAAAGGGGAGAACTGAGACTCCTAAGGGACAGAAGGCTGCCTCCCGACAGTAAAACATGAGGCTTGTAAATGTCATATCTCCACAGGACTATTAACTGCTGGGAAAAGGAGAAAATATCCGCGCCGGGGACAAGAATTTACAGGAGCATTTCATGTGAAATGCAAATGAATCGTTAACACCCCAGAAACCACTGCAAGGAGCACAAAGTTAGGATAGCCCTCTGTGCTTTGGTAACAGGGCCAGGAGGCACTGATGTCCTGATGTGGGAATGTCCTTAGTGGCAAATATGACAGTAAAACGACACACACAGCTAGTACGCTGCAATACGGCCTCCTTCCTATAAGACTGTCTACTCTAGATCCCATGGGTTAATCAAAGATAGTGCTCATCTTGGAAGCGGATACTGGATAGAAACAGAGACCAAGAGCATTGTGCACAAAAAGGGAACCAATGTGGTTTTTGGGTGGGGAGAAAACCATTTTTAAAAACCAAAAAGAACCCAAACTGTGAAATGTAAAGGGAGAAAAGGAACCCATGAAGAGTTTGCGTCAGGTAATTCAGGCACCAAATACGGTCACCGAAACGGCTGTTTCCTGGAGACTGGACCCATGTGGGAGCAGAGAGGAGTGGGGAGCCAGACAGAGTGCTTGGAGCCCAGAATGGTGTGGCTCCAGCCAGGGCTCCTGTGTGCTACTCAAAGTGGGCGCACATGCTATGTTTCGTGGCATATCGTACACTGCTGACCCCTACTGGAGGCGATTTCCCAGATCCTAAGCTATTGCCCTAACCTTGGAATATTTTCTCCCTCTAACTACAGTGAACGCCTTGCCTCACTAGTCTCTTCTAGCTGTAGTTCTGATTTAATAGATGTTGTATTTCCTTTCCTCTGCAAATTGCAGTGTGGCTTTGGAGGCATCTGAAGCTTGAAATCTCTTCCCCTTCCTGATATTTTTTGTGTCTGTTCAACGCTTTTCAGTTTCCCGCAATGGTACAATTTACCATGTTCATTTTTATTCACTGAACAAATATTTTAAACCCTTGTAATGTGGTGCCCTCCTAAGCAATTACAGCTTAGTAAGAGCACAGCCTCTGAAATATTATACTCCAACGAAGTCAACATTAACTTTGCTAAGTAACTTCCCCAACGTCACCCAACAGGTCCATGCTAGACTCAGCTCTCCTGGTGTCCACACCAGTGCCCTACCCACTGGACCTTGCTGCCTCTGCATCAGCAACAACATCACTGTGATTCTGGGACCAGAGCTCTGTTAACTCCATGCTCCTTGTTTTAAGGGTCGTGTGATGGGAGTTTTGCCCAAAAAGAACAGCAGGGCTGGGCCCAAACTGTCATTTGTGGCAGCCAACACAATGGTGTCTGGCTCTGTTTTGAGGGAGACATTGCAACCAAACAACAATGTTGTGCTGCAGATTAGAGACAGGGATGGAAGCTGCCAGAGCTATTCCTGAGTGAGGCTATTGAAAAGCTGGCATTTACAGTTATCAAAGGAGATGGCACTGGGATGACGGCAAACAAGCAGAGGCAAGTCTTGTACGATTGTGCTTGTTAGCAAGGACTGGGCAGCAGAGCGCTAAACCGCAACATGCTGTAGCCTGTTCAAAATGTTACAGCCCCGGAGTTCTCCGGAGAGGTGAAGAGAACATTTTGGGCTTTGCCACAATTCTGAGAACATCCTGTACAACTGTAAAATGGCAGCAGGGCTCTGGGGAAGATATGGGTTTGTTCAAACAAACAATAAGGGAGAGGTAATGAAAATAACAGAGCAACCATTTTGCTTGTGTCTGTTTCAGCTTTGGGGCTACTTGCCCCTTTGCCTTGCCGCCCCCCCACCCCCGGCCTCTGAGTTCACCCTCTCAGGTATCTACCCTTGTGCCCGCATTTGTCTCATAATTCACAGTTCTCCCACTCTTTGCGTGGGGTTAATAACAGTGTACCCTGAGTCACCCAGATAACCGCTGGCTGGCTATTTTTAAAAATGCCAACTGAAAATTTGTCGGAGGTAAAATAACATCTTTGTACGTTTATTCCATTTTGAATTGCCTGACTACAAAAGGTTGGAAAGAGCTTCTTCCAGAAAACCATACACCTCTATATACAATTAATATTTTCATCACCTACCGTGCTCCAGTATCTAGACCATTGATAATTTGGATATGAAACTATACCCACAGTTTACGCTGACTACCACTGCCTGATCTGGTATTATTCATTCCTAACAGCCTAGAAAGAAACACTATTACAACATCTGAAAGCTGTGGAGAGAAAGGAGTGTCTCTTCATGACATTACCCAACCATCCCCACTGCAGAGAGATGTTCTTAGAGCCAAATAAGTAAATTATGGCTTTTTGATTTCTATCATTTTGAGCCATTGTAATCTGCTTTTGGAATCTTCATTCTTGGGTTTAGCGGATTCAGCTTCACGATAATGATAAATTTACAATTAGTTCTTAGATTATCATTGGACAGACAAGATTGCCAACCCTTTCAGCATAAAGGATTTCATCACATCAAGTCCTAGCTATACAGGGCAGGAAGGAACCTTGGAAGAACATCTAGCCCAACTGCCCTGAACTGAGGAGTAGACCAAGACCATGCCTGGCAGGCATTTGTGTACCTTCTTCTTAAAAACGTCCCGTGACAAGGATTCCATACCCCCTCTAGGTCACCTGATTTAGTGTTTAACTATCCTGATAGTTTGAAAGGTTTTCCTAAAATGGAACCTAATTGTCCTCTGACACAAACTAAGATGATTGCTTCTTCTCATACCTTCAGTGGATGAGGAGAACTGATGCAGATACCTAATTGTATGCACTTGCATTTGAAACTGATCAGCAACATCCTTTGTGTTGCGACATTTTCCTCAAGAATGGTGGCAAAATTATACCCGATGAAATCAACTGAGAGGGTAACTGTAGGTGTGCCATGTAAATACAAACATCTTCCATCTAGTATGACACTTCCAGTGAACGAGCACGGTAACTGCATTCTACGTATCACATGTAATCAGAATGGGGTGACAAAATGGTTTTCTCTGTCTGCTCACCTTGCCTCTCTCGGTTGCGCACATTGGATGGCGTGTCATGGATCTTCAGAGTCCATTCCCCTTCTGCCTTCTCCCCCCAGCAGTGGACAGTCATGAATTCCCAGTTTTTAAATCCTTCATTTGAGCTATCGAATGCTCTGTAATTAGAAAGTAATGTCAATGCATTACTCAAGACGGAGCACTGCGAGGTGCTAAGAGATGTGTATCCTAAGGAAACACAGTGCAGGCTACAAGGAAGCGGACTGCAGAGTGCACAGAAGCAATACGCTCTAACTCAGTGGTTCCCAACCTGTGGTCCGTGGGCCAGTGGTGGTTTGCAAGGGTACTGCAGGTGGTCTGTGGGGGGTGGAGGGAATAAATAATGTAATAATAATATAATCCCATGTAACTCTTATGAATCATATTTGATGCTATATTATTATCCACAACATAATTTGCTTCATAAACTTCCTTGTGTAATATAACATACTGAAAATTTAAATAGTGGTGCTTTTGCATGATGTTAGTGTGAACAGTTAGAACGTGGTCCACAAAATCTTTCAATGATGATCCAGTGGTCCGAATAAAGGAAAAGGCTGGGAACCGCTGCTCTAACTGCTGCATGTGGATACTGTGGCTGTGAACTGAAAGACTCCTAGCTTGCTGTCTGAAAGAGGACATTAACACCACAAACTAGCTACCTTCCAGTTCTTTCCAGCAGCCTCCATGTGCAGGTAGAGCACAACAGCTTGGCACCCTCTGCTATTCACACCCCTGTAGTCCGCACTGTGACACAGTGTAGACGTAGCGTAAGCCAGGGTTCTCAAAACTTTTCCACAGAATGGGCTTCATCTTAACAGAGAAATTGTCCTCTGTGTACCACCTACCCCGCTGGCCTCCCATCAGGAACCAGGGAATGTCCCTGTGGTGCTCTAGTTGCTGCTGTGGAGAAATAACATCGGTTCAACCCTCTACTTGCCGGAAGCCACACTTTGTTGCTATGCTAGAGGTGGCTAGGTCAGCTAACTTTGGCTCATCCATTTAGCACCAAGAGGTCCTAGGTTTCATCCCCGCTGCCAACACCCCTGTGTGGGTCAGCGTTATATCAAGTATTTCACTGACTTTCAGCTGTCTTTTAAAAACAAGTTAACAGCTAGAAACAAACAGGAGAGCCAACACTAAGAGACCAGCCAACCATGGGGGAACCACTGTTCTAATTGTTAGAGCCCTGCCAATCTGCAGATATCCACATTATATCCACGGATATCCGCATTTGCAGACACAATGCAGATATCCGCAGACCATTTCTTGTGGATGCAGATTGGATATAGGTCCACATATTTTACCTGTACAGAGCTAGAGCCCTGCAAATATGTAGATATTGGCATTTTATCTGCATCTGCGGATACAACACAGATATCCGTGGACCATTTCTTGCGGATGCAGATCAGATATGGATCCACCTATTTGTATCCATGCAGGGCTCTACTAATCCTATCCAAGTGCAAGATTTACAATAAAATTATCATCAAACGGAAGAGCTCAGCATTATAAAAATGATCTACTCAGAGTAAATATCACTTGGTTGCAGAGATAAATTAAGAACCATGGTTTGGAATATCGCTTTTTTTTTTTGGTCATAATTTAACATTCACCAGCAGGTCTTCTTGCCCTTTCAGGGTATTTACACTGAGGCCTGTGGTAATGGACATGATCAGGCAGCTTCTAGATATTATATGGGTCTCAGAGTCCTGCCCCAAGAGCCACAAGCACACACAGAGCCCCACTGAAGTCATTCTCAAGCACACTGTCGGCACTTTGTAAATAACCAGCTTGCAGATGTGTCGCAGATTGCCATGGGCAGACCATAAATGGGTTTCAGTGAGCAGTGGCTCTCTATGAGGGTGGCCAGGGATCAAGCTTAGTTTATTTACCAAAAAAGTAAAGACCAAGTATTCATCACACCACATTCTCAGCCCTGGTAAGCAATGTTCCCCCTAATTATTCATAGGCTGTGTGTGCACAAAATTTCTTTGTGTGCGTAAAACTATTTCTTTGTGAGCACCATTATTAGTACCACTGAATTTTTCTGTGCGCACTTTATTTTGTTGTGTGTGCAGGTTTAATGACCTGTGTGCACGCGCACATGCGTACAGCTTAGAGGAAACAGTGCTGGTAAGCCCCCAGTCATTTCCACAAAGGAAATGCTCCCAGGGGAGAGGGACTGTGGCTCATAGTTCTAACTACAGTACAGCATCTAGCAGGTAAACAACTTGCCAAAGAGCTGGAAGGCAAAGGTGGGGAAACAAAATACTAGCTTCCTTTTTCGGCCTTGCCCAGCTGATTATACAAAACACATTTGACAAAAACAACACCTGAGTCCAGCATAACAAAAATGTGCCTCTCTCGCTGCACAAGTGTGGCTTCAATTTAGTCATTTTGGGGTCTGCTCCATAACAAGTTCCAAAGATGTAGCCATGTTATAGTTCAGTAAAACAATCAAGGAGTCTGGTGGCACTTTTAAAGATTAATGAATTTATTTATTGCATGACCTTTCCTGAGAGAAAATTTGTTAGTCTTTAAAAGTGCCACCAGATTCCTTGTTTGTTTTGCTCCATAGCAGGGACATCCAAGGAAGCCTCAATACTCACTTGCTTAATCATTGCTGAGAAGTGGGGACACACTGCCGATTGCGTGTGGCCAAATGCAAACTAGCCAGGTTCGTCTGTATATTTGGAGCCCAGTTCTGTTCCTCTTTATGTTGGTGTTCATCTACAGTAACTCCACCAAGATCAGTGGAGGTAACTGGTGTAAGTGGGAAGAGATTCAGTCCCTTGACATTTACTACAACATCTGCAGTTCCTCTCAGTGAAGCAAAGCAATAGCAGTTCTCACAATAGGCTCTAGCGAGCTAAACACATGTTGGTTCTAGCGTTTTACGTAAAATCCAGTAAGCCATGATGCTTCACTGTTATTGAAAATCATAACCCCCATCTTATTATAGATTCAAGCCAAAGTGCATTCCATTCAACAGGAAAGTCTGGATTTCATCCTCGCTTGATTCTAGTCAACTCCCACATCTCAACTTTAAATTATCCAGTAATATGTTCCAACACAAAGATGAATAATGGGTCCCAGGGAGAGGGGATAGAGACACACTACAATGGACTAGGAAAGCTGCATTTCTAATAGTGCTCGACAGCAGCCTGGCTCTCTTTTAACAACCATTAACATTCTGAAGTTCTCAAGATGAGACTCATCCACACTCAGTGTAGTGGGACCAGAATTTGGAGGGCCAAAACTATTACTCCGTTTAGGAATTGATCTGACACCAACTTCCTCACTTCACATTCATTCCCACTTTCTAGATTTCTGGAACAGCCACTATCTTGTAAATGAAAGTTCAGTAAAACAGTTTACAGCTCGCAAAGATGAGTCACAAGGAATCAAAGCTATGGGATTAAAGCTAAGTTTGTTTGTCTAACCTGTCTTCAAAAACCTCCAACGATGGAGATTCCACAGCCCCCTTTGGAAGCCTTTTCCAGGTCTTAACTATCTTTATAGTTAGAAAGCTTTTCCTGATATCTAACCTAAATATGCTTCCCTGTAGATTAAACGCATTACTTCTTGTCCCACCTTCTGCAGGCACAGGGGAGAAAAAACTGATCACCTTCCGTGTATAACAGCCTATAACATATCTCAACACTATCAGGTTTCTCCTCTGTCTTCATTTCCCAAGACTAAACACTTTTTATTAACCTTTGCAAGTCAGATTTTCTAAACCTTTTATCATTTTTGTTGATTTCCTCCAGATGCACTGAACACTGGACACAGTACGTCACCTGAACCTCATCAGTGCTCATTAGGGACAATTACTTTTCGTGTCTTACACATGACACTTCTTTTAATACACCCAGAAGGATATTAGCCATTTTTGCTACTGCATCACATTGTTGGCTTATATTCTATTTGTTATCCTCTCTAGCCCTCAGGTCTTTTTCAGCAGTACCAGCCTCTAACCCAGTGGTTTTCAAACTCAATGTCAGGATCCAGTAGTGGGTCATGGACCCTCAGGCACTGGGTCATGGCAACCCCTGCTACTGCCACCAAAAGACTGGAATGCATTGCTCAAAGATGGAATTGTTGACTTGCAGGCATAAATGATTTTTTTCATTTGGGTCCTGAGCAAAAAAGTTCGACAACCAGTGATCTAACCAGTTACTCCCCATTTTGATTTGTTCTTTCAAAATGCAGTACTTTGCCCTTGTCTTTACTGAATTTCATCTTGTTGATTTCAGACTATTTCTCCATTGTCTCAAGGTCATTTTAATTCCAAACCTGCCCTCCAAAATATTTGAGACTCCCTCCCAGCTTCATAGCCCTTGAAAATGTTATAAGCCTATTCTCCGTTACATTTTCCACATTGTTAATGAAAATACTGAATAATGCTGGAACTGGAACTACCCCCGTAGGACGCCACTGGATATATCCTCCCAGGTCAATAGCAGACCACTTGGCACTATTCTTTGACTGCCATCTTTTGAACAGGTACATGCCCATCTTATTATCATTTTATCTAGACCACGTTTGCTTGTTTATGACATTGACATGGGGCACTGTGCCCAAAGACTCACTAATAACATGACTCAACTTCTCCCCATCCACGAGGCCAGTCACCCTGTCAACAGAGGTCAGCAGGTTGATTTGGCATGATTTGTTACTGACAAATCCATGTTGTTATTACTTATTATCTTCCAGATGCTGCAACCTAATTGTATAATAATTAATTCCAGCATCTTTCCAAGTAACAGAGTTGGGCTGGCAGGTCTATAATTGCCCACATCGTCTTTGTTTCCCTTCTTTAAAGGCAGGCACCATGTTTCATTTGGACAGTTTCAAAAATGAACCACTTCAATGCTTTTTTCAAAATGACATTTCATTTCAGCTGGCCATCGAATTCTCCGGTTGGCCTGCCTGACATTTTCCATGAAAGGTCTATGCATATTCACCATGTCCTAGGTCAGCATATATGTTCTGGGAGCCAGAGGGGGGAGGAAGAGGGAAAAGGCATCCCTTCTTTTAAAATGACAGTCCCTGGTTAACCTGGCAATAGCAAAATTACATGGACTCAGCTCTTCCTACCTTCTTGCCAAGAGCTGAGACTCTGTCCCTGAAGGAGACGTTAAGTTAATCTGTAGGTCCCCGCGCCGAGGGTGCTCGATGGTAACTCGCACAACGACGTGCTCCAGGTACACCACACGCTGGTCATAGTGGTTGGCACATGCATTGCTCACCGTGGCTGTGCACACAGTGTGGCCGACAGGAATGTCCCTAGAGGAGAAGAAAGGACAGGTTGCAGCAGAAACCAACATACTACTCGACTGGTGTGGGGACAGGAGACAGGACAGCAGTACACAAAGAATAGGACACTGGCCACACAGATGGAATCTGGAGGCCGCGACTGAATTGACCTTGCTGCATTTTATGAGGCCGTTTCTCACTGATATTTCTTAAGAGGTGTCCACACAGGCAGTGGTCTGAGGACTTCTATGGTCACAGAAATAATTTACAACCCTGCAAACAGCTATTATACCCATGTCAGGGCTGGAAAAGTCCCCCCGCCTCAACTGCTGGAGCAAATAGCAAGTGTCTGGAACCACCGACTCTGCTTTTGCCAGTAGCACACAGGGATCTCCAAAGAAGTGGGCTCTGCAGTTGTGGAAAGAGTTCATGGCCTCTGCAAAGGCTCCCCAGACCCTGCTTCCCAGGTGGCAGAAATGAATGAATCACACCATGGCAAGGTGTCCTGTGATCAGACACAAAAGCTGCATAATTTGACCCACACGCAGTGCTGGAAAATTATGGAACATTCCTTCCTTTGATCTAACTTGCCTGGCTACTCTCTAATACAGGGTGGTATCTACAGCCCTACTTCACTGCAGTTCTCTGTCATGAGAGAACAGAAAACCCAGCAAAGACAAAACACAGAGCACATATTCTAAGGCCACATTTCCAAGGTGAAGATCCTATATCACAGGCCCTGGGGGTGTCATTCGCACAAGAATATCAGCCTCACAACTGCTCTTAAAATCCTGTTTTGCGAACCTAGGCAAGCTGGTTTAATGTTTGCTCAGATCAGTGGCAGCATCCCTTAAAACTGAGATTTTCAAATTTAAGGGACCACATTCTTAAATACACACACAATTGCTAGCCACCAAAGGATTAATTTTCAGTGAAATCCTCAGCTGTGTAGTTAATGTGTAATTTATTAGCAGGAGCAGTTTCTCTATTACATCCCAACTTTCCTCTTGGGATACTGCTGAGCATATGCTTTGGATTCCCGCAGGAACGACACAGCTTGGCTTTGCTTGGTCTTAGTCATAAAAAATGATGAAAACAGTTATAAACAGTGATGTAATTCCCTGGGAGGCTTTGTAAGTATTTGAAAACATTATTTGCATGCACCAGGAACCGACATTAAGATGCTCCTTTCTCCTTGTTACTTACTTCAAAAATCTTCAGTCTTCGCTTATTTAGCAGTACTTGTCAGCTAGTCCAAGTGACAGTAACATGGACATTTTAACATGGTAGTCTACATTGAGCCAGGGCAGTTATATATTAGTTATATTATGTAATATCTAGTCATGGCCTAGGATGCCTTCATGCCAGGCGCTGTAAAAACACTGAATAAAAAGATGGTCCCTGCCCCAAAAAGCTTCCAAACTAAGTATGAGCAAGAGTGAAGACAAGGTTTCACCTGAGCCTAGGTCTCTGCCTATTCAGAATGTGCCAGCTTCTCTCCAGTCATTCCTCGCATCACCCATCATGTCCTAGTGATTGCATCCAGCGCAAAGCTGAATTTGAGGGCAGACTGAAGATGCGTGGAATCACTTGCCACGTAAGCGTCTGGCACGTATCTGTTCAAGCTGTACAGCACTTATAGGGAACACTCAGAGACCCCACTACAGCAGCATATGGGGAAAGTTTTAGTACGGTGTGCAGCCTGTTGTAGTTCCATTTTATGTTGGCCCTCACTAGCTACAAACTGTTCCTGGGAAAGATCAAAAAGAAGCCACTAGCCCAACTAATTTCCAGTCCACTTCAGGGAGCAGAAAGGTTTGAGAGATAGTGATCAGAAACACTGGGTACTATCATGAGGCCAAAACATCTTACTCCTTCAGACAGACATCAAAAGTTACTTAAGGTGGCACAAAATGGCCTGAAGATCTAGCCATCCAACTATTTTTGGGACATCACCAGCAAAAGGAATATTGTGTTTAAACCTCAGGGACTGGGCTAGGGAATCTGAATTCAGTTATGCCTGACGTCAGAGAGGTAATGTACGACACGCCCACCAGCTATAAAGACACAGGTTGCTGCAGTGACATTTTCCTGAAATCACTCCGGAGTTGCACCTGAAGTAATGCAGTCATGAATCAGGCCCTCCAGATGCCAGGCTGTCTGATGGGAAATCCTGGTGGGCAGAGCAGGAAGATATTACGGAGGTTGCTCAGTAAATCGCTAGGTTTCCTAGGTCCCATAGGTGACATAACAAACTTAACCCTGCATCCATTCTGCTATGAGGGGAATATTCCTGGAGCAGGAGTAAAGTTCATTGACTCTTCCAAGAGAAGAGGATGTAACAAAGAACTCCATCCCGTGACTGCAACAAACGTCTTCTTCCCCAATGACCTTCCTTCCTCCCCACCTTCAGACCCCTCTAAAAACTGTCACACACCCTCTTACCTAAGAGAAATTATGCAGAAGGGTATGAACCTAACATCCAGATGTGTACCCGGCTTGCTCATAACTGGTCTTCCTTCCTCTTGTCTGTTCGTGGTCCTCATACAGCAGATTTAAATTTAGACAGTTTGCTCTCCAGCGCAGGGACTGTGTTTGACTCCATCAGTGAGACACCTAGCAAATCATTGGGTTCTCCAAAAAATATGTACATACCCCTTCCTTCCATGTGTGTGAGTGTAAGCAACACAGCTATTTATGTCACCCCCACACACACCTTTGCAGGTAAATGGTTTGGTAGGTGGATGGAAATCTCCCAGTGTTGCCAATTCTCATTATTTTGCCATCAGTCTCATGAAAATTATTATTGTTTTCCTTAAAGCTCCAGCTCCTGTAGTCCAGTGGATATGTGGTGATTTCAACCCTTATTCTTAAAGAAAAAGTATGTTTCTAGCCCTCGTGACTGTGGAGAAAGCTTTAAAATGTGACTCCAGTGCACCCGATAAAGCAGACGGTAAATAAAGAGAAAACACCAAATCAATTATTTTTATATCATCTCATGATTTGAATGCCAGTCTCATGACTCTTGGAGAGCCTGACTCATGATTTTTGCGCAAATTGGAGTGGCAATAGCTTATTCACAAACACTTTCAGTGAGGTGAACGTCCTGAAAAGTTAAAGCCAAGCCAGGCTAAACTGCTTTTTGTAGCCTTGTTTTACATTCCCCGGCCTCTTTCCGCAGACCATCCTACACAAGAAGCCAAAGGGGCTGCTTAATGAAACAAGAATCTGGGAGCATTTCCTGCCAACCTCAATTATGCTTCCCCAGTTCATGTCTGGAAACCACAACAGCCTCTTTGTTTTGTTTACTCATTGTTTCCACAGCAAACGGCAACAAATCAATACTATCTGCAGTACAATACTTTGCGCCAGGCCAGCAATCTGCTGAAGTACTCCGTGGCAACAAGATGCATGCAAACAGTCTTGACAATCCATAATTATGGATCACAAACTTGCATTATTAATTATTATGATCATCATTCTCATTGGGGCCACATTTCTCCTTGGATTGAAATGAGTGTCCATATTAGATAAATTATTTTATGAACTTCTCAGGCTACAAATTCCTGACTTTGCATTCTCTCCTCTCTCCAGTACAAGAAAGTTCTTGTGATCTGCAAATCACGACTGCTGGAAGTGAGAGCATGTTTTACCAGGGGTTTTGATTTTTTAAGAGCCAGATCCACTAAGCTGGTCCAGCGGATTATTCTGCCCATGTTTATCATCAGTCCCCACAATGAGAAGCACATTTACATGCCTGTTTCCATTTAGGCAGCTGAGAAGTTAATGCTCAGGCTGGCAGAGATTTCCTGGACCAAAGAAGAGGAGGAATTTCCTCATGAAGGGGCTGATCCAAAGCCCATTGAAAAGGAGTTTTTCCACTGATTTCAACCAACTTTGGATAAGGCCTAAATAAATGGGGAAATGCCTATAAAACCTCTGTATTGCATCTGAGTAGCCATGAACTGACTTTGGAGACTGTAGAGCAGGGGTCTCAAACTCAAATCACTGTCAGGGCCACATGAGTACTAGGAGGTTAGCCAGAGAGCTGCACCACGGAAACTTTTCCATATAATGATATTGCAAATAACGATAATGATAGTGTCATTGCACGCCACAGGAAATAACTTTAGGGGCTACATGTAGCCTGCGGGCCACGAGTTTGAGACCCCTTATGGAGAGCACAAAAGTAGCCTGTCTTTGACTTTGAAATCTTTCCACTGTTTGCAGCAAACTCTGAATGATGGATTAGCAGGAAAACCAGAAGGGCTTTCTGGAATTATCAAGACAGCTTTTGTGCCCAGTTTTAGTACAAAGCAACTGGAGGGACTTTCTGATGGGCCTTCATTTCAGAACACTGCCAGCAACACAGATTGTTCTCGAATCATTTCCCTTCTGTCCAGCTATCCTAATGGAAGAACTCTGGCGCTCCAGAGGCTACTCCATCTGGGCTAGCCCTGAACAGCAGTTTTGCCCTGGGAGGGGAAGACACAGCAAATCACAACTCAGGAACAGGGGAATAAAACTATATGCAAAACAGGCAATTTGCAGGCATCGATTTCTGTGCTTCTGTTTGGAAGAGAGGAATATGAGCCAAGCTGCTGGGGACTGTCCTCAGTGATAGCATTGGTTCAAAGAGATTCAAATCAAAATATCCTCATACATTTACACAGCAGTACTAGGCTCAGCATCAGCTTGTCAGATCTTACCTCCTGCATCTTGCCATCAGCCTACATACAGCATCTGGAGCAGCACAAGATGAATTGCTGCAAAAGCTTTTACTACTAAGTTAAGGGGACTTAACAAGCCAACAAACTGACCTTTTCTCTTTCTACAGAATTTCCAACAGTGCTGAAAATCCTTGCTGCTTTGATGGAAGCCATAGAAGAGACATGGCCACTGGAAAAAACGGGCACTCACCCCAAAGGTCCAATTCTCTCGTTGTTCTTCATCACAAGCCTGGTTTCTAAGTCAGAGGGTATCCTTGGTTTTGCACAACTGAACTAAATTGCCAGGCTCGGGTGTTTGCCGTCCCAGCCACAGATCTCCCTGCCTCTCCTTCTTCCTCTGAGGTATGCAACTTCCTCTCTTGCCAACGCCTAGTCCATCAATAAGGGCCTCATCCTGCAAACATGCTCAGCAGTAGTGTTTGCTACCATGAGCACTTCAATCTCCTTTGTAAGCCCTGTAGGCAATGTTGATGGGATTGGGCCCTAAAATGGGGGTAACTAAGGTGCTCAGAAAAGCACTAAATGCCACAAGGCTCATCATAAGAATGCCAGAATGGATGATGACACTGTGCTTAGAAAAGTAAATGGCAGGTAAAGCAAAAAGTCATTAGCATCTTTGGTCTCTTTTGAAAGCACAGCTTCTATTTAGAAAGAAAAAGCGCATCTAGACCTGTGGCTACAGAGAAAAGCTCGAACTGGTGATCCGTATCAGTTCTAAAACCAATAGGCAAATATAAGCAACCCAACCTGCATTATTTGTTTGAAAATCAGAAGACAGGCCCAAAATCATGAGACTGACTTAAAAATCATGAGATTAAAAAAAAATATTAAGTGGGCTCTTATAATTTTCTGTTTGGTTTTTGAGCTTTGGCAGGGCACTTGTTTCACATTTTCAAGCCTTTCTCTGCAGCCATGGGGGCTAGAAAGTTACTTAAAACAATCAAATAACCCCCCCCCCCGAGGCTCTCAGGTCATCACATGACTCAGGAGCTGAGGTTTTCAGAAAAGCACCAACTACCACAAAAGTCATGAAAAAAATCTATGAGTATTGGCCACATGACACAAAGAGCAGCTGACGCACATCACACATCAAAACGGAGTTCAAACACAGCTCCCAGGGCCATAGCTACTCCCTCCTCCACATACGGCAGGCCATTTGTCCAGTTCTTCGCCAGACAGGCCTGCTTTTCTAAGAATTGTCCCCTATCCAGCATTGTGCAGTCCTGCTATGGTGGGCACCGAACAGCTCACTCTTCCAAATGGCTTCTCCCATGCACTGTGACCTGGCACGTGCCATGTGCGTGAGCTCCAGCCCCTGCCACAGACTCTAACACCTCACGTGCCTGGCACTTGACAGAAGAGTAGGATCAGTACCTGTAACAGACAGTGATTATATATTGTCTACCCAAGCTGCAATATTTAGGCCAGGGGTTTTCAACCAGTCTGCCGCGGCATGCTTTGAGAACCGTTCAAGTGCATGGTGAAATTTTGTACAAAGGTAATGAGAATCAACGCAAAACAAGCATTGTTTCATCTTAAACAATAGTCTATCCAACCAAAATTACAACTCTTAAAACCCATGAAGATTAATCATTCCAATTAAAAGTGAGATATTGGTTTTTCAGTTTTAAAATGTGAATATGCTAAATGCAGGTGGCCAAAGGGTAAAATTGAGATGAAGTGTATTTTTTTCTGGTGGATTTGAAACACCGATGCATTTGATCCTTCTTTAACACATTGTATGCACTATGCTGCAAGCCTCTCTAGTAAGACTGTAACCGAAGTAAATGTGATGTTTATGAGCAATCAGTTCAGCTGAAAAAAGTGGGTGTGCCATGGAACTGTTTGTCTCATTGAAGTGTGCCATGTTACTGAAAAGGTTGGAAATCACGGATTGAGAACCACAGTCTGGCCATGGGGGGAAATGTACAAGTTGACACTCACCTGGGTGTCCTATCTGAGCTTCCAATGCAAACATGTTGGGTGGGTGCTTTTTTCCATTTCTTAGCTTCCATTACAATAGCTTCTGCATTAACCAGACCAAATCCGTATAGATGGCTAACTGAAAAGACAGAAAACTCAGAAATCTACTTGCTTAAAGATGCTACTTGAGTTTACAAGTCACTTCGGGGGTGGAGTGTTAACTTTGGCTCTTCATTTCTCAGTAGGAAAAAAAATACTGACATGCAAAAAAATGATCCCAATTTCACCATCCCCTGGTGCATAGGTTCTGGTGGCTGAGAGAAACTCTTCTTATTAAATTCCCAGCACCACCAAGAAGACCCTGTTAACTTTCTCTGTTTCTTCTCACTGTCTGCCCAGCTGAAAAGACACAAAAGGAAACTGCCTGTTCTCTGTTTCAGTGTGGGCACAGGGGGACTAGCACTAAAGGCTTTCTTATGATTTCACTACCCAAGTGACAACAGATGAATCTTGTGGCTGATGTCACTGTGAAATCTATCCAGATGCTTATAAAGTACCCATCACTGTGCTGGCTGGTATCTCATAAACATTAACAGATGCATATAGCTACCTCCACAACACCCTTGTGAGGTAGGGAAATGTTAATATCCCCAATTTATGAGGGAGAATTCAGGCACAAGGAACTTAATCAACCTGCTATAAGTTACCCACCTAATCTGTGGCAGATCCATCAATTGAACACCATCAGGCCTCTTACCCACTAACCAACCTTCCTACAAAGGTACCAAACAGTCTTTCTTTAGTGGTTCTATATAGCACAATCTTTACTAAGGGCCTATGCAGAGGCTTTTTTCATCCTTCTTTTTAGATGTAACGCCCTGTTGAGCAGGCAAAAGTTGAAGGCTTTGTGATTTTGGACTGAGTTGGCAAGATGGTTTACTGAGAGCTATTCATTCTCCAAACTCTGTATTTTAATTTTTTTACTTTATTTCATATCCCTCAGCATACACCAGCCATTGTTGGGCAAAAAAAGCCTAGAGATGCTCCAGTTGCACAGGCCAGGAATATCCGTTGATAAACAAGCTTTTGCAAAGATTAAAAAGCAGCAAATTATCCACTAACAGTCACAACTGTCCACCCAACCAATGGTGAGAATAATAAAGGCAGCTGTTCAAAATGGCTAGAGAAGCCTTTCCAAAGCAAACACTCTTGTGAATATTAATTTGTGCTGGCACTTGGAATGTCTATTTTTTTTTATGTGAACATTCTGGCAAATAACATTTGCAAAGGCACGAACAGAAGGTAACGTGAAGGCCAGCAAAGTGAATCTGCAGGTTTTAACTGCAAGAATCTGCAAATACTTTTTTTGCTGCTTTTGCTTTGCACTAATTAAGATGCTCAGTGCCCTTCAGTGGGTCCTAACTATTATAATGTATTTATCTTGTGGCAGCTCTCACATGGGCCTATCAGAATCAGGGCCTGCAGTGAAAGTTATTGTATAAACCTTCACGAGATTACAGTCTAAGAAGGCTACTCTCACACATTAAGGGCTGGTCTTCACTGATGGCAGAGGTCAGACTGACCTTCCTAATCAATCGATTTTGTCTGTGAAGACCCGCTCAGCCAATCAGGAAGTCGATCTATTGAGACCACCTAGGTAACTGGAAGGGAGACCCCTCTTTCCTACTCAGCATAGCGGACGTGCCGGGCATAGGGCAGTAGTAATGAAATATGCAAAGTATATCAAGTAACTTGTGTATCTCCATTCAAATGCCACCAAAACCAGCCGGCAGCATAAAACTGCCCAAACAATCTCGGCATGAAGTGAAATGGCAGAGAATACAGGCATTGGCAGTAGAAAGTTTCCAGAGGGGTAGCTGTGTTCATCTGTGTACAGCAAAAACAATGAGAATCCTGTGGCACCCTAAAAACTAACAAATTTCTTTGGGCATAAGCTTGGGCTCCAACACACTTCATCAGAGGCAGTAGAAAGAACTGTCCCAGTACGGGTCCGGTGTCTATGAGCTGTGCAACAGAGAGGTTAACAAGCAGACCTCACGCTATATTAATTTGAGCCAGAGTTAGTAACAATCCTTTCAGCTCTGATACTGCAGAGTGTAAAAAAAGTTGTTGGTGCTGGACAGAATGTAGACTGGATTCAAGTCTAATCCTCCCTTGTGAGGGAGGCTACAGTTAATCCCACTATGACCATGTTGTGAAGCCTTCCTATGCTTTAGCCGTTATCCTGAGTGAGTAATGAAATAGAGCTGAGTGTAAGTGTGCTAGATAAGTTTTCTACCATTAGTGACCTGGGTACTGTAGAAACAGCTCCACACCCTTTCCTCATGTTCTTTGGACTCCCACTGGTATTAACTTGAATTACTCCAGTATTTTCGGAGCAGAGGAGCAATGCAACTCCTCTCTGTGTGGACTAATGGCCAATTGCCGGTGCTACTTTCAAGGGTCCCGTGCTCCTCCTTCTTGTAGAGGGTCCAGGAACTGTCTGTCACCCATTTGTGGGTGTTGGCTACCCCAGTAGTGCTCAGTGGGGCAAATGGGGAGGGGGACCTGGGCCCACCCTCTGCTCCGGGTCCTAGCCGAGAGGTCCTATGAATAGCACCTATGTGCTGCTGACACGCTTGCAGCTGTACTTCTTTCCCTGAACTACCTCCCCATCTCTAGTCAGTACCTTCCTTCTGGCTCTTCTGTTCCTTTGACCAACTGCAGCACTCCTTCAATACCATTGCCTGCTCTTTTCTCCCTTGCTGTCTGGCTGGAGCAGTGGGATTTAAGCAGCTCTCTGGCTGGGGCTTAACTGGCCTCAGGTACTTCTGTCCTATAGCAACTCCTGCTCAGTCCACAGGATCAAGGCTCTGATCACTGCAGATCTTATATCTCCGTTTATGGAAGGCCTGAAGATCCACAGTGGAGACCCTGTGAACCTCTATGTCGATAAAGCTGAACGCTCTGACCTCTTCAAGCCTGCTGTGCTGGGTATTAAATTAATGATTATGTTGCCTTGGGACCCAAGTGGGAAGGCTGGACACACAAAGCACCTGCTAGGCCATGTCAGCATCATGGGGTGCAAAGGAGAGATCTTAACCACCACCCCCATCTCAGAGCAGAAAAGTGGCAAGGTAACCATGCCTCAGGCGGTTCCCACTGCATAATGGGATTTTCAAGCACTTGGAATGAGACGTTGCACTGTGGTCCATGAAAGAATCTGAATAAAATCATAACAGACAGGAAAATAAAGCCCCCTCTTGCTGTCTTCTGACCCTACCGTCTCACAATTACTGTTATTGTAGTTACTCTGTTCTTGCTAGAGTGTGTCACACACGTAACCCTTCACACACAGAGCCAAACTGATTTTCCATTTGATGAAAGCATGTTCCATAAAGCTTCAAAGAGTAAGGTGTCAAAACTAGGTTATCGACTCTCCCAAAGGATTTCTATTGCGAGTGCACTGACAGAGACATAAATCACACTGCTATCCATACTATTTTCCATACATAGCCTTCCACATGGCTTTTTCTGTGTCCATCTGCAGTGACTAATGATCAGTCCAGTCCATGCACATTCTGCCTCACCTTTGCGTCCTGCTCCATTGGTTTTCCAGTCATCTGCTTTCAGATGTACCGGCCTGGATGTTTTTACAATCAGATGCTGCACATCCCTCCAGGTCAGTAAGGGGCTAAAAGAATAAGAATGTAAAGAACCAAAAATTACAGGAAGTTTCCATGTGCCAATGTAGTAAATTTCAATTAGCTGAGCTTTATCAGATACATTCAAATTTGTTTGTTCTGTAGTGCAAACTCATGGCTGCACAAAGGGGTACACAGCAGCTGTATCTCAATTTCCCTGGAAAAACAGAGAGCATCACTACATAAGAGATATAAGATGGTTCTCCCTGAACCCATTTATATTAAAATACAGTGTAAATCAGTTATTCAAATGTTAATATTATGTGTAGAGATTTAAAGAAGCTTCCCCCCACACCTAGAATGAAATGATTCTCAAAAGTTAAAAAAGTTCTAGCAATGCTGCAATGGGGTCTGGATTAACAGAACTAAATATTAGGGCTAGGTGACTTTGTTAATCTGATGCGCAGCAACTTTTGTAGTGTTTCACTCCAGGCTAAATGGATTTAAACCTCATGCTTCAGAGCACTGACTGATTGCCACACAGCAGTCATGAAAGCACTCTGTAGTGTAGAAGAGTATACATTTTGGGTGTGGTTTCCTAATCTTCCTCCAAAATGCCAAGCATTGATCACTGCTCAAAGCAGAATATTTGAGCTGATGGCAGCAGCTATGGTAAACTATTTTCCTATAAATGACAAGTCCTATGAGAAATAAAGTGGCCTTTTCAGTGTGAAAATCAAAGTAAGGCATAAGTGAGACTTAAATAATGTTTAGATATTGTGCTGACCCTGTGAATTGGAGTGAATTTCATTCACCATGCTTTTTGCCTGATTCTATATTAGAATCACTACTCAGAGATATTTTGTGAACATTTTTTATGCTTTTCTCTTACAGACACTACTTAAGCGTTCGGAGCTGTGATTTATAATTCTATCCACAGCATTAAACAAAAGAAATCCAATTTACTTCTTCTTGTAATAACGGACCATCTAAGCGCTTGCATCTCTTATGTGCTATGCTCTGGTACCCAATATTGCATTTTACACATCAGTGAAACCAGTCAAAAAATTCCACTGAACTTTCTTAATTTATTTGTAATGAAAATAGCATCTCCTAAAATGTGCTCATCTGATATTGGGGGCCTTGATTTGAAATTGAACCAAATACCTCAAAGCTTGGGGGTAGAGTAATGAGGACAAAAGTTGTCAACTATGCCAGGATTTCTTAGTGCCTTAAATGAACTGCATCACATAAATATAACAAATGATGTGTCTCTATGACTGTGGACTCCCAGTCAGCTACAATATATTAATGGCTGCAGGAGCTGGAGTTACAGCATGGAATTTGGCAGCCTGGGTTGTTGTTTTTTCCCTAAATATAATAAATTGTATCAAATGTACTAAATACTCGTTACACAGGAGAGAAAACTATCAACAGGGAAATGTATGGAAGTCAAGGCTGCAATTAGAGGGGGAGGGACACCCTTTATGATGCTAAGTTTTGAGTGTGTTCTTCTTTTCGGGCTTGACCGTGAAACACTGAATTCAACAGGAGCTTTGCCACAAGCACCAAGGGGACCAGGTGAAGTCCCAGAGAATTTCTACCAGAGAAGTGGGCTGGTAATTGCCCTCTATGTGCATAGCAGCTGCAGTAAAAGAGAAGTGCCACTGGCCAGGGAGTGCACACTCCCCCCATTCTGAAAGCACAGCTAGTTCAGAGTGAGATTATCCAGTTACTAGATGATATTCCCACTGGGAGCATATTACACCTGCATTCCTGGATCTGCACTGGATCCTGCTGCTGACCTTTAAAGTCTTTATTTGGGTACGACCTAGAGAACCCGAACTACCTGAGTCTTGGCTATTTCCCAGAGCCTCCTCTCTGCCTATGTGATAGAGTGGAAATGATAAGCAAGGAGTCATGTGGCACTCAAAGACTAACAAATTTATCTATCGCATGAGCTTTAGGGGAGAAAATCCCACTTCATCAGACACTTTGAAGATGGATTCAACAGCAACCTGGTCTACAAAGGTCAGTTAGTGGCAGAACACGCTCTGTCAAGGACCAGCTAGGATTGCATTATCCTGTTCTAGTCTGCTACAATACAGATCTTCTGATCTCCAGATTATGTCATGAAGTTTATCTGTATGTGGCAGGAGAGGAAAGGGTGGGTGGCGAACAGATTTAAATGAAGAGGGACTCAGTATGGGGTGGGATTTCAGTTTTCCAAACATAGCTTATTTAAAACATAAAAATCAGTCGAAATGTTTTCATTAAAAGATTTTCTTTTTTGACTGAAAAATGACCTTTGCTTCCCTGCAACGAAACATTTTATGAGAAATTGACAACAATACAGAAATGTTCCATTTTACATGAACCTTTCTGCAGCGTTTGTTAACCTGAATTTTAATAGAAATCATTTCTGAAATAGTTATAAAAATGTCTTCTTTCACTGAAAACTGTGCTGTTTGACTGAAAGCCAGGTTTTTGGTAAAAGAAATGTGTTAAGAATTATTTCAGGTAAAATAAATTAAAATTGTAGGAAATTTTCATGCAAGTAGAAAACAGACTCACAAGAAAGCTGGCAAAATGGAAACAATCTTGTAGTTTATCATGAAATCATTTCCCCATTGCAATCAGTTCAATTAAAAAGCCCAAAACTCTTCTCTTGGCCTGACTCCATAACATTCATGAAAGAAAGTGGCCAGTAAGGAAGACAAGAGTTAACTTACTTTGCTTCTAAAGCCAAAGCGATGATGCCTGTGACGATGGGTGCAGATACAGAGGTTCCAGTGTGACCTTCTGTGCAACCGTGTCTTAAATCTGTGGTAACCTAATGACAAAGTTATTGCATGTAATCATTGTGGCATTCACCATTCATATATGGTATGATCACAAAACAGTCCAAGCTCCCTGTCACAGACAGAAAACTGAATTAGAGATCAAGGATCTGAGTTTAAGACACAACTGAATAGACACTGCTTTAAAGTGTCAACCTTAATGAGCCATAGAGAGAAAGTCATCTTTGGTGGGAAAAAGAGAGATTGTAATGGGCTCTAGGCAGGGATCAATCCCTGTTGTGTGTGGTGCTGTGCTAAGTCATAATAAAAAGCTGGTCTCTGCCCCAAAGAGCTAGCGATCTAAGAAGCTGAGACATAAAATGTGGAAGCACAAGCTAACAATGAAGTGCACAATAGATGTGCACAAGTCCATGGGGCCGGATGAACTGCATCCGAGGGTGCTGAGGGAGCTGGCTGATGAGATAGCAGTACCGTTGGCCATTATCTTTGAAAACTCGTGGCGAACGGGGGAGGTGCCAGAGGACTGGAAAAAAGCAAATATAGTACCTATCTTCAAGAAAGGCAAAAAGGAGGATCCAGGGAATTACAGACCTGTCAGCCTCACCTCAATCCCTGGAAAAATCATGGAGCAGCTTCTCAAAGAATCCATCCTGAAAGACTTGGAGGAACGTAGAGTAATCAGGAACAGTCAGCATGGATTTACCAAGGGTAAATCATGCCTGACCAACCTCATCGCCTTCTATGATGAGATGACTGGATTTGTGGATGTGGGAAGAGCCGTTGATGTGATATACCTTGACTTTAGCAAGGCTTTTGATACGGTTTCCCACAGCATTCTCATTGGCAAATTAAGGAAGTATGGGTTAGATGCGTGGACTGTAAGGTGGATAGAAAACTGGCTAGAACAACGGTTTCAGCGCGTAGGAATCAATGGCTCCATGTCAAGTTGGCAGGCAGTAACAAGTGGCGTGCCCCAGGGGTCGGTCCTGGGGCCAGTTCTGTTCAATGTTTTCATTAATGATCTGGATGATGGGATAGATTGCACACTTAGTAAGTTTGCAGATGATACCAAACTGGGGGGAACAGTAGACACCCTAGAGGGCAGAGACAGGATTCAGGGAGACCTAGACAAACTGGAGCAGTGGGCCAAGAGGAATCTCATGAGGTTCAACAAGGATAAGTGTAAAATCCTGCACTTGGGACGAAAAAACCCCATGTACTGCTACAGGCTGGGGAGTGATCAGCTAAATAGCAGCAGTGTAGAAAAGGACCTGGGAGTCATGGTGGATGGGAAGCTGGATATGAGTCAGCAGTGTGCTCTTGCTGCCAAAAAGGCCAATGGCATACTGGGCTGCATCAGAAGAAGTGTTGCCAGCAGATCGAGGGATGTGATCATTCCCCTCTATTCTGCACTAGTGAGGCCACATCTGGAATACTGTGTCCAGTTTTGGGCTCCCCACTACAAAAAGGACATGGACAAATTAGAGAGAGTCCAGAGGAGGGCAACCAAAATGATCAAAGGGCTGGAGCACAAGCCCTATGAAGAAAGACTGAAGGAACTAGGCTTATTTAGCCTGCAGAAGAGAAGACTGAGGGGGGATTTGATAGCAACCTTCAACTACTTGAAGGGTTGCTCCAAGGAGGAGGGAGCTCGACTGTTCTCGGTAGTAACAGAGGGCAGAACGAGAAGCAATGGCTTCAAGTTACAGCTGGGGCGGTCCAGGCTGGATATTAGGAAAAACTTCCTTACTAGGCGAGTGGTGAAGCATTGGAATAAGCTGCCTAGGGAGGTGGTGGAATCTCCATCTCTGGAGGTGTTCAAGTCCCAGCTGGACAAAAACCTGACTGGGATGATCTAATGGGAGTGGTCCTGCTTTTTTTGGCAGGGGGTTGGACTAGATGACCTCGTGGGGTCCCTTCCAACCCTATGATTCTATGATTCTATGAAGTGTTAATAAACAGAATAATACGCAGCCATTACAGGACACCAAGACCCTCCTAGTGTCAAGTGTTTTTGCAGGTATCAAGCCAAGGAAATTTCAAAAGAGCACTGTGAGATGTGTTTGGAGGATATGTACAAGGAGCGCCTTCCTGGAGAGTGAGGAAGTGAAAGAGAAAGTATCAAAAAGGCTTACTAGAAAATTTGTCAAAATTAAGGCCGCTCTTCAGGAAAACATCCCCATTTGGGCAGCTCTCAGGAGTGGCACAGATATCAATATGCATGGCTCATTTAAGATTTAAGCATGCTTTCTTGATCTAGGGCTCAAGACGGCTGCACAGAGAAAATGTCCATATGATAAACAAATAGGCTCCAGATATTCCCTGCTCTGGTTTCTCTTCAGATATGTGGCAGAACAATGAAAATGTCATTTGGGAAGCTGTCATCTCGAGGATCATGGATCTGGAGAAAGTTGTGTACAGAAAATGAGTAGCCACATTGGCCAATGAGATGTAGCAAGGGGCATTACCGTCAGTGGTACTGCAATAATCAACTGAGCTTTTCACTTTCAGTCAGCACTGGGCCTGAGGGGAACAACTGCTCACTTTACTCCCAGCCAGAGCTGCACGGCAGGCAAATCAGAATTCTCTGCTCGTACCAGCTGGGAGGGAGTTGCCATCACCTACAAACATACAGTCTGAACAAACTGGCCGACAGAGAAGCTGGTCCCTCTAACTGCAAGTGCCATTCAGTTAGCAGTCCCCTTCCACTTAAGCTAAAAGACTGAAGTGCTACATCGGGGCTTAAGCTCAAATTCAGATACATCCCTTGGAGGGAGTTGCATGATTAGATGCGTTGTTCTTCAGATGACAAGTGAAATCAAGACCTTACAGTGTTACCAACTTTCATGACTCTACCGCAAGCCCCATGAAGTTTAGTGTTTTCCTAGAGCCCCAGTTCTTGGCATCATGTAATTCGAGGAGAACCCAACCTTCATTAAAGGAGAAGAACACATTTCTAGCCCTTGTGGTTGCAGAGAAAAGCTTAAGCAGGTGACAGGTAAAGCCTAAAACACCACAAGTCAGGTAAAAAGGACTCAACATTGTTAAAACATCCCACAATTTTAAAGCCAATCTTGTGATTTTAGGGACCTGTTTCATTTTTGAACTCTTGATAATGATGTTACTGCCCAGGTGAAAGTTGAAGCAAAAAAAATACCAGCGGTGTCCTGGCCAATATTCCCTCTTTTTAAAAAGCAGTCCTAGGGCTGGGCTACACTACAGAGTTTTGTTGACAGAAGTCAGCTTTTGTTGACAATAAAATCAAGGTGTACGCACTGCTTTGACATATTACTAATCATTTTAATAGCCCTCTCCTGTACCTTTTCCAATTCTAGTATGTATTTTTTTGAGACAGGGTGATTAGCTCTGCACACAGTCCATACCATGTAGGCATACCATGGATTTATATAGAAAGAGTATGATATTTTCTGGCTTCTTCTCCATTCCTTTCTCAATGAATTTCAACATTCTGTTAGCTTTTTTGACTGCCACTGCAAACTGAGCTGGTGTTTTCAGAGAATTATCCACAATGACTCCAAGATTGGTTGTAAATATGCAAAAGACCTGTTATGGTATGTTATATGGGGTGGGTTCTGAGTTCTGCGAAGAATTTTTTTGGGAGGTGTCTGGCTACCCCGAAGTCTTTAAACCATGATTTGGAGACTTTAAACTCAATCATAGGTTAGGTGTTTATCGCAGGAGTGAGCGGGAGATCCTGTAGCCTGCATTGTGCAGGAGGTCAGACTAGATGATCATACCGGTCTCTTCTGACCTTAAAATCTGTGAATCTCTGAAGTGTTCCTCTCACGAAGTAACTCCCCCACTATGTTAACACAAAACCACCTCAACAAGAGGAATAGGGTTACCTCAACATAGTCAGGGCTATCAGTGGAGACAGTGCATTCTTATATCGACTGTTGGCTGCTGTTTCCATCAATTTCACAGTTCCTTTGACAAGAAAGTCAGACAGCTAGAGCCCAGCTGCCACCCAGTACCCTGGAGAGTTGAGTGGATGGACCACGCTCCCAGCTGGGAGCAGGGCAAGAAGCCCAGGTGGATGGATCTCATTCCTAGTGGGAATGTGGAAGAGAGAAGCCTGGCTGGCTTCCCTGCCTGCTCCCCATTGGGAGCCACAGCAGCCCTGTCAAGTTCATAGCTGAGTCTAACATAGGTTGACTTTATAGTCTGGGCAAGGTCTTTGCGACTCAGCCCATCTGACAGTAGGAAATAGCACTTGTTGCACTGCCAAGAATTATCTAACTGCCAGCTTTGTAAAGCACTCAGATACCAGAAGCCCAAAAGGCAGCATACCTTGGTAACAATTTATTCTTTAGAAGAAATATGCAATTGCTCTTCCTGGTGATCATATTTGTAAATTTTGTGGTGGTTTTTGCTGCCTGAATACCATTAAAGTTAATGGGGCAGGTGTGGCTAGAATGCTGTATAACACATTCAGTGTCTAGTGTGCCTTTCAGTGGTACCACCTCTTCTGAAAACTTGAGGATAATTTGTCATGACAGTCTTCAGTCACGCAATCCAATTCACTAGCTCATTAGTTTGGCAGGGTGATGAATAGGGCAGGTCAAAAGCTGGAATTTCCATTCCACCAGAAACCCTGATGCAGAGGCATTTGTTTTCATTCCAAATGGGAAGAAAAAAAATTGAAATACTGAATTTTGTTATGGAATAAAAAGTTCTGAACAATCTCCCTCTGGAAACTACAAAACATTTCATGTTGGCATTTTCCCATCAAAATGAAACTCCTCACTATTCCCAAATTCAGGAGTTTAATTTCAGTTGTTCGACTGAACTGAAGGAAATGAATGAAACATTTCAGGTCAGTTCAGCTTTAAAAGGCATCTCCCTGTGGCACTACTTCATGGTAGTTTTAGTTCAGGGACCAGGTACTTTTTCTCCTCCAGGCTGGGTTCTGTGGTCAGACTACATCGCCCATAATGCATCAGGCAGCTCTGTCAGAAGGGAGGTGGTCAGCATGGGAAAGGTAGTCCAGCCAGGGAGCCTGGCCCATAGGAGAGAATGGTGGTATCAGGCACTTAAACCACAACTCCCATAAGGCAATCTGGCACCACAGAGACATGCAGTTTAATTTGAAAACTTTTCCTAATGAACATTTAAAAAAAAAAAAAAGGACAAAACTGAAATTTGTCCCACAGAAAATTTTGATTGTACAAAAATGGCAAAGTCTATCAAAAACTAATATTAATGGATGATTCCTGACTAGCTCACCTCTAGTGATGAAACATGATGGTGGCTAATGTCAGCATTGCCTGAGTTTTGGATTATGGACAGAGACTATTATACCCACATATCTGGCTATTAAGAAACTATCTGTTTTTTTGATTGGACAAACTTGAAAGGCCATTGGGGGGCAACAACCCAAGCTGTCCACAGAAAGGCTAATTGAAACTCAGTGATGGTTTTCCACTGTTTCTCTGAGGAAACATCCTTTATTACAGGGATCTCAAACACGCGGCCTGCGGGCTGCATGTAGCCCCTAAAGCTATTTCCAGAGGCCCGTGACAACATGACTGTTACTGATATTTGTGATATCGTTGTGTGAAAAGGTTTCAGTGGTGCGGCCCTCGGGCTAATGTACTAGTCCTCATGCGGCCCTCTACTGGTCCTCATGAGGCCCTCATGGTGATTTGAGTTTGAGACTTCTGCTTTATTACCAAAACAAACAAAGGGGTCTGGTGGAACTTTTAAAGACTAACGAATTTATTCATCGCATGAGCTTTTGTGGGAGAAAATCCCACTTTGTGATAAAGCGGGATTTTCTTCCACAAAAGCCCAAGTGATAAATAAATTTGTTGGTCTTTAAAAGTGCCACAGGACTCCTTGTTTGTTTTGCTGAACTAGACTTACATGGTTACCCCTTTGGATCCTTTATTATCATGTTATCAAGGGAAGAAACTGAACAGGAAGAAGGACATGGTCTGTTTATTCAGTGGTTGTTGCCAAATGAATTCATCAGTTACAAGCCCTTTTCCACACAGTGTGACTGATTAAGTAAAATTATCAGGCAATACTTCTAGAGCCTTGACCACTTTCACTGAAACCTTGTCTTATTCTCCACACTGTAAATCACAGTCCAACACGGTCTGGTTCACCCAGTTGCTGTTTTGAACTGTTTATATGCCAGGGTTGCTATCCTGCTTCTCACAGAGCAGGAGGCAAGATGACAAGAGCATATCGTTGCAGAACATGATCTAACAGAAGAGGGAGAAATCTATTAAATGACCAGCTTCATAAACAAGCGATGGATGATACCCGAGCTGTGCTCCTGAATCCTGCCTGACTTTCTCTGCTGGTTTTGCAGTGCACAAAGCATAAATTCTACTTATGCAAATAGATGTAAAAATAAATTCAAGCTAACTTATACCAACAGATTTACTAGCAGAGAATAATGCAAATCAAGGGATGTGGATTCATAGCTATAAAATTAGACCTTTCACCCTTTCAAAATAATAGAGGCCTTTCTCTTTAAATAGTGTGTCTAAAATGGCAATTTTAATTTTGCAGTATTCAAAGCACATGGTTTAGAAAGGCTTTGCAAGTCACTTTTAAAGATAAAAATGGACTTGTTACTCTAGTCTCATGAACTCTTTCTGTTTTACATCAGCATTAAATTTCTGTGAATTGAATCAGAGTACAGATATTATAGCAGAGCCCGTTTCCTTGTAATAATCCCACACCATAGCTAAAGGGAAGGAATTCTTTCCTGATTTTTCCTCGGGCATAAAGAAGTTCCTGGG
This sequence comes from Podocnemis expansa, assembly GCA_007922195.1. Taxonomy (NCBI): domain Eukaryota; kingdom Metazoa; phylum Chordata; order Testudines; family Podocnemididae; genus Podocnemis; species Podocnemis expansa. Next base: position 16,228,131 of record ML682019.1, read on the forward strand.
GTGGGCATCTGCTGGCAAAGCTGTGTGTATTCCTCGAAAAGTCTAGAACTCAGTTATGATTCACATCTGCCTGTTATCACTGTAGGCCCTGGTTTTCAAACTCTGGACCAGGATCCAGTATGGGGTCACAGACCCTTAGGTACTGGGTTGCCGCACTCTCTGCTGCCACCACCAAGAGACTGGGATACATTGCTGAAAAACAAAAAACCAGGTCAACAACTTACAATTTTGTGTTCATAAAATGCTCCACTGCTGTAGGTTGTTGCAAGAGTAGATGCACACTCCTCTAGGTACCATGGCTTGAGTCCATTATCTGTGCTGCTGCTGATGGAGATGGTGTAGATGCTGTTGGTGTAACCATCACAAGAGCAGTGATCGCCTTCTCTGCCACCATTTCCAGAGGCCCAGACAAAAATGGAGCCCAAGCCCTTGCGACCCTAAACGTCCAAACAGAAACATCTGTAAGGAAAAACAGTATCACCAAGCATAAACCTCACATACCTCTGTGTTTAACTCACCACCATCCTGGATGGCTATCACCCCAGGTGTTCAAACAACACTCTAAAAAATAAATCCTTCTAAAAGAATGGCACCGTGCTTAGCAAATATTTACACAAATTGTTGCTAAAGTGAGTGGCATTTTAAAAGGGAATGACTATCCAAAAGGATGCAGAATCAGAAAAGCCTTGGATGAAGACACCTTATAGACCTTTGCAAAACAATCAAAGGGCAAATGGGTTGATGTTCCAAGGATCTCCTTCAGCAAGACTGGAAAACGAGGACCAAGCAGATGCCCCCAACAGCAGTACTTTCGAGCAATTGGCATCTCTAGCAATAGGGCTGAAAGTTGTCAGACCACTGCAGCTATTTCCTTCACACAACAAAGAAGGAGGACCCACTGTGTTTTCCTCCATGGCACACATCCAGCACCAGTGATCTGCAGGACGAGCCAAAAGGAGAACATGTGAAGAATCAGAGTAGTGCCATTCCCTTTAGCTCATTACCTGTAGTAGCCAAAACTGAAAAGGGAGGAAAGATGCCTGAAAAGTACCTTGCAGCTATAGGTAACATCCTGTTGTATTGATCTTTCCTCTAACTTCAGGGTACAGCTTACACTGGCAAAGCAGTGTAGAGAGCTCGAGTCTGAATTCAGTCCAGATTTTAATTCTGCCGATTGAGAAAGTAGGGATTGGAGTGTCCAAAGAGATAAGAGCTCTCTGAGCCCAAGGTCTCTCCTGAGCCAAAGGAAACTGTGATGAGAGAAGAGTGAGGGCTACGTCAGAACACTAAAGACTAATGAGAGGAGACTCCTTCCTCAGCCAATGATGAAAGTCCACTAGGCTCCTTCTGAAGAACAGAGGTAATATAGTAAAGGAGGATTTTTGTCTGCTCTTTCTTTAGAACCGGTTGGTTTAGATACTAATGCCATTGTGGCCAGGGCTGTAAGTCATACATAGCTCTTTTCTGCCCCAGTGCAAATCAGGGATGACTACATGAACAGCAATGGAATTAGGGTAGTGAAACAAATGGCAAGACCTATTTTGACGCAAAAAAGCAACAATTTTCCCAACCCCCACCGCAAACCCTGCCCAACAAGAGGAGAACAATTTACAAGGATCAAAGAGAGCCCAAGGTACAATTATAAAGGTGGTTTGGCACTGAAATAGCTAAAAAATGACACAAATCATGGGACCCTGGTTAAACGTTAGCAGATCTGTATGCCCTTCACATTACCAGCTCCATCAATGGTGAGGTTTTGCAGAAACATCACCCTGGGGGTATGTAAACCTTTGACTCATGCTGTTATAGATGTTAGGTAGGTCATACTAGCAAATGACCCAGGTATATTTCTCGCAATATCTGTAGGTCAGGGCAATCTTTCAGTACGAGGTCATCGGTAGGTGAGGGCTCTGATGGAGGATAACTTGACTTTAGTGAGCTGTGGACATGGGAATAAAAACTAGAGCAATTCCTAACACAGCTATTGGAAACCCATAAAGTTGGTTCATTGACATACATGGTAACACAGATTTTCAGTTCCAAAATAAGCTGTGCCTTCTTCTGAGAGAGATACTGGGATTTTCTGTCCCACTTTCCACAACTGAAACACTTCTCTGGAGAGACTGGCTTGAGCCCACTTAGCTTGAGAGTCAACCTCAAACAGCAATAAAACGACTGAAGGAATAGTAAATGTCAGGGATCTGTTTTGTGTTCTCCCCTTATCAGGGCAGAGAGTTGTCATGTGTCAGGGAGATATTCTGGAACTAGCCTAGGCAGGTCTCTGGCCTGCATATTGAACAGAAACGCTTTTTGGCATCTCCCTCCTCATCACAAGACAACTTGTTGAATCATTGCTCTGATGGCCAGGTGATCTTGGTCACTGAGTTGATGGCTTTCCTTGTGAACTCTCACTTAACGGAGTGGGCTGCCCTCTTCCACTCAATCACGGACTCGCTGGAGTATGAGCGTGGCTCCCCACAACAGAGCAAACAGATCACCACCTACTGCCCAATTTATAAATATGAAGGAGGCATCAATGCAATAAGTTCTGCCACTCCTGACGTAGCCGTCTGCCTCGATCAACTTCAGGAGAAATTGTAGTTGCTGCAATACACTACTCATATGAGAGATGAAGAATTACAAGACAGCAGGCTTCCGAATCAACTCCAAGGGTGCGTTTTGTTCTGAGAGGTCACAGCAGAGGGATAGTTTATTACCTGTCTTGCTCCAATACCAAAACAAGAATCTCATTGTTGACCCTGCCTCTGGATACAAAGGGTAAATTGTGTCACTTTCCTCACTGTGTTTAAGGTTTCATCATCTGGTCCACCCCTCTGGCTACATAAGGCGATAACTCTGCAGGAAAAATTAACAGAATTACCTGGAGGTCTGCTGGGAAAAGTACAACTTGATAGCCAAATTGTTCTACCGTCCTCTGCCAACAGATAAAATTATCTAGACGTGAAGTGTGTTGAATCTTTGGCCAACTACTACTGATACTTCAACATACCATTTCTAGTACAGTTTTAATACCTCTCTAGCATTCTCTGGATCTATGAAATTCTGACATCCTAATCCAGGTGTGTAGTGCAGTCAGTGCAAAGACCCGGGCTGGACACGTATAGAGAAATAGATGTGCTTTGTACATTTAGTAGCACAACATTTGGTGACCTGAGACTCTTTAGCTGGATGTTACAAAAAAATGATATTAGATGATTGTCTATTAAAAGTAAAGACCATCAATCGACTAAAAGAAAAAGGATGGATGTCTCAGGGTGGAGTTTAAGGTTTTCTTAAATATTGTTTAGGTGACCTAGAAATCAGTAACGAGTTGTGAAAGGTATACAAAGGAGGGGATACATAACAAAACTCCGCCTCCATAGTCCAATTAGAATTTGATCCAAACATTGAATCGACTTCAGTGGGTTTTGGCCAAGACCCCAACGGAGTCACGCTAGTGTTTGAAACAGGCCTACACTGATGTGCTCTAGAGAAATTTAAGTATGTGCCAGCAGGGCCCACGTAGGCAATTAATGCATGATATGCTAATATAAACTAGAATTTACACCCTTTGGGTGTGGACTAATGCCCTTAGTCGAGTATCAGTTTGAGGTAGGTTGGGCTGGATTCTTCCTCTTTTCGTGACCCAGTTTGAGGTGGTTTTGACACCTGCAGGCCTGTCTTCTTGTTTTAATGAGACCAGTTAGAACATAGCACAAATATTTTCTCATTACCTCAGAAATTAATAAGGTGTGGCTGAGAGAGCAAGCAACAAGACACTGGCACAATCCCATCGCTAAAAGATAATGGCTATATTCGTATTTCTATTAAAATTCAATTTCAAAGATTTATAACTGCGTCATAGCAGTTTGCTTGAGCTAAAGGCTCCAGTTAACCAGCCAATTAAGGGCTTTCCTCACTCATTTAGAAAACAGGCTTGGCAATTAGAATTAATTAGAATTAATGCAAATAGAGAAAAAAAAAGCTTACTGCTCTCAGGTGCTGAGTGGCCCTCAGAACTGGTTGTAAATAAATGATAAAGACCTGGATTGGCCATGAAGGAACTTGGGAGAGTTTTCTTTCCAGTCAGCTAGAAGAAGGAGAGAGGCAGGAACCAGTTTCTCATACTGACTTCCCTGCAGCTTTGAGGGCCAGAGTTGGTTTCAGGAGGAGACAGAGATTGGCTATGCCCCCTGGCCTTGTCTCCTGCCAGGGCGGACTCACCAGAAGCTCAACTAGAAATTCAGGAGGAAATTCAGACAACTACCACCAATGGCCACAGAGCTCTTGCAGGAACCGTGATGCAGAGGAAAGTAAAGGGAGCCAAAGAAGGCAGGTTTAGGAGGTGTCTTCTTCATGAATACTCCAGAGCTGCAGGTGGGGGAGGCTCCCCAATCTTCAATTTCTAGATTAAAGACTACGCAGTCATGGAGCCCCGCCTCTTGAATGACAAGCCAGAGAAGCCCATCCAATGATTTCTACATCAAACCCATCACTTCTGAGCTACAGCATCACCTTTAAAAAGGCACCCAGACCCAGACTTGAGTTAGCAACAAAGAAGCCTCCCCACACCTTGATTTCTAGCCCCTGGTTGTCTTCCATCAGTTCAAAGGAGCAATCTGCAAGGAAGAAACTCTGAAGTGGACTGCTGATTCCCCAACTCCAATGGATTCTCTGTGGAAAGGGGGTAAAGTGGCTCAAACTGGGACCAGAAATCTGTGTAAGGGTTTAATGGTGTTTCATTTGGTAAGCTGAAGGTTTCTGAAGTCAATAAATCTGCAAGAGGCGTGACTTGGAAACTGCTCAGTGAAACTGTTTCTTGACCACTGAGAGCACATACACACCCTGCATGTGGATGACAGCTGCTCTTGGTGGGCCTGGCCAAGTATCCCAATCAGCTACTTCAGCCTGCTCAGCCACACAACTTCCATATAGAGAAAACAGGCTAATCAGAATCCTGTTCCCCCACTTCTGTGTGTTCCCACTAAAGAGCTCACATACACCTCAGCAAACCCCTCTTCAGACTAACTCTCCCAAACAGGAAATGACAGCAAAAAGGAATAAACTCCCAACCTTATTTTTAAGATATCATTCACATTATCTGGGCGCTTTCAGAGTCCCTCTGGCAGAAGACTTTGTTTCAGTAGCTTTTGGTTGCAGACGAGGTGTGTGGTTGACCATCAGTTCATAACTTGTGTTTGTAACTCAGAGGTTCTACTATAGATAGCTGCAATCAGACAGCAGCAGAGACCAAAAATAAAGCAAATACAGTGCAGTGCTGTGTTAAAAGTAGACTACTAAAAACTAAAAGGAAGGTTTTACAAAATAAATGTATATTTAACCAGGCAAGGAAACTGTATCTATGCTTGCTCCATTTAAATTAAGATGGCTAAAAGAAGTGTTTTATTTCTGCACAGCAGTTGAAAAGCTGCATGAAGTTCAGCTGTAAGTTTTTGGAATAATAACCAGAATGTTTTGTTCAGAATTACAAACTCTGTCATTTTCACCCTCAAAATTTCAAGAAGTTAAAGCTGTTATCCTCAGTGCACCAATGGGGAGCCAAGGAGCAGAGAGAAGATGAAATTTGAGCTGGGTCTCAGAGAAATACAGCTGACAAGAGAAGTCCAGATGTCCCAACTCACAGAGCAATACTCTAAATATTAGAACCTACAACTTCCTTTTCCATAAATCTCTGATACATGTGGCATAAAAAGGTTACTTAAAGACTGAACTTTGGTCTTTCATCTTGGTGTATCTCCATTTTGATAGCTTAATGTCTTTTGGCTTTATGCCCATCAACAAGAGATTTCGGCTCTAGTTAAACTGGGTATTCAAAGAGGTCAGTCATGTTTCAATTTAGGTTTTGAAATGTAGATGTCTTGGGACAAGCCCTTCTTTTTAGGTGACAAATCTGAGGAACTGTCCCAGACTGTGGTATCCTTAGAGGAGGTCTTGGAACAAATTGATAAATTAAACTGTAATCAGTCACCACGACTGGACAGTATCCACCCAAGAGTTCTGAAGGAAATTATGTAAAATTGCAGCACTCATAACTGTGCTATGTAACCGATCATTTAACTCAGCTTCTGTACCAGATGACTGGAGGACTGCAAATGTGAGGCCAATTTTTACAAAAGGCTGCAAAGGCAATCTCAGGAATTACATGTTCAGTACCAGGCAATTGATTGAAACTATAGTGAAGAACAAAATTATTAGACACAAAGATGTATATGTTTGTTGGGGAAGCATAAACATTGCTTTTGTAAAGAGAAATCATGCCTGAACAATCTCCTGCAATGCTTTGAGGGCATTAACAAGCATGTAGACCAGAGTGATCCAGTGGATGTAGTATACTTAGATTTTCAGAAAGTCCTTGGCAAGGTCCTTCACCAAAGGCTCTTAAGCAAAGTAAGCGGTCATAAGATAAAAAGGAAGGTCCTCTCATGAATCAGTACCAAGTTAAAGGATTGGAAACCCAGAGCAGGAATAAATGGTCAGTTTTCAGAATGGAGAGAGGTTAATAGCAGTATCCGCCAGAGATCTGTTCAACAGCTTCATAAATTATCTGGAAAATGGGGTAAGCAGTGATGTGGCAAAATTTGCAGATGATACAAAACTACTCAAGGGAGTTAAATTCAAAGCAGATTGCAAAGAATTACAAAGGATTCTCACAAAACTTGGTGACTGGGCAACAAAATGTCAGATGAAATTCAATGATGATACATGAAATGCAATGCACACTGGAGAACAATCCCAACTAAACATGTAGAATGATGAGGTCTAAATTAGCTGTTAGCACTAAAGAAAGACCTTGGAGTCACTATGGATATCTCTGAAAACATCCACTCAGTGTGCAGTGGCAATCAGAAAAGCTACCAGAATGTTGGAAATCAGTAGGAAAGGGAGAGATAATAAGACAGAAAATATTGAATTGCCTCTTTATAAATCCATGGTATGCCCACATCTTGAATGCCATGTGCACATCTGGCTGCCACATCTTAAAGAAAAGATATATTGGAATTGGAAAAGGTACAGAAAAAGGCAACTAAAATGATTAGGGGTATTGAACATCTTCCATAAGAAGAGAAATTAATAAGACTGGGACTTTTTGGCTTGAAAGAGAGGCAGTTAAGAAGAGGTAAGATAGAAGTTTGTAAAATAATGACTGATGTGAAGAAAATAAATCAGAAGGTGTTATTTGTCTCACAACACAAAAACTAGTTATTACCAAATGAAATTAATAGGCAGCAGGTTTAAAATGAACAAAAGGAAGTCAGCCTGTGGAACTCCTTGCCAGGTGATGTTGTGAAGACCAACACTATAAGAGGGTTCAAAAAAGAACTTGATACATACATGGAGGATATGTCCCACCAATGGCTATTAGCCAGGAGGAAAAGGGATTGCTGTTTGCCAGAGGCTGGGAGTGGCCGACAGGATGGATCACTTGATGATTACCTGTTGTGTTCCTTCCCTTTGAAGCACCTGGCATTGGTCATTGCTGGAAGACAGGACTTTGGTTGGTCTGACCCATTCTTATGTTCTTAGAGGTCACAGTAGGTGCAGTGTCACAAATGATAAAATACATAATGTGATGCTAAAGATAGCATTACAAGATCTAGGAGATGCCAGCAGTCTGTTTCACTACAGCCATGTCTAACGCCACCAGCAGTGCTGAATTTGGCAGGGAGCTAAACTACTTTATCATGACAACCCATTAGAGAGGGTTTATGCCAAAATGAGACATTCCCTGCATTTTACTCCCCCTAAAATGTAAAGCCACTAGAATAAAAATGAGAAGAATATGCCCAAGTAAGAACTGAGGAAGAGGCCTGGCTTCCCCTCAATGTCTCAAGAGATTTTTCAATAGCAGGTTTAGACAACTGCAATTTAAGATTCCCCAAGGAGCCTCTTTTCCTCCATTTAGCCTTAAGGAAACAAAAAGCTTTCTTCAGTGTTTCAAGAAGCTGTGACAAGTATGGTTGGTCCCCTCCAAAATATCTGTTCTGAACGGACACTTTATTGGGCAGTACCAGCAGCAGCACAGTCTTGTAAAATCCTTCGTTACAGAATCATTGTCACCTACCAGTAAATGAATGAAGTGGGGCAGGTTTCTGAAGGGCGCCAGGAAAGAGTGTTGCCCTGGGTAGTTGGTCATCATACAAAATGATGCTTTAGTGCCTCCTCCAAAAACTCAGCATGGAAGAAGCTGTTTTTTTCATATAGAGGACGCTGGTTAATCTGTCAAAAATTCTGCTTAGTTCATTTAAAATAAGCTGTGATCTGCAACCTTCACCTTGAAAGCTCTGCCTGAAATTCCACTCTCATCCCTTACTCTTCACTCTTGGACTCGTGCATGACCAATCCCTGATTGTAAACTCTTCAGAACAAGATCTGGGTCTTTCAGTACATTTGTACTATTACAGGATGAACCATAATGTTCTTATGTCCAAAGTCTGGAGGGTTGCCTGGGCCCAAACCAAAGGCCAAGATCCATCACTCCTTCAGACGACTGCTGTGTGTTCCTGATCAGTGATATCATCCCAGAAACATCATCCCTGATACCCAGGTTAAATCAAGGCCACTTAGTGCAGAACAGCTGTTCAAAAAACCTCTATGATATCAAGCTGTATTAGTGACAGGAAAGAGAATAAGGAAACACAATGACATTGAACTCTTCTACTTCTCGTGTCCTTCCACCACAATCATAGACTCCTCCAATGTGGGACACATGAGATAGACTGGTCAGTAGCTCTGACACAATCTTCCACAGTCCATGGCTCTTCCAGGATGAAAAGACATCCCATGATTTTACTGCAGGCATGTCTCAGGTCTTTGGAATAGCCCTACTTTTATGTATTTTTGAGGTTTGACCTGCCAAGTCTTGTTCCGAGAGGAGTTACACATCTCCAAGTCAGCCAATGACATTGTATAAACCAGCTCTCAAACCTGACCTTAAATAGTGCACATGCCTTGGGCTGTGTCAGCTCCAAGGAGACACAGTAGTAATATGAATTCCAGAAAAGGGCCCAGAGAGTGATTAGCATTTGGAGCAGGGAGTGAGTGTACAAAGCGAGAGGAGGGTGAGATGGACAGCTGGAAGCTCCTGTTTACTCTCTCCCTCTCTGTCTCCTAATAAGAGTACCATAGGCCACTCACTGAAATTAAACAGGAACAAACTGAAGACGGATAAAGGGAAACACTTTATGCAGCCCAGCAATAACCTCTCCACTGTATAGAGACAGGATATTAGAAGCTTGGTGAGCCCAAAAAAAGAATGAGAACAGGGTCTGCAGTTACATTAGCCCAGACAGCTTTACAGAGACAAGCAATTCTCATGCTTCAGGGCACGTGCTGATCACTAGCTGGGGTCAGACAGTAACTTCCCCTCTTGCTTTACTGGTGTGCTCAATAGATTCTGGCAGCAAACCTGTGGGTCCAAGCCTGCCACTTTGACACATCCAAGGCAGAACACTCTGCCCCGGAGACAGAAGAGAGGGAGATGGAGAGCAAAGTGTTCACCTCTCATGCCACAACAGATGTACTGAGCACCTGGCAAGCAGCAAAAGTAGGCTTGGAAACTAGCAGTCCTCCCTAGTCTTTACTGGTTAGCAGGGCTGGTTGTCAGTGATAACACATAAGGGTGAAACATAAAGAGGGGAGGGTGAGAGCATGGGGGCACTGACTCCCCTCAATGCTACAAGAAAGAGAGAAATCTCTTCACACATCCCCCACAGCCTTAATACATCAGCAAGTAAATCTAGTTAATAATAAAAATGAGTTCCCTTCAAATACATTTGAATTATTAACCCAAAGTAACTTCCAGACCAGGATTTCAAATTAGACCTTGGAATAAATTTCCTTCCCTGGTGCAATATGGTCTCAGTTAGCTATGAGCTAGATGCCCCTCCTTCATTCAGGGATTTCCTTGACATGGGGAAGTCCTTGTTTAGGCTGGTATTGATCCGTGCACTGAAGGAAGTCTCTTATTTTATTTTTAATGCCATACACGTGCCCAGAACATTTGACATGAGTAGATCTTATAAAGCCTCCCAAAGAACTTTCCGCTGCACTGCTTTGCTGAGTGGAGAGCGTGGTTAGGACTACTCCTATTTATTTGTCACCAAGCCAGATGAGCCCACTTGAAGAATCTGAATGCCTCTGTCATTTGCAAATTGACAGGAGGTGAAGGGAGGGCAAAAGGGGCTCAAATGTAGACCCAAGTCAGGATCTGATTCCTGCAGCTAGAGCCCATTTCTAGTTTCTGGAGGTGCCAGATGCTGAGATAGTGTTCTGAAGTCACCGTGGCCTGGTCTACACCAGGGGAATGCTGCCCTAGAAAAAGACGCCCTAACTTTGTTTCGTTTGGTTAATTTCCTAAACCTTCGTTTATTAAAACTTCTAAACCAGTGGTTCCCAACCTGTGGTCTGGGGACCCCTGCAAGTCTGAGGAGTTATTGCAAGGGATTCATGAATATATCCAGCCCCAGCTACTGCTGGCCAGCGATCCATGTTGGAGAGGCCTCTAAATCAGGGGTGTCAAATTTACACCCCAAGCACAAATCACAAATAAGAAAGGAAAAAGTGTCTGGGGCCCATATGGGAATAAGTCAATAAAAGGCCAAGTGGGATGAAGCCAACCAAAGGCCAGCATTCTGAACGACTGACAGTGAGTACGCCAGTGAGGGGGGGAGAGGCAGGAGCCCAGCCTGCCTGTGACTGAGACTGATTTTTTTTTCTTTTTGCTTGCCACCAGGAGGTAGGGGAAGTGGCAAGAGAAGAGGAAGGGGGGCGGCTAGGAGCCAGTGTGGGGAAAGGGAGCTCACAGGGCAGGGAAAAGGGAAGGTGTGGGAGAGCCTGCAGGGTTGAGGAGGGGAAAGAAGAGCCCAGGCCACTCTGACCATGGAGGCGAAAGGGTTGGGGGGGCCTTGCAGCCACACGGCCTGTGACAGGCATCCTGCCTTCCATTGTGGCCTCCCACTTTGAATGAGTTTGACACCTCTGAGCTAAATGAATTGTATTTGCCTGCTATGAGCAGCCACACCCTGGATATGTCCCCATCTCTTGGGAGCAGGCAGAGGCCAGGTCCTCCACTGCCCCTCTGCAGCACAGCTGCATGCAGTCAGTCCCCAATAACAACTATTATCATTTGGTGGTCCACAAAATTTTTAGACATTAAAAAGAAGTCCTCATACCCAAAAAAGTTGAGAACCACTGTTCTAAACACTACCCTCAGCCCCAACACGCACAGGCATTTAAGTTTCATAAGAGTAAAAGGACAAAAACATCAGTATCTCTAATGCACTCTGTTGTCCACACCTTTTTAATGCCATACTCGAAAGCCTGTTTGGCCAATTCACCAGGACCATCAACCGTCCTCCCATCATCATCTGGTCCCCAGCTTGCGCTGTAAATGTCAATGTAATCGGGTCTGATGCCAAGCGACTTTGCTTCAACAACATCTGTTACATCGCCATCTAACATACGAACGCCTAAAAGCACAAAAACATTAGACATTAGAGCTTAATGGCTTTTATGAACAGTGCAAGGATTGCAATCAAAGACCTTTGTTAGAGGCTGCTGAGCACTGAAAGGCTTCTAATATCTTGAACAGCTTAAAACAATGCCACTGTGTGTATGCTAATGGCAACGTGAGGTTCTTATGCTATTTTGGAAACATATCCCCCCCTCACTTTTCTCTCTGTGTTGTTGATTTTATAGATTATGATGGAAAGGCATTAAAATTGTACTTCACTGGAGCTCTCCATGTGTTCTGATACATGAGAAGGATTCAAAAAGAGGTACAACTACAGACCGAAACTAAACATTTCAGCAACATCCTTCTCTTCAGCAGCAGTCACAGTTCCACAGTTGCACCAGTAGTTAGTCAAAGTCCCACACTGGCTGGAGATAAGATAACTTTAAAATTCCTCAGTCATAAAATTTCCCTGTCAAACTATTCTCCCCCATTATAATTACAATTAATCAAATAATTCATTCTGATGCCTGGAAGATAATAGCCTATTTACTGAATACCCACCAGTAAGTCCCATCTGAGAATGTGGTAGGAATGTGTGTGACATTAGTTCATGCACTTTACTGAACAACAGTTACACCCAGGGCTTAATTAGTAATGAACAGGGAGCCTGGGCTCAAAGCAGTCTTTTTGTCTTTCGTAGCTGGTTCAGCAAACCCAGAGAAGCGTGGGGCAGTGCCAGCCTCTCCGTGGAAGGAAGCGATGAGATGGGCTGTAGCCCCTTCTTGTCATAAGGTCCTACCCCTTCTCCTCCTCTTCCCTCTTCCTCCAGGGAGACAGGGACATGGGCCAGGGGCAGCTCTCAAGTCCCCCAGATCTCTACCTATGGCAGATGGAGGATCTGGGGTTCCCCACAGCGGCCCACACGCCGTGGGTGTCTCTTGCTGTGGCCCAGCTCCAACTTCTTGCCTGGCCAGGGTGTGGGGCCTCAGAAGAAGATGAGTAGTAAAGGCAAGGCCATGTGGCCAATCTGATATAGGCAACTGTATGGAAGAATGTAGGGCTTCAAAGTAAACTTAAGTATAGGATGAGCATCCTCTGAAACTTTGGAAGCCCAAAGATGAGATTTTCAAAGCCAATTATGGATTTAGATGTGCAATTACAGCAGGTTAGGAATTTTTAGATCAAAGGTCTTTGGTTGGAAAATACTGATTTGTTGAACTTGAGACTTTCTGCAGAAACGCCTAAGTTTTAATAAGCCTTTTGACAAGATGGGTTCTGTGGTTCAAGGTGAAATTTCTGTCAGAGAAAGAGGGAAGCACCAGAATAGCCAGTAGCCCTATAGTTGGATATGGGTGACCCAGGCTCAAGTCTTTGCTCTACTGTGGGCTGTAGGCTGTTCTTGGGTGTGTGGAGGCCTCCCTCTATCATGAAAAATTTCAAAGGGTCTCAGGTTTGTACCAATGTGAACTCAAAGCAAAATTTTTGCAACCTCGAAATGCTTCACAAACATAGAATTTTTGTCCTCCAGCCTGCTGAACACACAACTGGGCTGGCTCCCTAAACTCCTTTGGTGGCTCTGAAAATGCTTATCCATGTTCACAACTCCTGAAAAGAGGGGGAAGAATTTTATTAATAACTCAATACAGATTCATCAGTACCTTGAAATCAAGATGAAAGTCAGAGGGGGAGAAACTCTGCTTAACATGCAGACGGTCCTGGGTTCAATTCCCAGGGGGTTGGACTTGATGATCTCATGAGGTTCCTTCCAGCCCTGTGATTTGATTGATTGAAAATGCAAACACTGTATCCAAAATGCAGGAGAATTAGCAGATGGTTTGCAATTTAACCTCATGGCAGCTCCACAGGCCATGAAATGCCAGCAAAGTAGCCTGTAAGATATGGTGAGGGACAAAACCACACTGGAAAAAAGTAGGATTTTAGAGCATCTTCAGTATAAGATTTAACTCCCATGCTAGAAAGGAGGGAAACCAATATGTGATAGCACATTTAACTTCAGCTCTTTTATCCTCATTTTTTAAAGTCTTCTTCACATTGATACACAAAGGACCTAGACTTTGGAATAATGAATCACTGTGATTGTGAAGACTAATTCAATTGGACCAGTGACAGAGCTCAGATGGCTTACTGAGTGAAGCAGCTTTCTCAGCCATGAGAAGCATTAGCATCAGTCTCAAGGGTGGATGCTTGTCTGGCTCGTCTCTCTACAACATGAGGCAACTCGATGGGAAATGCCCAACGGGAAGACAAAACAAACAGAAAAAACAGAATGGGTCCGAAAGGGTCAATTTAATAAGCCGTGGCAAAGGCCATTCCCAGCTTGTGAAAGGGTTTTGCGTGTACAACATTGTCAGTGAATCAAAGACATTAACAACAACTCATATGACTGTACCACATCTCCCTGGGAACCACCAAATTAGGACATGGTCACAGGAGATCAGGGGCTTGTCTAGACTGATGGTGGCAAATTTAAGACCGGCAGATCAAACTTCCCAGTTCGACTGAAGCATCTGGGAAGACCCTCTCAAACTGATCAGGGAGTGGATCCATTAACTCCAGTCCCTCAATTTGAGCAGCATGCATCGAAGGGAGGGCATTTCCCTTCAACTCAGCGCAGTAAACCTGCTGGACGTTAGGAAGTCAAAGTTATTTTAAGTAACTTGTGTATCTCCCTTCAACTGCTGCCAAAGAGGGTGGGAAGTGTAGACGAGGGTCAAGTCGTCAGTTTACTGGGAAACCAAAGAGACTCAATGAAACAAATTCACCCTGGGGTAAGTAAGTACAGCAAGTACAACCTCGAGCATTAAAAATTCATGAATCAGGTCCCAGATATTACAGGATTTTTTTTAAGGATCATGATTTTTAAGCCAAATAATGGACTTGATCATTTTGTTTTGTTTAGTTTTTTTGGTCTGGTTTTAAAGGTTCTAGAGTGCACTTCACTTCACATTTTCAACCTCGTCTCTGCAACCAACTAAGCAAGAAAATTACTTGTTAAAAACAGGAGCTGAGCTTCTCATGAATTCACTTGATTGTAGCAGCTGGGTATTTAAAAAGAAGTCCAAATGTTGGAAGACTCCGTCAAATCGTAAAAGGTGAAAAATGCTCTAAGGGGACACACCCATCTCCCTTACATGGCTAAAGGAAGTGTGGCCTCTGTTCCCAGTGTGACAGGGTATGAACTTGTAGAAGCCGAGCTGTGGTGCTTGCCTTAATGGTGGCTGGTGTTTGTAACTAACATCATTGGAGTGTGACGGTTCCTGCATAGTGAACATGACACTGGATTGACTTGCTGGATTTAGGTGGCAATGGTTCTCCAGTGTATTTTTTACCATCAGGCCCCACCTGTATCAATGTGAGAGAAAGCTGTGCTCTCTGATGTGCTAGCTAGAGCCCATGTTCACATGCATCACCTACTAATGAAACAATAGGATAGTGAACTATATACACAGCTTGCCTTCGGCTTGATGCATGCTAATGAGATGGATGAGCCTATATCTGATCACAGAGCTTATCCTGCTGGGGAAAGCCTGAGCCGAGCTGAAACTGTAGTGACGTGTGAACTCCCCTATGGGAGCAGACGCTCCAAGAAGGCTGGGTGGGACAAAGGATCCTGGCTTCAAAGGGCCTCAGGAGGTGTCCTTGTCCCTCTCCCACCTGTCAAGGAAAGAGACCTTGGAGCACCTGCCACTGCATAGGAGAGTCACATCGAAAAGCACAGCCTCTTGATCAGCAACTGCACCAATGGAGCTCTCCTTACACCAATGGTTCTCAACTTTTGCGGGTCGTGAAAGGCTTGGCAGGACTTGTGACCCTACAGGACTCACCAGCCCACCTTCCTCAAGCCAAACCCAGTCCCCTACCTGGCTCTCCGTGACAGATTTACCTCTGTGCGGCAACACAGTGGTTGAGAACCACTGCCTTACACTATGGTTTGATAATCAAATGGCCCCAAGGAGGGAATTACTGAGGCTAGAGAGCCTGGCATGAAGCCTTTGGGGCACCTGAGAGGAGGAAAACTGGCACCCCCCATCCTGAGACGGGGCATTCAGAAAGCAGTTGCCATGGTACACATCAATGGAGGGCAGAAAGACATCTCAGACACACCTGCTTCCTCAGTGCTATCTAGCTTTACAGCACTGCTAAGTGGCCTCATGTCCAAAAAGTGGCACTGGATCATTTTAGCCCTTGTTGCAGCCAGCCAACCTCACTGCCTGTTTATGAAAAATGCACATCCCTTTCCACATTTATTTTTTTTAATCAACAAATGCAGACAGATTTAATTACAGTTGCAGCTGTGCTCTGGGACATCAGGCAACTGCGAATATATTTTGTTCTAACTCTCTCTGCTGCCAGCAGTAAACAATCTTAAAAATACAAAGCAAAGCAGCAAAGATGGTTACAAAAGCTTCCTTTCTTTGTAAAGTTAACTAATGAAAGAGAATGCTAAAAAGTATCCCCAGAGCAGAGCTATGTTTTATGGTAGGATTTTAAGTTTCCTAAATAGCATGGGCAAGAGACAAGGGCTGATTTTTTGTATATTCTACCTAGGTTCCTATAATTCAGACAGAACAAGGCTTTTCCAGTCAGCTGGTCACCCTTCCACTTTAATTTATCACGGATTGATGGACATGAGGGAAAACAAGTTTTATCAAATCATTGTTGCTGCATCTCACACATTCTTCATTCTTGAGCACTTGAATTCAAAGCACTCGGTAGTGTTGTGATTCAAAGCAGTAAACCCACCACATGGGAGGGGGGAAGTTGGCTATCCATCTCCAGGCGTGATCTGGCAAGAAAGCAAACTCTCTCAACTCCAGTGAAGTCAGCTGGTGTTGGGGGTGCCTGGCACCTTGCTAAATTGAGAGCCACCTCAGCCCATGGATGGATTCTTCTTCAATGCCACGTGTTCAGAACTACATTTAAGAAGAGAACGGGAGTGAGCAGCCACTTTGGGACAATGTAAGCCATTCACTGGACTAGGGGCATTAGGCACAAGGTAGAGATGTTTCTCACATCAGTCTCACTTCCACCTTGCCTTTTAGCTGACATTTTATATCTGATGAGTCCTATAACAGGGTGGAGGTGAAGCTACATCCTGGGCCTGATGGGGGACACTCTGCCCATCTCGAGCTTCTATGAAGCAATGGAGAATCTGCTGTCTGAGTCTGCAGTGAAAAGTTGGCCTTGTGGATAAGACCTGGAACTTAATTCTTGTCTCAGATCCTGTGGGACCTTGGAAAAGTCACAATCCCACTGTTCTTCAATTCCCCATCTAATATGGGACTAATGATGGATGCTTCACAGGGCTGTTGTGACATTTTGTGAGGTGTGATGGCAGCCATATCTAGATAAAAGGCCTTAAAAATAGGCTGCACAAATTCTCCCTTTACTTTGTTCTCATTACAGATCTTGCCAGTTGTCCACTTGTATGAAGTGGAAACGTCCCTTTCAGTCTCATTGCAGAGCGGATCTAAAGTAGCTAGCAATCAAACCAAATTTAGACAACAGTGCAGCAGGACCTAGATTGTCAAGTTTCCAAGAAGGAAACCAAAAGTTAAATAAAAGAACAGTTGGAGGAAATACATCAGCTATTTCTCCCCAAGTAAGCAATAAAAGTTTCAGAATGCAAGGTGAAGAGAAGAAAAAAGAAGAACAAAAGGTATGCCAGACCCATTTTTGTTTATTGAGTAGTAATGTATTTTGCCTACAGCAAACAAACAGCAATGCAAGAGCAATGAAGAGCTGCAAGTAAAATTAGATTGTAGCTTTTTGAGTGTGACTAATAGGCCTCTCTGACAAATTTTGCTCATTAATCGTGAGTTTATTTTAGTAATCCATCTCAAATTACTTTTGCTCAAGCTACAGCACTTTCTGTTTCACCACCAGCAACTCTAGATGGCTAGCTTTCGAAAAAGTGTTGAAAATGTACAACCTCAGGCTGTGTGTTAGTTTTAGCATCTTGGTCAACAAAAGCGTTTGTGTTCTCACCAACATGTGCATGTATCAAGGCACTCATTAAAAAAATCAAATTAAAAAGGGAGCTTTGCATTTTATAAAGCTGACAAGTAATTTCTTCCTCCCTGGTTCTGAAGGAGTGTGTGCTTGAAATATAACATATACATTGGAGGATCATTTAGGGTGCACAGTACCTTTAACTCTAGCTGCAGGCCCTGCTTCCACCCAGCAACCAGCATCCTCAGTTTGCCACTGCCTTGATTTATATTGATGGTGTTTGCTTCTTTCAGTGCTGCCTGCTTCACAAAACAGGGAACTGCCAAGTGCCTTTCACCAGCACACAATGTAAGTGGATGCACCCTACTTGCATGGATAGCTAACGTTTCAAAATAATTCTAATCTGCACTAGAGTCACAAAGAAATTACATATCCTGCATGCATGGACATGTGCGCACACACACACACACACACACAAAGCAACATGAACATGCTAACTTTAAGAGAGAGAGGGGCCTGCTTTTTGCGGGCAGGGACTGACTCACACAATCATGGAAATGAGACCTCTCTCTCTCACAAACAAAGCTAAACACCCAACCTAGACAAACAATCCTCTACACCAGTGGCTCCCAACCAGTGTGCCGCGGGAACACCCAAAGTGCACCACGAGCATGCCTGAGAGCTGGAGTTAAACTTCCCTCCCTGCTCAGCCCAGCCACCTGGCCTGTGCAGGGCTGGGAAAAGGCAGGGGTGAAAGTAAGGGGGAAGGCACCGGAACACAGATCTGGGGCCCCCTATTTTTAGGCAGGCAGCCTTCTGGCCCCCTAAAAATAGAGGAAGACACTTGAACGTGGCATTTCAGGAGTCCCCCTAAAAATAGCAGGAGCACCCCAAACGCACCGTTCAGGTGGCTGCACCTTAAACCTGGCTCTACCTTAAGCCCAGCCAGCAGAGAGCTGCAGGAGGCCAGGAGAGTGTGAATCTCCTCTGCAGGGCGGAGCAGCTTGTGTCAGCCAGCCTGCAAACAGCCCAGGGAAGGGCTTTGGAGGTGAAGGCTGCTGTGGGTTGTGTGAGGCAGGTGTGTGTGTGTTTGTGTAGCAGAGATGGGTGGGAGTGGATGTGTAGCTGGGGTTGTTAGGTGGCTATTTGGTTGGGGGTGCATGTAGCTGGGGCATGGGGTGGCTATGTATGGGAGGAGTATAGCTGGGGGCTGGATGCCTGGTTCTGGCTCCTGTAGTGATGGGAGGGTCCATCACAGGCAGCGGGGGCTGCAGGAGGGGAGGACGGGACCCACTGGGGTGGGAGGGAGCAGCAGTGGGGTGAGGATTTGCCCTGGGGAGCAGGGAGCCACTGTGGAGAAGGGGGAAGTGGGTGTTGTGCCGTGCTCTCCTCCTGCTCTACCTTCCCACTCCTCAGGCTCCCCCCTGCTCCCTCACAAAGCCACTCACGTTCTCCCTTCCACTCTTGCCACCCTTGTGCTGTTCCCCACATGGCTGCCCTTGTCCTCTTTCGCCACCTCTGCCCTCTCTGCTCCCCACACTCACTCCTGCCACTGCACACGACACCTGACCTCCCGTGTTTTGCCACCGCTGCTCTGCTACCCCTACGACCCCATATAGGAGCATTTCAGAAACACTGTGCCTTGGTTCATGAATATTCATAAGTAATTTAAGTTAATTTGAATATTCATATATTTTTTAACGGTGGTGCGCCTCAAAAAATTTGAAGGTATCAGCACAGCAGAGAAAAGGTTGGGAACAACTGCTCTACATTCTCCTGTAGCCTGAGAGTAGCCTTCCAAGCAAGGCACCTTGTTATAAAATGTAGGCCTCCAGGAGCCATCTGAGAATAGCATTGACCTAGTTTAGCTCTCAGACAGTGAGCGTGAGGTATGGAACTTGCACAAAAGACTCGGAGAGGGGCGTGCGCTGGTGACATGGGACAGCGGAGAAACACAGTCTCTGTCCACAAGACTTCTTGTCAATAGTTAGTGTAAGTAAAAGAAGTTGACATCCCAGGAAGAAATGAAAAATCCCAGCAGGGGGTTCACCTCAGGCCCATAATGTCTGGCAGTGCACCAAGGGGCAATCTCATCAATGCCTGCCAAACCCCACTCCACAGCCTTTCCCCTGAGCACCTGAGCCAATGAAGGGAGAAGCCGTACGGCCATCTGACCCAGCAACTGCCCTCACAGGTGTGTTGCTCCCATTCTATGGCTTTTTTCCTCCTTGCCCAAACAGTGGGCAGGACAACACTAGAAACTTTTGTTAGTATAGTAATCTTGGCTAGGTGCACCATTTCCTTCACACATCTGGACTGATAAAGGCTTTGTGTCAACACTTACGTGGGTGTAAACCTGCTGTAGCTTATTTGCTATGGCAAGTGGTGCAGCCATTGTCTAAGCTGCACCTGCAGCAGGTGTTTGCTATTACAGCTATATGAGACAGCCACACCCAGAAACCTTTTCTAGACCAGGCCCAAGTCATCTGTACTTAAACATCCTCCCTTGCCAACTTTCACAACCATGTTAGTGTCAATGCATCCAAGCAGAACATGGACAGCTATCCCATGTTGCCCAGCTCTTTATGCTGGTGCAGTCGGTTGTGGGGATGGTTCAAGATTTGTCATTCCCATACAATCTCTGAGACTTTCTTACACTGCTGCTGGGCTCCTCTGCCCTCCTGAGTTGTTGTGAGGATCTTCTCATTCTGTTGTGAACTCTGCCTCTACCTTCAGAGAGCTACAGGGTGGAGATGTTGGCAGGCAACAGGCCATGAAGAGGCATGATTCCTCTCTCCATATTGGTGCTGAACCAGAGAGGACTTAGGCAGCCCCACGTCTACCAACAGCTCCCTGCTCTTGACTAAAACCTTCCTGCCATTAATTCAAGTATTAAGTTCCTTCTTTGAGGGGCTATGCAGCTCAAAGGGTAACAGAGCAAGGGCCACATCTGCCCACAGCAAGCTGTCAGATAAAGCACTTACGACACGCATGTCAGAGAGGCTTGCACCCACCTCCTTGAGTTAGCTCTCTGCAAGGTGACACAGATCAGGCAGGCGGGAACCTTCTGGCAACAGTTTTACAAATCAATTTTCCTCTCAATTTGATAGGCAGCTGTAAACAAAAAGAGCCTGGAATGTACAACAATTCCAGCCTTCATTATATTCCTATTGCTAAGTCAGATGTATTTCCTCAGTCCCGCAGAGTCGCTGACACCAGGCATCGTTGACACGGCAGTGAGAACTCCAAACTGGCAAGATTAGTTTTTGGGTTAAGCTGATCATTTAATACGCTTGCAGTCTGAACTCTTTCACTGAGATGCTAATGCAAATGAGCTTTGTGATTCTTATTAGTATTATGAATCCAATTTACTGATCGAGATTAATTTAGTTCATTACTGTTTATTACTTATATTACAGTACCAAGGTCAGAGGGCTGGAAGCCCCTAGTGCCAGGGTTTGGACAAACATGGAGCTAAAAACTAAATCCACTTTCAGTTATTGATTTAACATATTTAACTAAATGGAAATCTCAGGCTCCTGGGGGTGAGGGGTGGGGTGGAAAAGATGACTGTTAATGAGCAGATGGATGCTTCTTCCTGAGAAGAATGGACTGAAGTGATGAAGGTAGCTGGATTGGACTGCTCAAACCCAACGGGCTAACAATTTTACCTACAGTACAAATAAGCAGGCTTGCCTGACAGCTATTACACCTGGAGACACGATACCCCATGGGATAAACATTCAAGAGCATAGAACAAGGAACATCAAAAACTGATGCTCTTCCCCACCAAGGAGGGCTTTCCCTCCCTCTGCAGCAGGAGTACCTTTGTCCAGCATGGGCTGTAAGTGAAGAATATTAGATCATCTACGATATAAATGTGGAGACTGAATCCTATTTCAAACCGTTCTAATAGCTGAAATCTCCATCTGCCAGAAAGCACCCCCCCACATCCAGCTTGTGTTCTGTGTCTGCCAGTGTGGGTCCAAAAGGGTCTGATCTTTGAGTGCTTGGAGCCAGCTGCTGCAAGAGACACATCCCTGAAAATGATCAGCCTCTGTGTCAACAGGAGCAGCAGCCGCTGTTTCAGCCTGGTGCCCCACTTGCTCCCAGTTCCTTCTTTTAAAAGGCTCAGAACAATGTTCTTGTTTCTCCATACCAGTAGCGGAAGGTGGCAAAGAAGAGACAGAAGAAGTGCTACAGAATGGGAAGCAGAAGAGAAGAGCAGTCT
Source organism: Podocnemis expansa (assembly GCA_007922195.1). Lineage (NCBI taxonomy): Eukaryota > Metazoa > Chordata > Testudines > Podocnemididae > Podocnemis > Podocnemis expansa. Next base: position 16,249,811 of record ML682019.1, read on the forward strand.
CCTTTAATGGAGATTTGGGAAGGACATGTTGGAAATGGGACACAAGAGGATGTGTTGGAAAGGGGGCACGTATGGTTGACACAAGGTGAACTGAACTGCTATCAACCTAGACCTGTTCCTTAGAACTGCCTGCAGTGGTAATAGCTTCAGAAAGTGCATGGTACCTGTCAAATTATGCTTAATCAAGGGACCACAGATATCCCAACAGCACCTTGGCCCCACTGTACGTTGGGCCAGCTGTAACTGCCTAAACGGACTATGCCTATAGAGAAGGGGAGGAAGGCATGAAGAGGAAAAGCGAAAGGACCTAGAATGGGTGCAGAGAGAATGGAAAGAAAGGAAGATGTAGTGAGAGATAGGGAGGAAAGGGGATAGAAAAGTCATGACAGGGCAAAGAAACCCAACAGGAATAAATGAACTTTGGAAACAACCCAAAATTCCTCCCACAGCCAGCATGACCCCATTACCATGTTCCCACTAAGGTCAATCATCCTTCTCGGCGGCAGCACTTCCACTCAGTCCCTAATAAAGCACCAAAAGAGGCCCTGCCAGCTCGTGAACAGCTGGAAGGTGGTACAGATCTGAAAAGGCACTCACCTGCCGATCTGCATCCAGGCCTCCCCCAGGAGTGCAATTCCAGCAGCCGGTGGAGGGCAGTGAAATGAGATCGCACAGCTGTGAGAAAACTGCATCCAATTCACTTCTCCACAAGTTGTGCTTACATAATGGAAAGTGGCAAGTGGCTTGCACACAGCAGCTCCCAAGAACAGCATTTTATAATAGTCTAGGCAATAAAATCTAGTGCTACCAAGGCAAATTACAAAACACACAAAGTCTAAACCATGCAGAGAGACAGATGGACTGGGCTATTCAGAGTCCTGAATTTCCAGAGTTTAGACGCAAGAAGTACAAATACTGCCAGGAATTTTCAGACAGACATTCAAGGATCTGACATTTGTTGATATGTTTCCAAAGACCATACAAACTTTGTTTGTTCAGACCAACTCTTATAGAGGGCTGTGTCTTTTACAATCACCTATTGGATCACATTAATATTTAAGTATGGAAAAAGGCTCAGGGTAAAATGCACGATACAGGAAGGACTGTACAGGGAAAAAGAAAGCAACTGCTTCTGGTCCTTTCCCAAAAGAAGGAGACCTAGCCTTGTTCTTCTGACTCCCCCTCTCAGTTCCAGTTAGAAGGCAAACACCAAAGCAGTCTCATTTCCCAAATTAGCATCTCTGAATGATTACAGGTGGATGTTAATCTCAGAGGCGAATATTCATCTGAATGGGGTTGTGGCAGCATATTCCCCCTGGGATAGCCGACTGGAGGACAATTCTGGCAGGCAGCAACTTCTGACTTTTTGAGAATTGTTTTTGTTCTGTAGCAGAACACACCCAAGACCGTTTTGAAAGCGTCTATGGATCCGGAGTTGCATCCCAGTGCTTACATTTGGGTCAAAATGAGTGTTCCCATTCATCTTGCAGAAGAAGGAGCACTTGGACTGTAGCCAATCCAGGTTCAAATTCCTGATCTGCTTGATTCAGTCCAAAGGTTTTCCACCCCAAATCAGGCAAGGCAGGCATTTCAATGTGGTCTCTCACAAGTCAAGCCAGGGCCCTATCCACCAGGCTACAGAGCATGAGAAAACTCTTGCTCAGGAAAAAACCCAGCAAAGGGGGAAAAGCCCCTTCCCAATGAAACCAGCAGATCTCAGTGAAGATGTTCCCCAGCCAGTTGTGATTGTACTAACTGAGGATCCACAGGGTGCACATGGCATGCTGTCAGCCCCATCCTTGAGACCTGGGTTCAGCTGCTCCCTAACCTCTTAATGAAAATAAGACTCTGCTCTCATGGGGTATGTGTACACTGGAGGGTCTGTTAAGTCGACTTAACAAGGTTGACTTTAAATCATCTTAAAGTTGACCTTGTTAAGTCAACTTAGAGAGTGCACATTGAAAACTCCTGTTGACTGCCTGCATCCACGCTGGCAGGTGCTCGGTCGACCCTTCCTGGTGGCCAGGAACTCTGGGAGGAAGCCTGGAGGCCAATTTAGGTTGACTTAAGGGCTTTTCCCCATCTACACTGCCTCAAGTCAATAAGATCGACTTAAGTGTTCAGTCAACCTTAAGAAGTGGTGTTATTAAGTTGAGTTAAGAAAGAGCTTAAGTGGACTTAATAAAAGCCCAGTGTGGTCACAGGGGTCTATAGGTGAGTTAACCTTCCTTAAGTCGACCTAACACCCCAGTGTAGACATACCCAAGAAGAGGAGATGCCTCTTCAGGGTCATTCTCAGTGAAGGACATAAAGGCATCTCTGACAATAATTATCCAAATTTTGGTAGATCCAGACCAGGTCACTGCTCCAAAACCTCACTAGACCCTGTGGATCTCAGTTCAAGAAATCACAGTCCACCAGTCCAAAAGGCAGATCTATAGGTCCAGAAAAATAAAGGTATACAAGAAATGATCCACAGACATTGAGAAAGTCACAGTTTCTCATTAGCCTTACCTCCTACTCTTGCATCATATGCAATGCCCACTATACAATTAGAGTTGTTTGCTTTAGCTGAAACTTGTCCAGCACAACGGGTACCGTGTCTGAAACGAGAATTTACAGTACAATAAATGTCCATGTGAATAACCGACAGCACAGGTGAACACAGATGTGGGTCAAGTGCTCAAACCGTCTGACACCCAGCCTCATGATGACATTGTGTAAGTGATTTTCAACATCATAGCCCATCATTTCGCTCCCTCTCTGATTCTACCGTGATGTCAGAATGTTCCATCTGTAACATCCTGTCCCTTTTGTGTGATCAAAAGCACTGGCTTAAGACTTCAGCAACAGAAGAAGCTAGCTCAAGAGTGTGGAAGCTTTTCATTCAAAACACACTAATGGCCAGGGGAACAGAGGAAATTAGTGGCAAAGTAAATTGCTTTTTTGTATTAATGTTTCCTTTTCAAATGTGCTACCATTTCAAAGTTTCGCTTTAATTTAAGTTCAAAAAGTCTGACAAAGTTTTGACATCTAATCCACTAAATTAGAAGAGTGTTTAGAGGATTAGTGTCATTAAGGGAATTCACATAAGGTGACCCTTAAAAATAGTGTTGGTTGGTCCTTTCTCACTAGAGGACACATTTCCTACCAGCTGTTCAAGGATTTAGCTACATAGCTCCAAGTATCAAGCAGCAGAAATCATGCAAACATTAAACTCTTGAACTTCAAGGTAAAAATTCACCCCTTCTCCTTTCATGGATTGGCTTTTAGGAAATCGTCCTGGAGGTGGCCTGTTGTTCACAGGGTGGAGAACAGTCTCATTATATTTAAATGATAGAGCAGTTCATTTTAGAAGGACATATTGGGACAGCAGATGTGAAAAGCCCACCAGTGTTGCATTTGATTAACTGATAGAAAGTTATTTGGTTGGTGCTGGCCACTGTCAGAGACAGAACCTGGATGAGAAAGCCCATGGGCCTGATCCAGTCTGGCACGTCCCACATTCTTAAGAAAGAGGCCAGAAAGAAGTGTGTGTTGTTATCTGAAGACTGGGGGACATTAAACTGGTGCCTGTGTGTCAAACCTCTTCTCCCCTTCCTTGAAGAAGAGAGAACGGCTCCAGCTCGCCTGTGCCTCATTCACCGCCTTGGTGCAGCCTGATGAGGACAGGTATTTCCTTATTAAGAGCCGGAGGGGGGAATGTGAGACAGAGAAGGGAAACTCAGGAAACTGCACAGACAGCCTTTGCTGCCCTGACACTAAGGAGTTTGGAAAACCCAGGAGGCTGAGCTCTGGCCAGGCACCTGGGAGTAATGGCTGAATCAGACTAGGGGAGAGAGTCCCCTTGAGAGGGAGGGGTTGGGCCAGGCCCCTAAGACTACCAGGGGAGAGACAGCACTGAATTTCATTTTTGACGACTGTCAGCAGCCAGAGTGGAACTGGTGCAGGACAGATTAAAGAGACTAGGGAAATGAACAGTGCAAGCAGCAGAAGGTCTGTGCAGTTCCTTACTCAAGAAGGAAGCGTGTGGACAAAGAGGCCACAGGAGACTGTCTACATTTTACAGGCATGGCCAATCCATGGCTCGGGAGCCACATGTGGCTCTTGAAAGAAAAAACCTGGCTCACAGAAGAACATCAGAAAATCAATTTAGGAAAGCAGCCCAGCCTAGGAGTTTTAAATCTCCTGCCCTGAGCATGCTCTGAGCATGTTCAGTGGGGGAGCCCCAGCCTGTGGGTAGCTGCTGGAGTAGCCAGGTGGGGGGGTCAGCCCTGGGGAGCCAGCATTAGAGCGTGGGGGACTAGAGATTGGTTTGGGATGGCAGGGAGAAGTGTGGCATAGTCAGGGATGGTGGGGAGAAGTGCGGCATGTTTAGATTTTCTCATAGGCCCTAATGCAGTTCACTCATTAAATTGTGTTTTACAAGTCCTTCTAAACATGATGTCAAATAATAAGAAATGAAAATATGAAGAAGAAAATAGATATTATATGGCTACATGTCTCAGTGCAGATCTCAAAGGTTTAATAATCAACTTGTGTGGCTCTTGAGTTCCATAAGTTTGGCCACCCCTGGTCTACAAGATTAAATAAACTAGACCCCCCTCAAGTAATTCTGCTTTTAAATATTCACATCCCACTAAAATGATTTTAAAAGTGCCTTTGCTCTGTAGCATTCATCACATATGCATGGTATGGTAGCGTATGTATTAGTTTAATGGTTCAGTGTGGGAGCAGGAACTCCTAAATTCTAATCCCACCTCTGCCAAATATCTTTGCACAAGTCATTCTCTGCCTCACTTTCCCCATCTAAGAAATCCAGATAATTTTAATGTTCCCTGTACTATTAAACCACCCTTCTTGGGAAAGGCTACTGTAAAACTTAGGAGGTTACTGGGTCCTGATAAGAAATGCAACATACTTATTCTCGTTGCTGGCATCGTAGCGTGGACTTGGGTCGCAGTCATTGTCATTGACATCGTAGCTGGCCAGAGGATCCTAAAAACATTTCACTTTTGTTAGTGAACATGCAGGTCCAAGCCTAGCCCAGCCCTACATCCCACTTACAGAAACGCCGAATTAACATGGCAAGTGTAAACAGGAGGAGATCTCCCACATTGGCCCCCCTTGGAATTTACATTTCATAAGGGATCGTAGCATTAACTCAGGAAGACTTTGCTGCTCCCCTCCTACACAGCCATGTGTCCATGGAGCAGCACTCATGGCTGGGATCTGCTCTGCAGAAACATCTCATCCTCCAGCCGCGGTTCAGGCATTAAGTGGAGCCCCTCGCCCCCCATTTGTAGCAGAGCATCCCTTCCCTAAGGGTATAATCTTTGTCTCACCACTGAAAAGAAAGTGGTTCAATATTTTCTGCTTTCCAGCTATGCCCTTCTGGGAGGCTATAAAGTATTTACAAATAAAACTAAATGCTTAAATGAAAAGCCTCTGAGCCAGGTAAGATGCTACATTAGCACTAATGGAGCCCTCCAGGGGCTGAGGTAGAGGAGATGGCCTGTGCAATAAACTAGCACTGCTAATTTAATTCTCAGGTATTTACTTTGCTGCTGGCATTCATTATTAAATCCAGCACACTCCTCAGCTGGGAACTGGAGCTTGCAAGCCGGGAGGAAAAAGCAGCTTAAAAGGGATCACTGAAATTTACAAGACATTTCTTTTCCTTAGAGTCTAATTGCTCACGAGCGCGGGGAACATCTTGGGGGGGGGCAGGTTGCAGGGCATGGGACCTCGCTTATACACTGACTTATTGAAGAAAGCTTACAAAGCACCTGTCCAGGCTCTTTTACACGTATTCTAAACAAATTAAATGAAGCATTAATCTATTAAAATATGATGAGTTCTGCACAGTAGCCTGATGTCCTTCATCATTTCTCACTCAATTTGCCAGATAGGGAATGAGGGTAAGGCTCCCAGGATCTGCCACTAAGATCATTAACTCTTAGGGCACACCCATAACAAAGACGTTGTAAACCCATTAAAATAGCAAAAAGAAAAGGATCCTGGACACTGATGATCACAAATGGTCCCTATCCAGATCTTACGGCCCTGGAGGAATGTTACACCATGTACCAATTTATATATTATTAGAACATTGTCAGCTACTGCAGTAGAAACACCAACCACTGGACTCTAGACTTGACACATAAAAAGCGTTTCAGTTCCTTTTTCTAACCAAGAGGCATTCCACTCACACACCTGCATTGTCCAAATACCGAGCAAGCAGTGAATTGACAGGGCCTAGCCTTCATAGTAAAATGAGTATCAGGGAGGAACCAGGAAAATGATGAGAAAGTTTGTGTCAAGATCAGGCTAGAGAGGTATGTGATACAGTCCATGGTGCCAAGATGGAACATGAGCCAAAGCTCATCAGGTTCCTGTTGAGCATTTGGGGAGTGGGTGTTGGCAATCAAAATCTTTCAGTTAAAAAGTCAGCCTGACTTAGGTACTAGACTTCCCAGGGCCAGGAAAGGATTAGGTGCAGAAAATCTCATGCCTTGTTTTCTCTGTTTTCAAACTCTGGTTGAGGGAAGCCATTTACATTGTCGTCTTCTTTTTTTTGGCCACAGGATGCCTGGTTTTACTCCACAGGAGACTGATGAAGGTTTATTAATATCCCACCACCAATTCCTACTCATCTGGCTAATCTCCAACAGGAATGCAATTTCCAGCTACCTGGTCTTGGTTTTTCATCTTTATATTTATTCTGCTTCTGTCTAGTCTTAAATAATGCTTTTATTAAAACATCTTCAGAAACAAATTCATTAGGGGAGGGGAAAAAGATTCTACTCCCATTTTTCTTAAAGAGCCATCAATCCTATTTTCCATTTGACATTTAGTCTAAAAAGTTACAGAGACACCGCAAACTGTTAGTTTTCACTTACATAGTTCTGTACGAGATCAGGGTGACTTGTCTCTATGCCATCATCAAGAATGGTTACCACCACGTTTTTGCCAGTATATCCTCTCTGCCACGCTGCCAGAATGTTCATTTCTGATCTGCAGTGCTTGCTTTTATCTCCACAGTGCTGAGGACAGAATAGCAAAGTGAAAATTACAAAACTGCTATATCCCAATGAGCCAATGACTTTCAAGCAATTCCTAGTTCAGCTGAAGAGTGAAATACATTTACATTCCACAGTTTACCAAGCTATTTGTGAGCTTGTTTTAAATTTACATACAAGCTCAAGAATTCCCCAAACAAGTTAATGAGGGGAACGAAAATCTTAATATTCTTTGGTTCTTCCACTTCAGGGATGGTTCTTCAACTTTGTATGAATATAAAGTAGCATTTCCATTAACCTTCTTTATTTTAATTGACTCGCCCTCCCAAACACAAATCAATTAACAAAAGAAAATTATGTTATTGTTAACAGGCAGTTTCGGCCCTTTTCTACTTAATATTTTGTAGCTGTGCTAAAATGATCACTATGGGACTGCTAATTACAGCAAAACAACAACACTTAGATCTTCTATTGTACTTTTTATCTGCAGATCTCAAAGCACTTTACAACAGAGGTACCATTACCCACATTTTACAGAGGAGGGAACTGACTCGCCCCCCCCCCGTCACACAACAAGTCAATAGTAGAGTCAGGAAGAGAACCAAGGTCACCTGTATCCCATGCCAATGCTCAAGCCACTAGGCCACACTGCCGCCTTTAAAACTACATTCTGCAACCTGGAATATGTTAATACATCCACAAAGCACTTTCACTGAGCCAAACACACAGGTTAATGGGCGACACTGTGAATTAGTTTAAACAAAGAGTAATGAAACTTTCAATTAAAGGAAAGTAACTTCTCTGTAAAACAATACTACAGAAAAGTATCTAACTAGCAGAAAGAAGTCTGCCGAAAATACTCACCATATACCACATTTTAGACCACATTGGGTCATTGAAGTGAATCAAATGTGGGTCACTTCGAACATGCCTCTTAACTCTTCGTTTCACTTCCTGTTGCTGCAGCCACTGCACCTACAGAGAATTGACATTCATTATTTATTATTATTATTATTATTGATAATAACACTGAACGTGCAAATGAAGCTATAACAAAAGTACTGGCCACTCATTATAGAATCAAATAGAATAGAATTGAATATATAAAAATAAATAAAATTAAAAATCCCAAACAAACAAAACAACTTTTAAAACTGAGAAGCCATTAACATTATATTCCAGTTTCAGTTCTAAGCAGTTAGCGGAGGGTTTTCCTCCCCAGGGAAAATCCAGAACAAATTTAGATTTTGCACAGGGTTGCATTCCCTCTTCTCAAGAAAACAAACAACATCTGAAATGGAAATCAACTCTACTATCTACTTGGTTCTCAGGCTGTCTGCTCACATTGCTAAGTTTTCAAATACTATATATGGAATATGTGAAGAGATAGTCAAATTAGATGTTCTGGGTCCTGCTTGCATCCAGTCCTGCAAACCATTACTGATGTGGGTAAGAGTCTGGAGGACTAGACCCACAGTGGACCAAGAGACAGAATAGAGGCAGGGCCAAAACACCACAGTGGCAGGGCAGACTTGCATGAGTACCCAAAGAGCCATGCATTTCCTAGCTTACCCCATGCCAAGCACCCTACATTCTTCTGAAAACAAAGTTTTCTGAAATCAAACCATTTGTCTGCTGGCCCACTCACAAGCAGAACACTTTCCCAAGGCTACCAGAAATGGGTTTGTGGTTTCATTTTTTAATCAGTTGGGGGGGAGGGATATAAGCAGTGGGTGGGTCGCTGGGTGAGTTTGTGACTTTGTAGGGTCCAGCAGCCCACTCTGACCTGTGCTGGACTCTCCTCTTGGGAGCCCAGTTTGGGAGTAGCCTAAGCCCAGAGGGGCCCAGAATCTGTGTTGGAGGCTCTAGTGTGGGGCAAGGACTTGTGCTGGCCGTGGCTCTTTGCTGGTGAATCAGCATCTGTCTCTGCCTGGGAGGACCAAAGGGGGTGACTGAAGACATTGGGAATGGACTGATGGTGAAAAGAAGCCCAGAAGGAACGCCAGCCTGTGGTGGAAGACTGAAAGCTTCCCATACAAGAGCTAAACTATTAGTTTAATATTAACAACAGAGAGCCCAGAAGAGCTGCTTTTGTGTTGATTTTTAACATGCGATACCTGTCTGAGATTGCCGCATGAGGGGAACGGCAGTATAAAGGCAACAGCATTCAAAGATATAGGCATCACACAGACATAAGGCCATAAGAGGATGGTAGGACAGGGCATTGCTCTGTGAGTCCTACATAAAGGTTTGGTCCCTAAGGATTGCACTGTCTATAGGAAAACAAACAAGGAGTCCTGTGGCACTTTTAAAGATTAACAAATTTATTTATCACCCTGCCATTCTGTAAGCTTCCCATCTTCAATGCCTCTGACAAAGTGGGCTTTTCTTCCATGGAAGCTCATGTGATAAATAAATTTGTTAGTCTTTAGAAGTGCCACCAGACTCCTTGTTTGTTTTGCTGGACTAAACTAACATCACTGTACCTTTTTGAAGGGTCTATGTACCCATTCAGCAAAACACTTACATACATGCTTACCATGAATTAGGTACTCAATCCCATCCCTGATTCACCAAAGCATTTAAGCATTCACTTCTTAAACCCTATTTCAGTTGATTAAATGCCACTTGGTTAAATGTTTGTCTGAAAAATGACTAGTAAATTCCTCCTTAGGAAGGCACTTAGGTAATATGCTGAATGGGGCCTTATTTTTCTTTCTTGCTGGTGATATTACATCCGTTCTACAGCACTGGCTGTGACCCTGGCAGACAAGTTACCAGCTCATGAGGTTCCAGGCCCAGTCACTAATGCCTTAGGATAGAGCAAAATAATTATGAAATGTGTAAGAGTGTAGCTGGTGTTTAAACTTCAAGAAAATTCATAGTGTTTGCATTGTTATAACTAGTCTGTATGCTGTTATAATGTAGCCAACATTTACACTGTGTATTCTCCTAGGCCCAGCTCATGGGGCTGCAGCATCCTGAGCCAACTTTTACTTTTGCACCCCCATCACCAACTCTGCGCCTGGAGCACACTCGCGGGGGCAGGAGGGGCGGGACTGGGCTGTTGGTCATGTGGCAGTGGGCAAAGTCACATGACCCGGTGGCGGAGAGCCCAGCTGAGCCCAGCCATGCTACCCCAGCGAGTGCAGGGAGCCGCGAGGTGAGACCCTGGGCATCTCCATGGCAACCCATGCCCGGGCCAAGCTTTCAATTTCTGGTGCCAGCACCCCTAAGCTTCAGCCCCCTGAGCTGGTGCCACACTGGCTCGCCCCTTAAGCCAGCCCTGTATTCCCCTGTAACCAAACAGCCCAAAGGAGAAAGGAGTCTTGTAGAATGAAATCTGAAAATTAACAGAAAAGATCTAATTTCAGAGCATTGTGTACGAAGGTCAGAGGTTCAAGTTTCAAAATGCAGCCCTCACTCTGTCATAAAGATCCTCCAGGCTGAAGGAAAGTGAAAAAAACAAGGAGTCGTGTGGCACTTAAAGACTAACATTTATTTTTCACATGAGCTTTTGTGGGAGAAAATCCCACTTCTGCATGCTTGCACGAGCATGTTTTTCCATGTTTTTCAGGATATGTGTGTGTGGCCCCAAAGCCACACACACATATCCTGAAAAACAAGGTCCACAAGCTTCCCCACTGGAGTCTTTGCTGCTTGAAGGAAAAAGGGAGGAATTGTTTGCATACAGGTATGTATTTAAGCCACATTTTCTACAAACTCTGCACCCAGATGAAAGTCACCATGCATCTTCCGTAAACTGCAATAAATAAGTTAAACATGAAGGAGGCTCAAAAGTGCTTGGATAGTTTTCCCTTGAGCACCTAACAAAAATAAGTAGCTCTCTGCTTCCAAGCTCAAAAGGCATTTTTTATCTTTCTTACAGATAATACTTTTAGGCAGAAGATCTTCACCTTCCCGGTCTACTGTCATGATGTTGGCTGGGGTTTAGCGGTGCGTGACATTCAGCAAAAATCACATGTAAAATTATTTTCGAAAGGCCAAGGTTTGTCAAATGCCACCTTTAGCCAGAGTTAACTCACAAGAACTTCTTAGGGGAGCCATAAAAGGCAGCAATTTTAAAATAAATGCATCAGTAGTCCCTTGCTCTCTTTATTTCTTCTTTTCATAATTCTCATGGTCTCTCACACAAACACAATGGTGGATACTTGCCCCCCCTCCCCCCGAGGAATTCCACTTTCTTTTCTTCATGAGAAAGACGAAACTTACACCTATTGAAAACACTCAATAACAATAAACCATACAGAATGCTTTGAAATACTCACACTTAACATCTTGCTCTAACGTAAGAAAATATACTAGTATTTTGACATGTGTTGGGAGTTAAAAGTAGATGACTCTAGTTGATTCGAGTTTTTCATTCAAAGTAGTTTCTGATCAAAAATGGCTTTTTCATCAAAATGGAAATTTGTGTGGGACTCTCTTTCTCAGCTTCTCATTGAAAACCTAAAACCAGACATTGTATTTATTATTATTTTGCAGCAGAAAACAAAGAAGTTTTGGCTACCTGGCCAAAAATCTTCAGTTAAATCAAAAACTTGTGCCTGACCAAATGAAGTTTTTGCAACTTTGCTGCTAAAACCCAAACATTTTTTAAAATTTCCAGGTGTTGAGAACAACATTATCTGGGTTTTAGATTTGATTTATTTTTAAATCAAATCAAAATTTTTATCATTCCATAAAAAACTGACAAAGTGAAATAATTTTCGTTTTCATTGAAAATTATCACAGGGAGAATAGCAGCTGTCATACTTTCTCTATAGACAGCACTGCACCGTTCATTAATACAGTGGGTTGTAAAGTATTTAACTTGTAGCTGTTGGAAGTAAAAAGGTATATTCAGAATGACCGGTTTCTTGGGTGTAATCACGGCTGAAAACGACACAGGCAAATGAAGCCCCCTCATTTTGCCGTGTTGTTATCTAAACACAACCCTTTTGAACCATACTTGTCCAAATGCTATGCAAAACCAGTAAACAGACTAGCCACATTATGAATGAGAGTTCATAGAGCTATTAAAAAACTTACTGCAGCATTCCCAGTAGCTAGGATTGTTAGCCACCTACACTGAGATACAGTAGCTTATTTCGTGCCTTTCCAAGTGCCAGTGATTTGCACTAGTTTGCCAAGTGCTGAAACAGAACCCTTACAGCTTTATAAATGAAATAGGTGGCCATTCATTCTCACTTCTCTTTCCTATTATACTAATGTTTCACAGCAAAAATCAGCAGCTTCAAGTCTGCTTCTCAGGGAAGATTTAATAGCTGAGCCAGGAGGCAGGACTCATCAACGCTAAGGGAAGATCCTACTGCTTTGGGTAACATTACTACTACAGTACATTTACCGCACTTTATCCTATGCTTCACAGAACTACCAGGTTTTACATCTGGTTCCAGCCCCAGCTGTGTTCCACCTAGGAGACCAGTCATCTGCTAGAATCCGGACTGTCCCACTATTGGGCAACGATACCCTCTGCCCTCAAAAGAGTCTTGATTTTTCACACTTGCTAGCTGGTCACCCATAGTTCCAACTAACTCACCAGAAAACTCATTGCCTAGATGCAGTGCTGGATTTAGCCATAAGCCAAGTAAGCCATGGCATAGGGCAGGAGTCTCAAACATGCGGCCCGTGGGCCACATGCAGCCCTTAAAGTAATTTCCTGCAGCCCACAAAAACACTATCGTTATCAATGTTTGTAATACTGTTGTATAAGAAGGTTTCAGTGCTGCAGCCCTCAGGCTAACATACTAGTCCTCATGTGTAGAGCCCTGCATGGATACAAATAAGTGGATCCATATCCAATCTGCATCCACAAGAAATGGTCCGCAGATATCCATGTTGTATCCGCGGATGCGGATATAATGTAGATATCTGTGGATATCCACATATTTGCAGGGCTCTAGCTCTGTGCAGATAAAAATATGTGGACTTGTATCTGATCTCCGTCCGCAAGGACTGGTCCATGGATATCCATGTTGTATCTGCGGATGCAGATATAATGCGGGTATCCGCATATTTGCAGGGCTCTACTCATGCAGCCCTCATGGTGATTTGAGTCTGAGACCCCTTTCTTAGGGCCTCCCATTATGGGGGGCCTCTAAACATGTCAGCGAGAACTAAAAAGATTTATTGTAAGGTATCTGATAATGCAAATAAGGCTTTTTGCAAGAGGTATGTTTTATTCAGTTGTTTTTTGTTGCATATTTATCTATGCAAATATTAGTTTATCTTTTCTTTTATTGCTCTTGCTGTTATAAAGCTATATACTTTTTTCTCTTTATTTTTTATGGTATGGGGCCTCTGAATCTTGACATAGCTTAGGGCCTCAGCATGGCTTAATCCAGCCCTGCATAGATTCCGCTACTCTTTGATCCCAAAGACAAAAGATCCACATACCTGGTTTTTTTTAAATAAAATTAGAGCTTAACCACAGAAAGCAAGGTATAAATGTCAACATTTTCCAGAACCCCCAGCGATCTATCATACCCCCAACCTTTTAAAGTCCCATTTCAGCCCTGAGACCATCTCCTTCCTCAGATTTCATAGCTGGGTCTGTATTCTTTATCTCTGGCTTCCAGCAGACAGTTTGAATGTTAAAAGCTCCACCTGCAAATTTCCCTGTAGTGAGAAATTCTCTATTTGGGAGGAAAATACCATGGGCTGCCTCCAAAAGCCCTCAGCCTAAGAGCAGGCAATTAGCATTTGCTGGCCTGCCAGAATTGTGTTGCAGCATTTTGATCTGGCACTTTTCCCTCCTTTACCTTCCAGTGCCTTTTTCCTCCGTAGTCTTGGTGCTCTCAATATCAGCACCCAAGAATGTAGCTATAATTGCTTCACCAAACCCATCACTGATAGTTCAGTTGCACATAGGACTGTGGAAATGTGACCTTTTTAAAAGGGACTTGGACATCTAACCCTAATGCAAATGCCAATGTTGCCTTTCCCACTTCCCCCTACACAAGTGGTTTGGTGCCTCTTGTTCCCATTGAATATCTAGCAACTCTAATGGATTTTGCACTGACCAGATTCTTTAGTAATTCAGTCTTTTGCTCCACCCCATCCAGTTTCTAATGACACCTAATTCTAGACCAACTTCCTGTAGGAATCTGGTGCCCTCCCCAAGGCTTTAGCACCTCCACAAAAAAAGTTGCTCTAGTTTAACTAAAGGCATGTTTTTTTAACTGGTTGAGTTAACCGATTTTTAACTGGACACCATTCATTCAATTTAAAGTGTGGTTTGTATCAGTTTAATTTAGGCTGAGTCCTTGTTGGTTTAATCTCAATTGATAGAAGCCAGAATTAACAATATCCACACAGGAATTTGCATTAGTTTAACTAAACTGATTTAAGAATGGGTTTTAGTTAAATTAGTGTAAATGAGTTGAGTCAAGCCCTAAAACTGTAGGCCACAAACAAATCAGGAACCCACCAGCTGGCCATCTGCTTCTTTGGTAGTTTGTGTCATTTGACTCACTAGATGGAGGGGAGACTGGAGATCAGCACACGTAAAGAGGCGGCAAAATGGCTGCCCCCGCAGAACTGCCAATCAAGCAGGAAGGGAAGAGGCGGGCAGGAAGTATAAAAGGCAGGCCGAGGAGTTCAGTTCAGCCTTGGCCGCCGGAGAAGGATGGCTCTTCTCAGGCTCTGCAGCCTCAGCCCTTGCTCCGTCCGGGGAAACCTGGGCATACCCACCAATCTCCAGCCTTATGTCGGGATGGCTGGCTTGGGCCTCCCATGGCAGGGGCCCAGCGGGAAGACCCTCTGCCATGAGAATTGGACAGGCCCGAACCGTGGCGCCCTTTGGATTACCAGGGTGCCGGGAAGCGCCCTCCACGCCGGTAGGTGAGGACCTGGAGGAACTGCCACTGGCCCCACCCAACACCGACCCCTCTGCAGGAGAAGACCTGGAGGAACGACCCCTCGACCCAGAACCATGGGGAGCGGCCGGCACTGCCCCCGGAGGAGATGGTGGTCGTCTCAGAACTTCTGGACCTGCCGCCACCCGATGCCTGGGAAGGCCTGTACTCCGTCCCCCTCAGCGAGTACCCCGACGCCATAGAGGATGGTGTAGATCGGGTACTGACGGGAGAGGGGGAGGCCAGGGGCCCAGGGGAAGTCTACCCCATACCGGGGTCAGCGTGTTGCGGCTGGAACCCCGCTGACCCCACTGGCTGCATGTCCGGCCGCTGCTGGGACACAGTGGAGCAGGGCGGGCCTGTGTCCCTCCCCTCCTCCTCTCCCCTTTCGATGGAACATCGACCCCAAATCCTTCCCCAACCTCATTGCACTCCTGACTGCAACGAGACTCATTGACTGAACGCCCTGGTGAGGGCCTGGGACCCCAGGCAGACTGTCTCGCCCGGCCCCTAGACTGCTGGTTGCCCCTCCTGTGGGGCTAAAACGAACTACCCGCCCTGCCCATCTGGCGGAGGGCGGAACTATAGGACCCCTTGAACGACTAATTCCCCAAATTGCCCACCAGGGGGTGACCTCTGGTGGGGCGAACTGAAATCCCGCTTACGGCACAGTTAAAAAGAGTTCTGTTTCCTTGTTAAATGTACATTGCTTTCATATAAATACCTATTGACTGTGAAAAAGGTTTCCACAGAATGAGATGTTGTCTTTAAAAAAGGATATTCCTAATGGAGAATATTCATAACAGGATTCAAAGGATTTGTTGTTACGATGCAGTCAGGTTTTGCTCAAAGCAGCTTTACCCTGGATGTCCATTTTAATTCTGACACTCAGCACTAGGACCACTGCATGTGGAGCAAAGCAAAGCTAATGTGATATATCAGCAGACTGAACTGCCTGCTGGGAAACTAGAGTCATGGCAGATCATCATCACCCTGGCTAATTCCAAAGGGGGCCACTTTCTTGCAATGGAGCAGTACCACAACTGAGCTCTAGGTAGGTACTGAAGTGGTCTGGCAGGATAGTTAATTTACGTCCCTCACTGGTGATCATATTATGTCACCAAAGCTTCTGATGACTACATGATTGCCTACCATATAGCAGTATTCCTTGGCAAACATACCTCTGTAAACTTTGCCTTCCATGCTAATAATCTGCCAGAAAACCATCAACACTGAACCAAAGCTGATAGGTAGGTTCAGATACCAAAATCTTCGTTGCTGATCTTGTTCTTTCACTTACTATAGAGCGGCAACAAAGCCGACAAGTGGCAGATTCTATGGACCCAAACCATTCACCGTCATGGAGCTCCTTAAATAAACAGCCAATAAAACCAACCAACCAACCAACCTGCAGCCCCAACCACCCACACCCCCAAACAACCAACCAGCCAACCCTAGGCTTACTACATTTAAAGAAAATGAATGATCCAGAGTGTATGTGTTTTAAGTAAATATGAAATCTAGCCATCTAAGTCTTTTCTTTTAACTCTGCTAACCACTACCATGCAGAATGCAAATTCTACACACTGCAAAAAGACAAATAATGTGTCTGAATGGGTATTCAGTGTTTAACAGACAGTGCCAGGGCAAACCAGATGGCTGTAGCATGTATTCACAATAAACCAGAAGAATTAAAAACTGAAGCATTCTTGCTGTTTACATGGTGTATGCCCACAGGCACCGAAACTGGGATTGCTGTATTTCCATTTTAAATAGGTCTTACTATTGACATTTCACAATCCAGCCAAGAAATGCTGCTATATGGTCAGCAATCATGCGGTCATCAAAAGCTCTGGTGGCATGATATGATCACCAGTGATGGGCATAAATAAACTATCCTGCCAGACTACTATAGGTATCTGCCTAGAGCTCAGTCACAGTGCTGCTCCATCTGCAAGAAGACAATCTCCTTTGGGGTTGGCCATGATGGTGATCTGCCATGGGTTTACTGTTTACCAGCAGGCAGCCTCTCTTGCATTGAAAACCATGTCTCTTTTTAGTGTCCATGCAAAAAGGAAGGCAAAGAATGAGAAGCCCGGCCCCTGCATCTTTCAAATCTGAGAGTTTCCTTCAGCAACGTGTTAAAGTTTGCTCCTCAGAGATCATGGAGTGCACCTGTCTCTCCTGCACGTGTCCTTGGAGAGTCTAAATACTGAAGCACACTAAACACAGATGTGCCATCTGGAGCAGCTGTGCAACTCACACAGAGCTAAAAAGCTTTTGGAATGCTTTATTAGTAAACTAGACGATATGGTGTCAGACGCTATTTTGGCCCAATCATGCAGATAAGTACTTCAGAACATTTTCCTTCAATTAAAAAGTCCATAAGAAATGTCTTAGAAGCAGCAGCCAGCACTGCATATCTCTTATTCCATCAGCTGACATTTTTACCACTGTTTACTTTGCCAACACACTGAGCAGATAAGCATTGATTTATTAAGAGTTAATGGTCACACTGACCACCACGAAATAGTTCACTTGCTAATAACAGATTCTTCAGACCTCCACAGAGGTGGAAGCCCTTGCCAAGTGAGCACAAGCCAGTTACTTAAAGTAACTTTGCAGACCAAGATTATTTTGATTTTTATATCCACACCCCAGATTAAAACTCAGCTGCAGACAGACAGAGCTGCTTGGAAATGGCCACTGCTAGGAATTAGCACACTAATTTAAATCACCATTTAAAGTTCCAGTCCCCTAAAACTTTACATGTAGAACACGAATGAATCTCATCTTTTGAAACTGTGAGTGTCAAAGGAGCACAAAGTACAGACTGGGGCATCTTTAACTCACCACCGAGAGAAGGTTAGCTTAGGTGAGAATTTCCCCAATGTGTAGAAAAGGGGGAGGGGGGTGCAGCCAAAACTCAAAAGGTAGAGGAG
The DNA here is from genome assembly GCA_007922195.1 of Podocnemis expansa. Lineage (NCBI taxonomy): Eukaryota > Metazoa > Chordata > Testudines > Podocnemididae > Podocnemis > Podocnemis expansa. Next base: position 16,267,655 of record ML682019.1, read on the forward strand.
ATGAGGAAATATGAGTAGGGTACCACAGCAAGAAGAGAACTACAGAATCAGCCTTCAAGACAGATGTGTAGGGGATTGGCCTGTCCTGCCCTGTCAGTCTCAATGGGAGCCCCACATCCCCCTCACTGCTGCACTTGTGGGGATACATTTAATAACAGGAATTAGCTTTCCATGATCTGTAGCCCCCAAGTCCGCCAGCAGGGCAGGGGTGAGTAAGCAGTCTCAACAGCCCTGGCCCTCAGTCAGGTCAGGGCTGGCAGAGCAACAAGTCAGCCCGCAAGTAGGGCAAGGTAAGCAAAGTGAGCCAGTGTAGACTTCGCAGGCCAGTGGGTGGTAACCTGAGTGTGAGTGACCAGGAGAAAAGGGATGCAGGTCCACCAACTCCGCTGCATCCCAGCCCAGGACTCTTGCCGTGGTGGGGCATCCTGCCATTGGGTCGGGGAGGCTCCAGCTGAAACTCACCAATTGATGGCTGAGGCTTGAGCACAACTGAACGGAGGCGGGCTACTTCCTCCACCCCTGTTCCCGCGTACCTGCGGCTCAGGTCTCAGTCCACTTCCCTGGGGTGGAACGCAAGGGGTGGCCCCAGCAGGCCCTCTGTGTCGCTGGCATAGGGCAGCTCCTCCAGGGCCCAGGTAGCTCCAGCAGCTTCTTGGAGCTCCAGCTGTTGGGCAGCGTAGGCAGCAATCAGGTTCAGGTCCCTATACTGGTGAAGAGACGTCCTCCTTTAGCCGGCTGCTTTCCCCTTACAGGGAGGGCCTGTCCTTTATCCGTGCTACGTCGGACTCACCCCTCTGCTTCCGGCACAGTGAGTGTGGTGCTTCTGTTTCTGAGCTCAGCTTGTGGGGTTTGAGTAACAGTTCCTTGCTGTCGGGCTCGAAGGGACATCACACCACTTTGCTACCAGTTGACAATGGGAGCACACAGGAGACAGATCTTAAACAGCTGTGTGCAATACAGCCTCATCAGTACTGAGCTGTCACTTGCAGCAGTTTTAAACACTATGGCCCTGGTTCCCGCCCCCCCCCCCCAAGTGTCTAGTGATTCTGAATGGCCATCAAGATATTTTATTTTTAAAGGGCCTGATTTACAGAGGGTGGGTACTTAGTGCTTTGTGAAAGGGTGAAGCACTTAAAAAAAAATAAAGGCATCAAAATCACTAGTCACCCTTGAAAATCTTGGCCCATTTCTCAATCCTGTTTCAGGGTGCAGAGCTGTTGTGCTCTGCTGCTCCGGTTCCATCAGGGAGATGCAGCTGCAGTACAATCCCATTTTGTAATACAAATGGAGGCATCTGAGGGTTTCACATGGTTAAAGTCTTGTTGTCTACATTAACAGAGAAAGGTTGTGGCTACGTGAAAAGGCTGGTATGTTTTTTCCTCCTCCTTGCAGCTGTATCGGGCTCACAGGTAGGTCAGCAAACCATTCAGACTAATGAACCAGAGTGGGAATTCTTTTTTTAAAGGAACTAAAGCTGTGTGTGATATGATATGCCTGTTAATAATTATCTTGTCTATTTAAGATGGAAGCTCCTTGGGGCAGGGACTGTCTTTTATTAGGTGTCTGTACAATGGCTTGCATAAAGAGTGGAGTCAGCAAATACTACTACTTTTAAATAACTAAACAAAACAACCCCACACATTAGAAAATGGAGCAGAGGTTCACTGTCTCAGGGCTAGCCTTAATATGACTATTACAGATGCAGTTGTAGCGTAGCTTGACTTCAAATCATTTTATCTTGACTTAGGGCAAGTCTGAACTAAGCCTACAATTTAACACTGAGTCCACAGCACTGACCTGACACTATTACTCACCCATGGTTGAGTTGTGTCTGCAGTTTCTCCCCACTCACCCCAAACACAAATCAAATCCATCTCCCCTGCTGGGATGCTCACTCCAACGGCACAGCCTAACTGGGTTTGTAAGACTGCATTCTGGGAAAATCTAGCCAGGTATCCCATAATGCCTCAGCAGGTGACTGAGCACCCAGCATATGGATACAGCAGCATGTAAGATGATGCATTCAGATGATCTGCCAGAGACCCAGCTGAGAAGGGAAAAGAAACATTCACCAACTCTCTTAAAAGTGCACGTCCATGCTACATAACAGTGCTACAGCCTGGCTACCAGAAAGCACCCATCTGTATCAAGGCCCCCCAGCAAGGCAGACCCATCTCAGCGGCCAGTTACTCGCCATATCTTAACTCTGCCCTCTGTGGGTCCAATGCATGTTTAGGGCCAACCATGGCATTCATCTGATACAAACCTCATTAAAAGCTGGAAGTGCGGGCAAGATCTAAATTATCTATGAGGGAGGTGAAGCACTGGAATGGGCTACCTAGGGAAGTGGTGGGATCTCCATTTTTGGAGATATTTAAGGCTCGGTTAGACAAAATCCTGGCTGGGATAATTTAGTGAGAGTGGCCCTGCTTTTTTGGCAGGGGCATGGACTAGATGACCTCATGAGGTCCCTTCTAATCCTATGATTCTAGCTATTCTGAACTGTGCCAAAAGAGCATTAACAATGGATACTGGCCTTCTTTGTAAAGCACTTTAGTCTTAGTGGCCCCGTCCATCCCAGCTCTAGGCTTCCGGTGACCATTTTGACACAAACCTCAACTGGGCTGCATTTGCTGAAGAGAGGTCTCAGCTGCAGTGGGAAGTAGCCCCATTGCTTAACTGGCTGTCAGCAACAGATTCCCCTGAACTAGTACAAAACACAATATAACTGCTGGTGTAGCTGCGACAAAGCCGGTCCTCAGTGTTACAGAAAGTAGGAGACAAATTGCAATAATGGGCCAATTTTCTGCTCTGGCAGAGGCCTAAAACAACTCTGACCAATCCCTTAGCATAGATGTTTCAGGCCTTGTCTTCATCGTGAAACAATTGAGAATTTCTTAACTCAAGTCTGACAAAATCAAAGAGATGAGAAGGCAGTTTGTTGTTCTCACAAGACAAAGTCTTTAGCTTAAGTTACCAAACTTGAGTTAAGAACTCCCCATTTTCAGCTATAACAAGGCCTAAGGCAGACCAGTCAGTATCCATGAATACTTAACCAATAAGTATGGGCAAGGGCAAACCCAAGACAATGACCCAGAACTGTCATAAAGAAACATATTTGGGCTAAACAAAGAGTCTGATGGCACTTTTAAAGACTAACAAATGTATTTATTGCATGAGCTTTTGTGGGAGAGAATCCTACTTTGTCAGATGTTTCTTCAAGCATCTTTCAAAATGGGGATTCTCTCCCATGAAAGCTCATGCAATAAATAAATTTGTTAGTCTTTAAAAGTGCCACCAGACTCCTTGTTTTGCTAACTAGACTAACACAGCTATTCCTCTGATATTTGAGCTAAGAGATTTCATTTAAGAGAGCCGTCTTGCCAGGTAGTTACTTGTTGAAGAAAGTCCTGCCTTTCCTTCTGGCCATTTCATTTGGCATATCAGGGAGCCTCAACAGAGACCTCAAGATGCTTCAGGAATGCAAATAAATAAGGTGTAAACAAAATCATTGAGTGGAAGGCATGAAACAACTAATGCATCTGCAGGTGTCTGAACTATTTAGTTCTTTAGGACTTGTGTTTGTTTCCAGCCTTGCCATATCATTTAAGCTGTTGCATATTTTTGTTTGTTTCCTTATGCCTTGAAGCAATACAACTTCATAATATTTACCATTTTATGATTACTAATTATGCACCATTCAAACTGCCAACGCACTTCCAAATGATTTGCAAATGGAGGAGAGGAAAAAAACCTCAAATCTAATGGATTTTGAATTTAAGGTAATAAATGCTTGTGCACCTACACTAATTTAACTGGCAATCTGTAGAGCTAGGTAAAGTAAATATTAATAGACTAAGAGCTAATTGATTTAGTTTGTACTAAATTAGGCTAATTTAAAAGAGAGGTATTTCAGTTGTAGATCTGAATTCATAATATGTTCAGATGCCTGTTTACATCCCCTAGGGCTACAAAATTTAATTAGAATACCAAGAAACCATCAGCCAATCACATCTTATTTCCAGCATAGCCAGATTGTTTATTTTTCTTTCTATTGGCAACACGGTTTTGTGACAGCCTACATTCGAGCGTTACCAATAGTGTGTTAGAGATTTATGTTTATATATGTAACTAACTGTAAATGCTTTTCAACAGCAGGTTACCTAGCAGTGGTGGGTCCTCCAGGCAGGTCTTACAGGGAAATGACAGCCAATAATGTAATTTGTTGTCCTAAGTCAACAGGAAAGTCTTAATAATGTCTTCCACCTGAGACTCTCAAAGAGCTTTACATAACTTACATCTGTGTGTTTATGAAGTGGGTAAGCTGTGCATCTATTTTACATAGATAAACTGAGGCACAGAGTGGTTACGTGACTTACTCAGGGTCATAAAGCAAAGCAAATCAGCAGCTCAGCTAGGAAGAGAGCCCAAAAGTACCAAGTCTCTTTCCTGTGTTTAACCCTAAACACCATTCCCTCCAACACTTAACCTACAGGGACTGACACATATCATATTGCTTCAGTAGGTTTTGCCAAAAATGCGCTATCTTTACAGGAAGGCATGTTAACAATACGTTTCTGTGAAGATACACACCTTGCTTCTAATTCAAATACTGAAAAACAGGCCATCTTTCTAAAATGATAGTCAGTGCATGTATACAAAGTAATGTAGTAAATAAGATGCTACAAACACACGCATTTCACAGGTTTTGCCCCTTAAGCTGCAGGAGTGGGGGGGGGGGGAGTAAGGATCATTTACACCAATGTGCCCTACCCTAAGCCAGATGTTCAGTTAGTTTATATTGGCATATCCCCACCAAAATAAAAGGAGTTACCCAGGTTTACACTGACCCTCTGATTTATAAGACAGTCTAGCTGTAGTCCCAGATGGCCTGCTCCAAAGGCCGCTAAAGTCAGCAGGGAAATTTCACTGACTTCAGTACACTCTGAATCAGGACTTGAACAAGAACTCTTGTTTTCCATGCTAGGTTTTGCTTGCTGTCAGGTTTAGCAAAACAAATCAAACTGTAAGGGAATCATGGAAGATGTTGTACCGTATAGGTGAGTAACACTCCCACTCTGACAGCTGTGTGCCCTGGCCATGAGCTAGGTGCCTAGAGACATGCATAGCTCCCTGTCTACGTGTCTTGTCCATGCACTGAGTACATGACGACATGCACATTCGCTTGTTTACAATGGGTGCTCATCGTGTAAATATGTTGTAACACCTTAGGCTATGTGTGTATGCACATGAATCCCTAGTTATGTTGCAAGCCTCCTCCTCCTCTCCCCCATTCAGCCAGCATAAATTCAGGGGAATGTCTAATGCATGTTGGACTTCTCCAGCAGACCTTGAAAGCTGCAGCAGGTGCCTTGGAAACAACGCCCAGGAGCCCGTCAGGTGCCTTGGAAACAACGCCCAGGTCCCCGGCTACTGAAGGGATGTAAGCGCTCTACCCTTACACTAAATCAAATTTTATCCTAACTGTCAGTTCTGGTCACATTGTCACTGGCTCAATCCATACCAAGGTGCAATAGCAGCCCAAAACCCACCCACAAAACTGCTAACATTGAGCCAGGACCATTGCTCCCTTTAGCTTACTTGAAACAAAATAGACTCTCTCTAGGAACAATCCTCTCATCCTTGGCCCAATGCTGTAGGCCAGTGAGACAACGTTTTCAACAATTTTTGTCACCCCAGCACACACAAGAATCTTTGCTGGAGGTTTTTTTTCAGGGGGGAGGGTGTTTTTTATTTTTTTTAAGAATGGCATTAGATGTTTATCAACAGCCACCATGATTATTACAAAAAACCCTGCATGACATCCCTTCCAATACAGGCACAGATCAATACAAGGTTTATAAAAGGCAGTAAAAAAAAAAAAATAGCAAAGGAAAGTAAAAAAGGTTGCATTCCAGGAACATCCTGCCCACACACAAACCCACATACACATATGATTTTAACTTAGGCTGAATTTTTATTGTCGTGAACACTGACTTTTGATCACTCAGCGGTGAAGAAAATCTTTTTAGGCTGTTCTAGACCGGAGTGATGTATGCTTATTGCCAAAAAAATGTCATACATTGCAACCATTTAAGTAAGCAAAGTTATGGCAACACCCACAGCCTACAATACAATTTCTGCATGGGAAGGGCTCTTCAGCCCTCTTTCAAACTTATTTAGTTGCTTAAAATAGATGTTAATATTTAGTCACTTGTAAGTATTTTCAATCAGGGATAAACATACCCTGCATGTCAAATGATTGATAACAAAGCGTGTGGTATCACGGACAACATGCTGGATTTACACTATATCTGTAACCACATTACCACGCTCAGTTGTATGCTGCCCGTAAAGAAAACATGCTCTTTAAGACAAGCCATTCAAATACAAACGTCACATCAGAGCATACCAAAGATCTTTATCATCGAGTACCAAGAGACACAAGGCCATTTACTGCAGTTATATTTAACTGGAATGAGAAATACATGCACCAGTGGTTAGGCCTGGTGGTAGAACTCAACCATGTCCTCAGTGGAACTAGGATTTTATAGAACACTGCTTTCCTTTATGTGCATAGTGGAGGGAATGAGAAGAAAATTTGAAAGAGATGGATACAAAGAGGAAGATTGTTGAGAGTCCAGAGCACCTGTCATTTATTTAGCATGGAGCAAGGAAAGAACACAGGGATAGTTTTGCCAATGTTCACGTTACTTCCAAAAGTCTCATATTGCAATAAATACCGATTTGTACAGTGTGTCCTTAAAGCTGTAGGACATGTGCCATTGCACCCCTTCGGATTCAGAGAACATAATCACGCTATGTTCTGGCAAGATGATCACACTTTAAAGGTTCTTTCATAAGAGCATCTGGAGTTTTTCCATAGTAAGTCGCCTACAAGTACACAATGCAAAGAGTTCCAAAGGGGTAGCCATATTAATCCTTGGAGTGCAAAGAGTGTTGCCATTGATATGGAAACACAGCCAACTGACCTACAAAATATACATACAAGGATTGACACACTGCAGCATGTAGAAAGAAAAGGTTGGAGGAGAGGGTAACAGGTGGGAGAGGATATATCTGGGCACTGATAGATTTGGGACCACGCCATCTCTGCCACCTGATTTTAGGCACAAAGGGGAACATTCCTTGCCCAAACCAGCCCAATAAAGTACAAAAGGCAGAGAAGAGGCAGAACTAATAAGAACATATCCCCTTTCCTTCCCCAAGCTCATGGGTGAGGGGTATACACAATAGAGGTGTAAATCCTGGTTACGAAAGGTAACTATTTAAACCATTAAAATTTCATTGTGTATACATTTAACCAATATAATTGTGTCCCCTCCAATTTAGCCACCTCAGCTCTCAGGTAGCACCCTCAGTCTGGCTCCACGGGGGACCCCTATCATGGACCCACAGTCTCCAGTGACCCATTGAACGGTGCTCCACACCATCTTCTGCAGCAAGGCCTCACCTCCCTAGGCAGCAGCATCGCCGCCTCTGCCTCCAGTGTTCTCACCATGGAGATGGAAATGGAGATTCAGGGTGCTGGTTAACCAATATGTTTAGTATTAATGATAAGATTAATATTAATCAATTAACCATGTAACTGTTTAGTGTTTTACAGGTCCAATACCCAAACAGCACATGGCCAACAGCCATGACCTGCGCACTTTCTAGGGATCAAGGGGTCAAGGCAGCCATAACTTTCCACAGCAGCATTGCCCAACAATGTGGAACTCCCTAGGGCATTAGTAGAAGGTCACACTTCTGCTTGTTTCAGTGTTACCTCCTGCTCAGGGGCCCTACACCTCGCCCCCAAATTGGGGTCATGAGGGGAATGTAGATGCAAGAGCCCTTGTCCATGGCAGCTTGGCTCTTGAGGGAGCAGCGTTGCTAATCAGGGCCGTACCTTGGGATCCATCCGAAGGAAGTCGTGTCGGCCTTGACTGCGGAGCGTTGAGCGCTTAATTGTCTTGCTGTGGTGAAAGTGGTAATAGTTCTCCAAGTTCCCAATCTGTGCAAAAAGAAAAACAAAAGTGGCCAAGAGTCAGAGAAGAAGGCATCTTCCACCCACACGCAGATTGAGACTCTCAGCTTTTCTTAAGCACTCCCAGACCCCATGATGCCTGGCAGCCAGAGGGGCTGATTTTCTGCCTTCCCCCTACTAACTGCAAAGAGAACCATGTCACTTGGCTGCAAATTTGCAGCTGAACCTGCTCCTGCTCCCATTGCAATCCGGTGTCCCTGAATAAGCCACGCTGTCAGTTTGCCATTGGTTTCTGTGGTAGCTGCACTGGGCCTATAATTAAAGGATCCCAGGAGCTCAGTGACGGCAGTAACTCTAGCATGTCTTTAATGAGGGGAAAAAAAACAAAAAAGAAAAAGACTCTCCCCTGAAAAGAATGGGACAGAGCAGAGATGAGCACCACACATCAAAGATGTTAACGCTCCATCAGTCATCTAGTCATTGAACAAAATACAGTTCACACTGTCCTGACTTGACCACAACGAGGTACAAGTGGTCAGCAAGAAAACCAGCTCCAGTGTTTTCTATGCTACATGGTATGTACAGGAGTTATGTAAAGCAGTAAGGGATTGGTTGCCATGGCAGGCATTAGCCTTCAAAAGTCACCCAACTCGCAGCGAAGTCCCAACGCCTAGGACAGCATCAGTGGAACCGTTCACCCAGCAGCACACTCCAGTGACCAAAAACGCTGTGTAATGGCCTGCCACCTTGGGGTTTCTTTAAGTGCTGGGGAAGGGAGCCACACTTATTTAGCCCTGGTGGGTCAAGTCTACCAGAACAGCTGCAGTACCACCTGCTCAGATAAGGTGAGTCCAGAGAATCCAGAATTGACGTACTTATGGAGAAAAGAGAATGAAAACGAGCAGGGAGGAATGGGCAATTTAGGTCAGAGTCAAAACAAAGATACAGGTGATGACACCAAGCAGAGAACAGCCATGGGGACTCCTGTCTATTATTCGTCCACAAAACAGGTGCAGCCCCACAGGCGATCACAGAGGTAGCTTCCCTCACTAGTCAGCCCATAGCTCCATGCTGGGGGACAGGCTCAAGGGCCTTCTTTGGCCCCACCACTGGATTGCTACAAGGGCACTCAGCAGGGATGATGGTCTGGGTGCAATGGGGCTGTCCCCTCTGGCCGGCTGAAAGCATGACACTGAAGAGCTTTCTGACAATGCAGCAATGAACACTTCCCACTAAACCTGGGGTTTAAGAAGTGAACCTTGCTGTGATTCTTTTTGCCCAGCTCAATATTGGTAGATCTGTAGCAGTAGAGGGATATACTTTTAGATCTAAGTGGTATACAGGCCTGACACTGGTCCTCTACATGGGAGTGAACATCCTAGTTCAGACCATTGGAATCAGATTTTAACCAGAACACTCAGCAGTACTGCTGAGTGAAACTATTTCAGGGTCAAATGGCAATTTTCAGCCTTCACGTTCCTGCTACAGTGCTGATTAAGTCATAGTTTTGTTTTAACAGGGAGTTATCCCCCCCCCCCACCTCGCCTGCCCCAGCTCTCATGAGATTTAGTAACAGCTGAACTGGCTTTGCTTTAATTCTCAATAAAAGTTCTCCCATGGACAGAGGGTGGGCTTGGAAATTTTCAGGGCCAAAAATAAAAGTTATAGAATGACTCAAAATAGGGATTAGACTGGAAAAGCTAACCAGGCTTAAACTTACTGGTTTCTTCCATACAGGAACACAGTAAAGGACCTCAAAAGGTCATCTCATCCAGTCCCATTTGCTGAGGCAGAATCAAGTACCCTTCTAGACCATCCGTGATAGGTATACATTTGACTCATTCTTAAAAACCTCCAATAATGGGGATTCTGCAACCTCTCTTGGAAACCTATCCCAGGGTATGGCTACACTGGAGGCTCTGTTAAGTCAACTTAACAAGGTTGATTTTAAGTCAACTTAAAGTCAACCTTGTTAAGTTGACTTAGAGAGTCCACACCAGAAACTCCTGTCGACTGCCTGAGTCCACACTGCCAGGTGTTAGGTCAACCCTTCCTGGTGGCCAGGAACTCTAGGAGGAGGCCTGGAGGCCAATGAGGTCGACATAAGGGCTTTTTGCCATCTACACTGGGTTAAGTCGAATTAATGTGGTTGACTTAAGGAAGCACAAATTCTACATATTCGCATTTTTCAAGTTCGATTTTAGAAATGCCCACAGGAAGCTACTTTGTTGATTGAACAATCTAATCACCTTGATCCACAATGGACGGAGAAGTCCAAGACTGTCCCAGGTGATAAGCGATGGTTAGCAATTCCAATACATTGAAGATCATTGTGTGGGAGAACTGGAATTAATCCCAGGAAAACCCTCCTCATGAATGTAATAAAATTTCATCCCCCTTCTGCTAGGCTGCTTTCTCCTCAGTAACCCGAGGTACTCCACTCTTCTCAATGTAGCCACAAAAACATCCACTAAATGGCAAGCGCCACTTCTAGTCATTCACCAAAGGGTCTCCAGTTAAATGCAGACACCAGACTTGATTTCAATTTTGTCCCTCACACAAACCTGTAAAGAAGTCAAGGGTGGCTTCAGTTATGTCAACGGAGCTACACTGGAGCAAAAAGGGAGTGAACGTGATCAGAATTGAGCCCAAAAGTATTTATGACGTTGCAACAAGCAATTATCTTTTTAAAGGCCTTCCCCTTGCCCGTAAAACAGGAATTCTAAGGAAAAAATTAGTTCAGCAGCTGTAAAGTGCTGGTCTGAGGAGCTTTGTCTCATCTCATCCGTCTGTCAGGAACCTCTGCCCTGTCTCACATGATCTGGGAGTCACATTGTATCTTCAGTCCTGGCAGCAGTAAAGTTTGCTAAAACAATCACTATAATGAGGGGTAAACTTAATTCTTGCTAAATCTGGTGGCTCCAGTCTGGGGATCTCAGGATATAAATAAGCAGAGAAACCCAGGCTGTGTTTAGCCAGAAGTCAAGGGCCTTCATTTTTTTTTTAAATGTCCAGAAAGGATTTATAAAAACACGCATTACATTAAAATTCCTCCTAGAGGATAAACACAGCAAGGGCAGTGAAATATGTCCGAAGACAAAACCATATATCTAAATTATGAACTCAGCTAACTCACCCTGCCCAGTCTACAGTGACCCACATTACACTGTGGCTGAGATGACCACCCTTTCTAAGAGGTCTGTTTTCCCTTACCAGAAACTTTTTCCTCAGAAATTCCAGCAGCCTGTAGATATTTCTGTCAGATTTGCTGGTCAATTCAACATTAGCCATGGCCCCTTCATATATTACCTATAACTGGGTTACTCCAGGTTTAGTTCAAGGATATTGTGAGGCTAGTTAACAACATTTCAAGAGATCTGAAGTGTTCCTTTCCCACTCAGAAATTAGGTCCCCCCCCACCGCAGCCCACCCCACCCCACCATCTAGTCTACACACCCACCTCCAACATCTGGGGTCTGTCTTTTCACTTTCCTGAAGCTTATGATTTGCACGAACATGACGTGCTATACTCAAGTTCACCCTTTTACAATACTACAGTAAATTCTGTACAAAGTACATCTTGTGAGGGATCATTTGCAAACATCTGCTGAACTATATTGATCTGGTAAAATGTGTGGTAACAACAGATATAAAGTTATGAGTATGGTGTTATTAAGTTTAGAAAGGCAGGCTCAGACCAGTTTCTCAGAAACAAAAGACAAAACACATGCCTCTGTCAGGATTCAACATGATCGAGTGGACTATCACCTGGCTAAGTGGCCATTTTTTGGCAGGAAGAAGGTGTAAGCAAGAAATGGACATGTTGGCAAAACCACTGAGGGACGTTTCTGGGCCACAGACCTCCTGTCACTGAACCTGAGTGGGAGATGACCCTCAAGGAGGGGGAAAAGATATAAAGAATAAAGAACAAATTATTTCTTTCCCCTCATCTCTACTCACAGCAGCAACGTTTGAAAGCATCTCTGAACTGGGGAATGGGGCCTGGCTGAAAGATCCAGCCAGGCTGCTATAAACACAGTGAGAAAAACCTTGGCATGTTAAGATAGTTAAGTTAGGCATTATTTTGCTTTGTACTTTTTATTTCTTTTGTAACCAATTCTGACTTTCATGCCTCATGACTTGTAATCACTTACAATCTTTTGTTCTGTAGTTAATACATTTGTTTTCTCTGAACTGGTTTGTTTAGATGGAAGTGCTTGAAAACTCCCATGTGAGGTGCTAGGTTTGTGCATATCATTTTTAATTAATGAAATGATGGACTGTTTATGAGTTTCCATTGTCCAGTAGAGTGCTGGGTAGCACATTTACAGGGGAAGTCTGCGTCAAGAGTTACCTGATGTTCTCCTGCAATGTAATTTAGGAGCACCCAGGTAAAAGCACTCATAGGCTATGTCCACACCTTGCTTTTAAATCAAAACGACTGCTGTTTTGATTTTTAAGAAGTTCTGTCCAGACGATGTTCCATTGTTTCAAAATGATGGACCTTGTCCTTTCGAAACAACGGAACTCAATGCGAAACAATAATACCTCGAGAGTAATTGAAATAGCCCTTGAATTGAAAGGGCTGTTTCAAAATAACGCCGTTCAGTCACGTTATTTCAAAACAGCACTGTTTCCGTTCAGGTTTGAGCTACCTCCCAGGGTGCATGGCACCCTGGAAGGAAGGCCCCCCTCACCCGCCACCGCCCCATCAGCACACTGGCCAGGGCGAGAAGGAGGTGCAGGGGGGATTGCAGGGCTGCGGGGGGCAGAGCTCGCCGGGCGCCCAGAAACCCCTGCCACTGGCCGAGCAGCAGGCCCAGAGCTCTGGGGTGCCCTGGTCCCCCCACTGCTGGCCCAATAGTGGGGGGTGAGCTCTGGGTCACACTGGTGCCCCGCCACTGGCTGTGTGGCGGGTGGTAAGCTCTGGGGCACCCCAGTCCCCCCGCTGCTGGCAGAGTGGTGAAGTGTGAGCTCTCCAAGCACCCCAAAGCCCCTGCCCCTTCTCAGGAGGGAAGGGGCGAGGGCTCCAGGATGCTCGGAGAGCTCACCCCCCGCCACTCCGCCAGCAGCGGGGGGACCGGGACACCCCAGAGCTCACCCCCCGCCACTTGGCCAGTGATGGGGGGACCGGGGCACCCCGAGAGCTCTGCTCCTGCCGTCTGGCCAGCAGCAGGTGTACAGGGGCGCCCTGACTTCTGTCTCCTGCCCCACCGCCAGTGAAGTGGTTGGGAGCAGGGGCACCCTCCATCTCTGCTCCCAGGGGCTTTTTTCCTCTGCCGCTGGCTCTGCAGAGCCAGTGGCAGGGGACTGGTCGGCAACATGGTCCTACCATGGGGCCATGTTGCCACACCTCCTATGGGCCCCCTCTCCTGAGTTGAAATAGCAAGTCCTGTGTGCGGACTTGCTATTTCAATTTGGTATTTTTGCTTAAATCGATTCAAGTTGAATCGATTTAATGGTTTTTATTTCGAATTAGTTTAAATCAATTCAACATGAATCAACTTGAGCACCCAGGTGTGGACACAGCCATACTGTACAGCTAGGAGTGATTTACAGGCTGGAGGCTCTGTGTAACGGCCAGGATTAGTTGTGCTCACAGTGAAGCAATGTAAAGTACATTCAGGTAAGAAAACTGAGGGGACAGCTGTTTAATGATTCAGGCTATACTTGGGTAATGGCACAAGTTCTCGTGGAAGTACAGAAGTTATGGATAATTGGTTTGTTAGAGAAGCTACATAGGCTAGTAGAAAGAAAACAAAACTGGGAGCCAAGAATTTGAGCTCAGTCACTGCCCGTAGCTTTGGAGAGGTTATATGCTCTAGTTTCTTTTTCTGCCAGTCTAAAATGCTGAGTGCATACCTGAGTCACAGGGCTGCTTGGGGGAATACATTTAGGGCCTAGGTTGCCACACAAAGCTTCTACTTTTGGGTGCCCAACTTAAGACACCAAGGGGCAGCATTTCAGAGGCACTCAACACCCCATTGACTTCAATTGGTGGTGTAGGAAATAAAGCCTGGAGCATATAAAGTTGGGGGCTCAAAATCCAAGGCAGATAAAATTTTAAACATTTAGCCAAAAGCAGGGGCATAGTCAGGACTTATGGTATTTTCTAAGCAGAGGCGGCAGCTGACTCAGGTGGGCTTAGCAGAAAAACAAGTCATGCGGCCAGAAGCCAGTAGCTCAGGAAAGTGACTGATTGAGAAATAAAGCTTCCTACTCCAGTTCCCAAAATAGCAAATTAAGCAGAGCATCGGGCCTACTTTCAAAATGGGTGGGCCATGGCCATGGCCCACCTGTAGCTACACCCTGGCCATTAACGTGCATGTTCTCAGGCAAGGCTTTTTGGAAGCTGTGAATTTCCTCACGGATTAACATAGCTAGGTTAAGATCACCTAGTTGATGGTCTCTTCAACTCCAAAGCACATCTGATAAAACTACCAACTTAATTCATCTCCTGCAATCTCATGGCTGTTTTGTCATTCTACTGACCTCTCCGTGGTTTAATCTAGACTTTGCAGTCCTGCTACATTTGAACAAAGTTACCCACAATCATTTTAGCTAGGCTGGAATGAATACAAACTACCTTAAACTAAACAATCTACTACCCATGTACCGTGCCAGGTCAGTTGACGTGACTGCTGCAAGCCCACAGCAAAGTGATGTTGTATAGACCCAGCTTACTTGTTTTGCCTGATATTATGTTTAGTGTTGCATAAGGATGTACTCTGTTATATGTGCCAGATACATTTGGCAGCAATTAAAACTTGGAGCATGTTCTGCCTAGCCATGGATTGAGAACAACCACCACAAGGGAAAACACCAAGAGGCAGCTTTTCAAAGGTAGCAGGCACTTGAGGATGCTGATAAGAACCTAATGGGATTTTCAAAAGTTCCTCTTTCATCTTTAAACCAATAGGGTTTAAGCTTCAAAAACAACCCAAGCAGGAAAACGGTTGATGGTGGCAACTGTAAAAGAAACACGAGAAAACCAAACACCTGTTAAGTCAAATGAATGCAAATGACCCATGTTTTGTGCAGTGTTCTACCATACTTTGTGATGAGCCAATAACACTGTGAGGCAAATACCAGAAGTCACGACAAGTCTCATTGAGCCTTCTGCAAAGTTGTCTATCAACAAGAACCATTCTTGGGTTCATTAGTTTCTCTGGTCATATTATCAAACTAGAGCAATCGTCCTACCAGGCCAGCGTCAACTGATATCATCTCAGCTTTGAGAAACAAGAGGCCAAGCCCCAAAACAGGCATGCTGGTCCAGACAAGAACATGTAGAAGAAGCATGTTGCCCAGCTCAGTTATGCAAGTGAGGCTAGAACCCTAGTGAGAAAGATCATTTCCTCAGTAATGAGTTCCTGTCATAGATTTACAGATGTAAAAATAGAGACACTTCTATTCTATCCCATTTCTTGATGCTTTCCCAATAATCACTGTAGGCATATAATGCACTGAAGGCCCTGTTCACAGCAGGTGTTTGCTGAAGGTCCAGCCCATTGCTATCAAGAGGGTATATATTTCAGGCACTGCAGGCATACTCTAGAGGTGGTCTTTGCCATCCTCAGTTGCTCCGTTTCTTCCAGAAAAGTCTCTCTCACACTATTTTAGTATCTACTCCTCTGGGTTCTAGTGCATGAGTAATTAAGAACTTCCTTTATTTAAATATGTGTACGGTTAGATGGATAGAGGATGAGTGAATACTTTCCCCTGAACAAGGTAGATGAATGATTATAGTTAAACATATTTTTCACTCTTAATACCATTAAGTCTTGTCAGTTCCTCTTTCAAGTGTTTTAAATATTTAATAAGATTTGCTCTGCCTTTTATTTGATGCCAAAGTGCCATTTTATTTACTTGTCTTCACTGCAGTCAGTGCCATCATTACCACTTGTTTCCCCTCAGGTTGTTGGTTTAAAACCTTTTTGCATTACAGAATAGCAGTGCATTTTGTTTAACATCTCTGATTTGCAAATCAGTTACCTGCTGCAATCTATTTTTGCCTCTGCAGCTGGT
Source organism: Podocnemis expansa (assembly GCA_007922195.1). Taxonomy (NCBI): domain Eukaryota; kingdom Metazoa; phylum Chordata; order Testudines; family Podocnemididae; genus Podocnemis; species Podocnemis expansa. The sequence goes on from ML682019.1 coordinate 16,283,673, forward strand.
TTTTTAAATCCATATGATATATTTTTAAGTGTCAGGCTGCAATATCTTCAAACTTCAGAAAAAACTGAACTGGACCTTTGCACCTAAAAGTCATCTCAACTGAAACCAGAGATCTTATCCCATAGTGTTTGATTGGTGTTTTCGTTTATTTCTGCCGCATCTTCTTTTTTTAGGTTATATTTTCCAGTTTTTCTTATGTTGCTATTATTCTAAATTTAGTTATAATCTCCAGTACAGCAGGTGTTTATTTTAGTAAAATCAGAATCCATAGACAAGCTTCATTTTAGAGGGAGCATTAATACTTCACTACGCTCTAGGGGGCATATATTGTCCCCTATGTGTCTTAATAATAAAAAATTAAATGTTGAACTGCTATACTCCACTAACTCAACCACACAGATTAGCTTTCATTGGAGCTTGACAAACTTATTCTTCAGTGGACTGCTGCAGATGCTCTCAACTGAGACAGCTTTCTTGCAGTCCAGGAGACTTTAGCAAAAGCAGCAACTAAAAACAACAAAACCATGCATCCTAGATCCTAACTGCAACAATGGTTTTGAAGAGGAGTAGCCGTTAATTAGCTCTACAAGAGCTCTCTGTTCTAAGTCATGTGAAGTGGGAGTAGACAAGGACAATGTTTTCAGCCCAACGCGCAAGAAATTAAACCACAGGAAGTTCTGATGAGAGGAAGAAGCTCTTTTCCCACGCAAAGGTGTTATAGTTGGAGCTATAGTTTCTGGACTATGTTTTCGTATGGAGCATGGTTACAAAACATACAGTGCTGCTGGAGCTTGGCTCTTCTCAATTGTGCTAAGGAATGGCAGGTCAGAGATGGGTCAGTAGTAAAGGAAAACATCTGCATTGAAGTGTTGGCTTCTTGAGCATTGGGTGACAATTGCACGTATCAGAGAGATTAACAGCCTTGCTTCACTGCAGGAGACAGAGATTTCAGTTAGCAGTAGACACAGCTGGTTTTTGCTGACTTTCATCAGATGGGTGGGGCATAGATCTGATTTATAAGCAGTGGTGCCAGAATACCCAAGGCCATATGCCATCAGAGGTGATGGAACGGATTAAGTTGTTTGTTTGCTCCACCACATCAAATAGCTCTCTTGGATGTGAGTTAGCTGCCTTGGTAGGGAAGCTGAAGGTTTCTCTCTGGTGGCATTTTTTTGTGAGAAGACTGTTGCTGTTAGTTAGGTACATTGAAAGAGTTTTGAGTCACTGGTGTTAGTCATCTGCCTCCAGGCTGCATTTGAAGTAACTCATTGAAGAACCACAACAATCTTTGCTTGACACAGGAGAAAAGCATAGCTTGGGACCAAGACACTGACAATTAAAGGTCATTAGATAGATATGTTAAATTTAGAGAATTCAGATAATTTTGTGAGTGAACCAGCGTTGTTATTTCCTTTCCTTGATGGAGCACAGGGAAGGCCAGCTGGTAAGAAGAGCAAAACACAGGAACTTGTGTAACACAAGAATAAGGGACAGCTGTTTTAGTCTAGTAAAGCAAAAAATCAAGGAGTCCTCTGGCACTTAAAGACTAACAGATTTATTTATCGCATGAGCTTTCATGGGAGACAATCCCACTTTGTCAGAGCTCTTCAAAGTTTCCGACGAAGTGGGATTGTCTCCCATGAAAGCTCATGCAATAAATCAATCTGTTAGTCTGTAAGTGCCACAAGACTCCTTGATTTTTTTTTTTACAAGAATAAGGGGATATCAAATGAAATTAGAAATTAAAGGGAAATACTCATTCAGTGCAACATGTAACTAGCTTGCAAAGCTCCCTACCACAGGATGTCATTGAGGCCATGGACTTAGCAAGATCCAGAAAGGAATTAGACATGAATTATGCTAGCTTCTTGATACTCAAGCAAACAGCGGCAAAAATTTTGGAAGGTATATTAACCTCATGTATTGGGGCTTTTGCCAGTCTCTAGCTATTAGCACTCAAAAGAAGACTTGTTTCTGGGCAGTACACCATCTCCCCTCTGCTTACTGTACAGTCCTTGCGCCTCTCTGAATTGTTTGCTGCTAGGCACTATTCAGCACAGAAGATAATGGATTACATGTGCCCTGGGTCCAATTCAATCTAGCAAATGTTACTTTTCTGTGTGACATCTCCAGAGTCCATTTGTAGGATGCATCTTAGATCCAATATGTGTCCCACTGAGTGGATGGGACCAGAGAGGACTGGCATGAGACGTAAAGTATTTCTGCAGGTAAGGAGTTTGATGCATTCTATATTGATGTTGTAGTCACCAGGAAACTGGGATTCCAGCACCATCCTGGACAGCAAACCCAGTTTGTTCCTCCATGAAAGAATTTGTCTGTAAATTTACAAAACAACAAGAGATCTAGCTTCCTTTTGTCTATAGTTGCACCAACCATTGATGCTTTCAAAGCACTTTGCCTTTTGGTTTCTGGGATACAAAATCTTCAAAAATCTGATGTTTGAGAGGAACAAGACTGTTATCTTGTTTTGACTTTCCTCTGGCACATTTTGGGACATTTCTTAGTTTGTGTTGTAGTGAGTAGGCTATTGGACGTAGCTGAGAACAACAGAGTTGTTCACACTGTTAAACCACATGTTGGTGATGCAGGCAAGGTTGGGAATTTCATCCAAAACCAAAAATTGGAACATAGATGTTGCAGATCTTGTTGATGGTTGACCTTGCATCCATCTCCAACAGACTGAGACAGCTGGCTTTTGCTGACCTGGCTGTTGCCATTTTGGATGAGGAAGCTTGACAGAAACTGCTCTGATGTGTCAGACTGTGGATCTGTTCCTACGATATGGCATTCTGGTGAGGCATCTTCCATCCCCAGTGATAATTAGGGCTTGGAAGAGAGAGGAATACTAGGGTGCCAATCCCTTTAAAACAGTTTAGGTTCCTGTTCTCCAGATTCTGAAGTGTTGACAGTCTTTTTCTGTTATATTCAAGATGTTTGCACTGTGCTGGAATGACAGATCATTGTTGGGGGGTTTGGAGCACATCCCACACTGCCCTTTGTCTGGCAGTTTAGAAGCAGGAAATATTTGGCAAAATGTCTCAACTTTGAGGTGTTATGCCCACCACAAAACCCAATGTATCGGAAGGCCTTTATAGCCTAGTGAAGTCACACACTACTTGGATTGTGCAGTTTGTTAATGAATTTATGTAACTCAGTGTTTTCTAAATCAAAGTCAGATCAATACATTTTATTAAAAAGCAAATGGGTTTCATGGCAGAGTATTTTATCATAGGTTATAACAGAAATAAAATGCTTTAGCATAAAAAATAATTAGTCCATCTAAAATCCTTGACCTGCAAGGGCACACTAAGCCTGCAAGGCCAGATTGCTGAAAGTTGGGCTTTTAAGCATTGGTTAGAACTGTTTTAAGAAAAGTAATTTTATTTCAGAGAATTTAGATGTTTACAAATCTGGCTGAATTCCCTTTAGGAATGAAAGTCAAACACTTGAAACTCTCTAGAAAAGGGAATGACGCCCAGGGGCCGGAGGGGTTCACCTGGCCAGCTACCTCAGAGCTCTTGGAAGTCCTAGGGTTTCCAGCAGCCCACTGGTAGGTAGCCGAGGAGCCAGGTAAGCTGGAAAAAACCAGGAAGGTTTCCACTGGACTGCTGCTGGACTTCTGTCAGAACCTGGGCAAAACTGAACCATGGCAGTGAAATGTTTCAGGATCTGAAAATTCAGGAAATGGTGCAATTTTTCTGACCAGTTTGAATGATTATGCTTGAAACATAGTAGCCACCGTCAGCACCTATGTAGATACACTCTGATGATAAATTATATTGAATAGTTCCTTGCTTTCTTCCCCCCCGAGGAATATAACTACATCAGTGATGTGCAAGTAAATAGTCACAGCTGATAAAAATGTGCAGATGACAGAAAGACCAGCAGCAGTAAATGATGATGAGGACAAGACAGTCATACAGAGAAATATGGATCACTTGGTAAGATGGGCCCATTTAAAAAAATGTGTTTTAATATAACTAAATGGAAGGTCATACATCTAGGAACAGGGAATGCAGGCCAAACCTAAAGACTACTGGGAGGCAGCAACTTTGAACAGGATTTAGGAATAGAGCTGGTCTGAATATTTTCGCCCCTTGTGTAAATTTTTGATGAAAAATTTTTTTTGAAAAAGCCTGTTGAAATTTTCAAGTTCTGGGTGAAATTCCAAAAGTTTTAAGATGAAATATTTAAATGGGGGGAAGGGGTGAATGCAAGCAAACCTTTCCACACAAAGTAGACTTTTTGCTCAACCAACCTATTTTTCTCATCAGAAAACAGTTCTGATGGAATATTTTCAACCACCCTTAAGTTTGTGTAGGGAAGGGGTCACAGAAGATAAACACCATGACTTAAGTTCCCAGTGCAATGTTTTAGTAAAAGAGGACCAGTGCCAGCCCTGGATATGTAGGCAGAAGACTAACAAATTGAAGGAAGGGGGTGATTTTTACCTCTGGATGTGGCCTTGGTGAGAGTGATACAAGAATATTATTTCAAGTTCTCATGTCCACATTTTAAAGGGATGTTGAAAAACTGGAGACTGTCTAGAACAGAGCCACCAAAGTGATGTGAGGGTAGGAGACCATGTCTTACAGTGAGACACACAGATCCAAATCTCCTTCATTTCTCGAAAGAGGATTGAGAGGTGACGATTACAATCAACAACGACCTGCCAGGGGAGATAATCTTCAGTTTAGTGAAGAAAGGCAGAGTAAGAGTCTTACTAGCCAGCCACATTCAAATTAGAAATAAGGCACAAACATTTATTGCCCTACCAAGGGAAATGGTGGATTCTCCACATCCTGATGTCTTCAGAACTTGACTTTCTGCCTGTCTTTATTCAAACACAAGTTGTTGTTCAATACAGGAGTAACTAGGTAAGACTTCATGACCCATATTATATATGAGGTCAGACTATATGATTAAATGAGTTAATTTAATGTGCTTTACCAAAACTGTATAATCCATACAAACATCAATGTAGCTGCAAACTAGATGGAAGGGAAAATAAATCCCAGTAATTGAACTGTTTATTTTAAATGGTGAAAAAAAAATAAAGACTAAAGCAGCCTCAGGTTGAGAAACTCAGTTTGGAGTCCAGGGATTGACATGTTCAGTGAGGAAGCATTGGCGTTGTTATTTGAAAAGAGTATCTTAAAAATTTTATAAAAGCAGTGCCTTAAAAATGTTAGGTTGCAAGAACACAAAATAAACTCAACAAGACAAGGAAACTTCAGTCCAAATAACCATAGCACACCACAAACTGAAGAGAACACTAGCAAACCCTCAGATGGCTGTTATGTCTTTAGCATCAGCAAAGGTTTCATCTGTACGACAGGCAAGGAGCTATAAACTCCATCTGTGTTATACTCAAGAGCAAGTACTGCCTCTCTCAAGACTGTCACATACAGGTAGCTAACAAGGAAATGGATCAGCCCTGGTGCAAAGATTGACCGCTTCACTAGCTGAGTGGTGACGATATTTTACTTGCTGATTTTAGAAAATAAAAGGAAGTTTCTCATCTCGCTAAGAATGTGCTACAGCTGCATGAGAGTATTACTGATCAAAGGATAAGGTTTTTCTGGAATGAGGTATGTGTATACTTCAGAGGCTTCTGGCCATATTAGTCACTCGAATCAGGCAGTAATTTCAGAAGTATCATTTGGTGTTCATGCCTCCCGCCCCCATCCTCCCAAGCAAGTTTACTACTTCGCGCAGTTATCAATCCCGATCTTTCAGACATCATACTTCTGCCAAGGACTCGTCTCCGTCAGCATAGGAGGTGCTCATTTAAGCACAGGGTCGATTTTAATTTTCTGAATCGATTAGCAATTTTGGACTGCAGCAGAAGTTTCAGTGGAGGTTAGTTAGAGTGGAGTTTGTGTTTCTTTCAAGCCCACCTGGGTTCACTCAACCTGGGTTTTATGCTAACTGAAGAAAATGAGACCTTGATGTAGAGTCTCAGGTCAGTGCTGCCTACCTCAGCTTATCTATGTCTATCATGAGCAAAGTCGGAAACAAGGAGAAAAAGTGTTTCTTTCCTCACAATGCCATCAATATTACACTAAGGGTTTTGATGGCTTGGTTTCCAAGGAAACATTGCTTTGTCAGTTCCATTCTATGAAATATGAACTGCTAGAAACGAAAGGAGTTGTATTCATCACCATTTAGTGAAACTGGATTAAGGACCATGTGCTTTCTGCCAGGTCTTCAAAATCCTCCAGTAGGGGCTGGATGGTGTTAAAATCAAGGTGTGCTATAAAACACCCTTCAGAAGATAAACATACTGCAAATAGTGAGTATTGAGGTTACAATGAACTAACATTCACTAGCAGTGAAAGCCAAGTATAGAGGTCTTGTCTTCTCCTGGCCGTGTAGAATAGATCAGTCTTCTTTAAAGCACTTTTGTTGTTATTTTTAAGATCTCCCTCTCCTAGCCAAGTTCCAAAGGGGCAGCCATGTTAGTCTAGCTCAGCAAAAGAAGCAAGGAGTCCTGTGGCACTTAAAGACTAACAAATTTATTTATCACATGAGCTTTTGTGGAAGAAAATCCCAGAATTTAACAATCTGATTCTGATTTCACCCTGGAGAAAGTTATGAATAATTAACATTAAAGTCAGATTAAACCAAGCAAATCATTTACACCAGTGTGACCAAAAGGAGAAAGATACATTTCTATTCATGATAAGCTCTTTTCTTATTACCCATTGGCCTTTGGCTTTTCTCACACCCCTAACTCAGCACGTTGTTTATCACAGGTCACTCCTCATTCACCTGACACTGCCCTGCCCACCATCATCATCTCCCCACAAGTTCTGCCAGATTTTTATCACCCCACTTAAGGCTCTGTTCCTCCATCCTTGCTTCCAGTAATCAGAATTTCATGGACAGCTCCAACAGCTGCAGGAGGACTCTTTGCAGAGCAAGGTACCAATGCGGCATGATAAAGGCAGCAGAACAGGGCTCTTGTTTTACAAAATGCTATGGTCTAGCATTCCAAATGAATGTTTACTAAATATGATGGAAGGAGGGGGAAGATAAACTAGAACCCACAAGACTGCCCATCCTGAACAATCCAAACTCCATAATTGTCGCATCTTACCCTGCACCCCCATTTCTCTCATTTTGCCAGTCTACTGCCAAATGGCTTAATCCTGGGCATACTGCTTGCTACATAAGACATGTTCTTGAAATCACCGGAGCTTCTAGTAATGAGTGCTATTGCTGGTAGGGTTTCCACAATTGGATCCCCTGACTGGGAACTCTTGGGGTCAGGGCCTGTGTCTGAAAATCACTTTGCAAATGTATGAGGTTGTATAAAAAAATGACCTGAAGTGTTCTCAGTGGCATTTTAATCCCCTTGCTTTGTTACAAAATTAAGCAAGGACCACCCAAAACTTAATTCCAGTTGTGAAACCATCAGCAGTTATTATTAAAACAACAGCCCTTTAAAAACAGATTCAAAAGTACTTATAACATTAAGATGTTGCCATAGACTTGGCATGGCGCCGGGCTCCTTTTTTGGACTACAAACCAAGTTCAGCATACCACGCAAAACAGCACGCAAGTACATCCCCAAACTGAATCCACCACAGCTAGTTGCGCTCTACACTGCAGCCAAAACGGAGCAGCCTTGTCTCTAAACAATGTTGGATTGTGCAACTTTTTAAAATTTACTTTAGTCTATGTCGTGCACTGGGTGGGAAAGAAATGTACTCAAGTATTTAAATAAGGACTACCAATCTATTTATTTCCCCCAAGAGACAGCAATCTAGCTTCCCTCCCACATGCTGTGTTAGAAGAGTTTCAACACAGTTGCTTCAGAGTAGTCAGAATAGATCCTTAAACCTCTGCTCCAGTGACCAGCAGCCATCTGTGAGCATCGTTTTCTGTACAAAATGTCACACTGTTAATGACCCGAAAGGCTTTCCCCCTGGACTGACACGCATCAGTTGTTAGGATAGTCAAGTCCCATTTGTCTGGGGAAAGAGTCAGTAGTTAGGAGAACTACATTTAAAGCCCAGTAGCTTTTTTATATATGCAACCTTTAGGACTATGGTCATTTCAGAAATTCAGATGACTAAATGGTGGTGATGACATCGCTTCAGACAGACTCTTCTGCTCCAGAAAGGTCAATTTGTGTTGCAAAGTAGCACTTAAAGCTGCATTCTAAATTACACCTCAACTGCAGTCTAGGAGTACGCTGCCATGAATTGAGGCACACCCAGCAATCCCACTGAAGTCTGGACCTCACAAAATTAGCTCCTGAAAAGGTTGGATTTGGCCATTTTTAGCTTTAATTGAATTATAGTTTAAACTGCAAGTCCTGCCTGATTTGGAGACACCAGACATGGTCAAAACTTAGAGAAATGAGCCAGAGTGCCATTGAGAAGCAATGCCAGGAAAGTAACTGACATACTTGTCCAATGGATTGTATTTACTGGAGGACAATCTCCCCTAAAATTCTCATTCACTGGGGTACTAGCCAGGCTTGTGGCTATATTTGCTTGCCACAAAACAATTCTTACAATAATTTTTTGGGTGATGTTCCTAAGTAGTTGGACACTAATATTCCCACTGCACTGTTAAATTCCTTACCCTTAATTTGGGATATTGCTGATTATCTACTATTTTAATGTTATGACTTTTAAACCAAACATCACCCTTTGGGATAATTTATGCATCACATGCAGATTTATAGAAACCCTTTCTTTAAACTCTCTATTGGATCATTTTAACATTAGCTTTCCTAAAATTTTACACTGTAAATCCTGCCTGATTTGGGAATAAAAACCATGAATTAGAAACCCTCACCCATATATGAAGAATCCACATAAGGCAACTGTCTACAGCCATGTCTATACTAGCGAGCTTGCAGTGACTATGCCCAGCCATGGCCACTGGTTATTGCTGCATCACATTTTGTCCACTCTCTTAATGCTGTAAACAATGTTATGGGGAGGATAAGGTAGTACTGCATCAGGGGCATAGCTACGGGTGGGCCCAGGCCCACCTGCTTGGGCAGCAGGCCTGTTCACCCCTGCCTGCCACAGCATCCGGCAATCACATGAGCTTCAGTGCTACTGCTGCGGGTGGGCCAGCGGTGGGTAGCCACAGCCACGAGCAGCAACCTGCAGGCAAATGGGGAGGTGGGTTGCTCTCCAGATGCACTGTCTTGCAGCTCCAGCCCCAGCAGGGCATGGCAGGGGCTGGGCTGCCTCTCCTCCTCCCCATGCTCCAGTATCATCAGGAAGAGGCAGATGCACTCTGGAGACTCAGGGGCCCGGCCAGAAAATGGGGGCTGGCTACACCCCTGTACTTCACGTGGGCTCCTTCTCTTAAAACAAGGCTGAAGGTCATCTGAAAATTAGATTTTAGCATCCCAAATTGAAATAATCTAAAATGCTTCCTCTTTGCACTTGGAAGCCTTTACACAGCTAGGAAGAAAAGAAATGTATGGTAGGCTTCTGGGGGTTGAGATAGACAATATCAGGTTTGGTACCCTCGGCTTTTAGAGTGTCCCTTTAACTGCGGGAAACACAGGGCAAAATCCTGGTTGTCAAAGTCAATAGCAGAACTCACACTGACTTCAGCTGGGCCAGGTTTCATCTTCAGAGTTTACATCCAACACCAGCTGAGAATCAAAACTTGTATAGATCCATTCCCTTCCTTCTGCCACTCCCAACCAAAGCCCAACCAAGACAAGACTAAATCAAGACCCTAAGCCAGGGGTCTCAAACTCAAATCACCACACGGCCCGCATGAAGACTACTAGAGGGCCGCAGAAGGACTGGTACATTAGCCCAAGGGCCACACCACGGAAACCTTTTCATATGACTATATTGTAAATATTGGTAACAACAATGTCATTGAGGGCCGCAGGAAATACCCTTAGGGGCCACATGCAGCCCGTGGGCCGTGTGTTTGAGACCCCTGCCCTAAGCTCTCTGTATTGTGGCACACTTTTGTGGGAGATCACTCCCCACTGTCACACTAACGTTACATGTTACTGAGAAAATCTCACTAAGCTTTGCTGGGAAAGCTGGGCACTGGCAAACATTATTCATTCTGATGTGGTCAAACAGAGTCAAATAACCAATAACAAATGTAGCCCATACTCACAGGACAGAGGATTAAAAACAGTGACTTTGATAAGGATTTGAGGTTGTGCTGAGTAACCAGGCAAACACAAGCTCCCAGTGTGATGCTAATGTGAGCCTTGAACATATGAAGAGGAGACTATCAAATAAGGAGTTGTTCTGCCTCTGTATCTGGCATGGGAACAACTGCCCCTGAAATTTCCTTTTCTTGAATTGTGGACACTAGAACTGAGGTGTGTTGGAGGATTGGAGAGGGTGAGGGGTGAAGAGCCCTCAGAAGAGCTGAAGGATTAGAGTACAGGTCTTAAAGTGAAAGACTCAGGGAGTTCAATCTTAGTTTACCCAAGGGAAGTTAAGGAATGACTTGATCACAGCTTCAGTCGGGAACAGGACTTCGACAGAAGAGGATCCCTTCAGGCTGGCTGATAACAGGATAAGATTCAATGGCTGGGAGTTGAAGATATGCAAATTAGGAAGGGAACTAAAATGCAAATTTTTAACAGTGAATGTAATTAAATCAATGGAAGAGTTTACCTGGGCCATGGTAGATTCTCTCTCACTGACAATTATTCAATCATTATTGAGTGTTTTCCTAAGAGATGTGCTCTCCTTCAACCAGGAATTATTCAGGGAAGCCTACAACTAGATGATTACAGTGAGCTTATTTGCCTATACAAACAGAGAATCCTATGGCACTTTTAAAGGCTCATGAATTTATTTAGTCACATGAGCTTTAGAGGGAGAAAATCCCACTTTTTCTGGCTATGTAATCTATGCTAAAAAGATCATTTAGACATGACTATACACTCAGGAATTGCAGGATTTAGGTAGAACATCTGTGGCAAGGCAACCCAAAAACAAGGTGGATCTCAGCTGGGGATCCTGCAGAAAAGTTGATCTGGTATGTTCGTTAACACTTGTATTTAATTATACTTCAAACAAGACGTGCCAGGCTGGGCTACAATTTACCGTGCCGTTCAAGAGAGAACTTTTAGCACCAAGACACATTGCAGTGCCATTTGGCCAGGCAAGCAGTGAATGGTGAAGACACTGAACCGGCAGACAGCAAGAACCAAAGAAAGCACCAATCTGAGGAACACCTTTCACATGCAAACAGTTAAACAAAAATAAGATTTAGGAAGTTTGGAAAGAAAACAAAGTTCTGTGATGAAAGCAAAATTTAAGCCACAGAAGTGCTTTGAGGGACCTATGCCAACAGCTGATTATGTTCTGCTAGATTTTAGATAAAGTAGAGCCAGCCGAGTGAAAAGTTTGCTAAATCCACAAATACAGGTTCAAGTTTTCAAAATTACTTTTACAGAAGAGCAAACATCACCCTCCCAAGACAGGATTTATAATGCAAAGGAATTCCATTTAGATCAAGCAACACCACACTTTACTGCTTTCTGCACGGGTAATAATGAAACTACATTTAAACACTGCCTGGGACTCTGGTTTGAAATAACTCGATTTGATTCTTTATGGCTGTCCTTTGCACCCATTCTTCAACCAGGGCTTTTTTTTAATCTCCCCGGATGGCTCTGGATGATAATCCGAGACTCTCTCCCTGTATCAGGGCACTACAAACCCGCACCGATTCCCCTCTGCTCCTCACCGCCAGTCGGTTTGGTTGTTTGAACTGACTCTGATTTGCTGTTACTTTATGACCTGATCCTATGTTTTACACCCCCTTGCATTTAGTTTCATTCCTGTCTGTAAGTTCACCCATCTTCAAAGCATCTGAGGAAGTGGGATCTTCTCCCACGAAAGCTCATGCAAAAAATAAATCTGTTAGTCTTAAAGTGCCACACAACTGCTTGTTGTTTTGTTTGAACTGAGCCATCTCCCATACACCTAAACCCTTCCAACCCTTAACCTGCCAAAATCCGCTGGGCGATGTGCGCTCTAGCCCACGTCCAGCTTCCCAGGAAACCAGGCTGCCCTTGAGATTTACCCCTCCCCTGGAGAGGGGCTGGGGGGAGGCTTGTCAAACATAAACCTGTTAGGCTCTGAGCGCTTTTTGCTTTTCTCCGGCCGCCCTGGGCAAGCGGGGGAGCTCACCTCCCGGTGCCCAGGCTCCGGCTGTTTTTAGCGCTACAGGGATCGCGCGGCGCAAATTAACCCCGCTCCGCTCCCGCTCGCCCTTTTCCCGCAGCCCGGCGCGTTTCCCCGGCCGGGACCCCCGCGAGAAGGGCGGCTGGGGTTTGGGAAGGGCCCGGGGCAGAGATCCAGCCCCCTCCTGCCCCAAACGCTGCCCGCTGCGCCGCAGGGAGCCGAGCCGAGCCGTGCGCTCAGGGCGCATTGGAGAGGCGGCGGCGCGGCGCGCTGCGCTCCGGAGCCGGGGCCGGGGCCGGGGCCGGCCGCTCACCTGGCCCAGGTTGAGGAAGCCGTAGGCGGAGGCCAGGCGGGCAGCCTCGCCCGGCCCGCCCCGCACCCGCACGGCCCAGTGGTTGGTGTAGACGGGCCGCCGGGGCGCCGCCAGGCAGGCGAGGAGCCGGAGCAGGAGGCAGGGCGCGGCGGCGGCGGGGCGCATGGTCCGGCCAGGCTGCGGCACCGGCGGGGCTGGGCGGGCTCTTAAAGCCGCTGGGGGCGGCGCTGCCCTGCCCTGCCCTGCCCTGCCCTGCCCTGCCCCGGGGGGACGGACGGAGAGGGGCCGCCCCCGGCGCTGCCCCAGCCGGCCCGGCACAGCCGAGGCTGAGCTGCCCGTGGAGCTGCCCGCAGCAGGGCCACCAGACGCCCAAGCCTGGGAGGAGGCCAGGGGAGTAGGAAGAGGAGGACACTGGAGGGCACCGAGAGTATCTATGTCATAGTCTTGTGTGTTTAGGGGGCCTGGAGCTGCCCCCTAAAAGGAGGGTGGGCTGGGG
>ML682019.1:16296667-16360632 GCA_007922195.1 Podocnemis expansa
GGAAAGGAGGACAGGGGAGTAGGAAGAGGAGGACACTGGAGGGCACCGGGAGGATCAATGTCATAGTCCTCTGGGTTTAGGGGACCCTGGAGCTGCCTCCTAAAAGGAGGGTGGGCTGGGGTGTTCCCGCATCCTTTAACCCCTGTGAGTAAAAAGCCAGACAAAAGCGGGGTTTTCAAATGCCATCTGGGAACCCTGATGTGGATACTCCTCGATAGGGTCACCGGACACCGAAGTATGGAAAGGAGGACAGGGGAGTAGGAAGAGGAGGACACTGGGAGTATCAATGTCATAGTCCTCTGGGTTTAGGGGGCCTGGAGCTGCCCCCTAAAAGGAGGGTGGTCTAGGGTGTTCCTGCATCCTTTAACCCCTGTGAGTAAAAAGCCAGACAAAATCATGGGGTTTTCAAATGCCATCTGGGAAGCCTGATGTGGATACTCCTCGATAGGGTCACTGGACACCGAAGTATGGAAAGGAGGACAGGGGAGTAGGAAGAGGAGGACACTGGGAGTATCAATGTCATAGTCCTCTGGGTTTAGGGGGCCTGGAGCTGCCCCCTAAAAGGAGGGTGGGCTGGGGGTGTTCCCACATCCTTTAACCCCTGTGAGTAAAAAGCCAGAGAAAATCATGGGGTTTTCAAATGCCATCTGGGAAGCCTGATGTGGATACTCCTCGATAGGGTCACCGGACACCGAAGTATGGAAAGGAGGACAGGGAAGCAGGAGGAGGAGGACATTGGAGGGCACATGGAGGAAATGTGGGATTAATGTAATAGTTGTCTGTTTTTAGGGGGCACTGAACACTTCCCCCTAACAATAGGGTGTTCCAGCATACTTTAACCCCTGTGAGTAAAAAGCCAGCCACAATCATGTATTTTTAAAATGCCTGAAGGACAGAGGACATGAAGGTAGAAGGGAAGACATGTCCTCCTTTTACCTGACAGCTGGTAACTCTGGATACTCCTGCACAGGGTTACCAGATACCAAAGCATGGAAAGGAGGACAGAGAAGTAGGAAAAGGAGGACATTGGAGGACACATTGAGAAATGCAGTATTAATGTCATATTCTTGTTCCTGGAATGCTTCCCCCTAAAAACAGCATGCTTTAACCCCTTTAAGTAAAAAGCCAGACAAAATCATGTATTTTAAAATGCCTGCCAGACAGAAGAAGTGAAGGTAAAAAGGAGGACACGTCCCCCTAAAGATAGGAATTTCCAGAAAGGTAGCCATGTTAGTCTGTGTATAGCAAAAGCAGCAAGAGTCCTGTGGCACCTTATAGACTAACAGATTTCTTTGAGCATAAGCTTTTGTGGGCTCCAACCCACTTTGTCAGATGCATGACGTGGACACTACAGTGGAGAGGTGTATATACACGTGCCAGGGTGGAGGAGAGCAAGTGTTAGCAAAGTCAGTACAGAGCAGAAGCAGACGCTGTAGTTTCTTTTGCTATTCCTCAGTGGGATCAGAGGCTAGTGGCTTGCAGAATGTGGTGTTACAGAGTTGTCTGGCCACTTCCCGTTCATAACCTGACCTATCCATGATGACCACAGCACCTCCTTTGTCAGCCTCTTTGATTATAATGTCAGAGTTGTTTTTGAGCCTGTGGATGGCCTTGCATTCTGCACTGGTGAGGTTATGGGGTAAGTGGTGCTGCTTGTCGATAATCTCAGTTTGTGCACATTGGCAGAAACACTCTATGTAAAAATCCAGCCTGTTGTTTTGGCCCGCAGGAGGACTCCGTGCAGAGTTCTTCTTCTTGTTGTGCTGGAAGGAAGGTGTCCGTTCTGCTCTGTACTGACTTTGCTAACACTTGCCCCCCTCCACCCTGGCACGTGTATATACACCTCTCAACTGTAGTTTCCACTTCATGCATCTGACAAAGTGGGTTGGAGCCCACAAAAACTTATGCTCAAAGAAATCTGTTAGTCTATAAGGTACCCCTGGACTCTCACCGCTTTTCTTAAAAATATGGTGTTCTGGGGTGTTCCAGCATACTTTAACCCCTGTAAGTAAAAAGCCAGACAAAATCATGTATTTTTAAAATGCATGCCAGATGGAGGATGTGAAGGTAAAAAGGATGGCATGTCCTCCTTTGGCCTGACAGCTGCTAAACTTACTCTACATACTCCTGCATAGGGTTACCAGATACCAAAGCATGGAAAAGAGGACAGGGAACACTGGAGGACGCATGGAGAAAATGCAGTATTAATGTCATATTCTTGTTTTTAGGGGGCCCTGGAATGCTTCCGCCTAAAAACAGCATACATTAACCCTTGTAAGTAAAAAGCCAGACAAAATCACGTGTTTTTAAAATGCCTGCAGGAGGGAGGACATGAAGGCAAAAGAGGACATGTCCTCCTTTGGCCTGACAGCTGGTAACCCTACCCAGAACAAAGCCCCCCCAATCCTTTAGCTGAGCTTGAAAATTGGTCCAGCTGGAGAATCCACCCTCCAGGGCTCCCCAAAGGACTTAGGGGCCCTGGTGGAGATTTGATGTGAGGGGCAGGAGTGTTGCTGCTCTGGGGGGCAAGACCCAGGGCATGGGCCACACCTCCTTGCCCCTATTCTGGACCTGGGCCCAAACCCACCTCAGGCTCCTGTCACCGCAGGCAGCCAGGCCGCAGATTCCCAGCCATGATGGCAGCACCCCTGGTCCCAGCCCTGTTCCCGGCCAGGGATCCAGGGCCACGCTGGCGGCACAACACTCAGGGCACTGGCCCCAGAACTCAAGGCACGTGCCTCGTGAGCTGGGCACCAGCAATGCCCCTGGTGAGGGTCCCCCCTCTCTCTTCCATACAGACAACTCTTTTGAGCTTTGCCCACTCCCAGGTCTCCTCCTATCTCAGCTCACTCCGGCCACCTTCCCACTTACCAAGTGCCTCTTGGTTTACCAGCCCCAATGTTTCCCAGAACACATAGAGGCAGAAGATGAGGCAGGGGCTGGGGCAGGGGGGCCCTTCCTTGGTGGGAGGTGGGGGCAAGTTGCCCCTGTGTCCCACCCTGCCCTATGGCCATGACACTACCCACCCCTGAATTGCTTTCACTGCTACAAATGTGTCCCACCTCCGTTCCCAATGTGTCAGCCTCCACATTTGGCCCTTTCACACAAACAAGGAGTCCTGTGGCACTTAAAGGCTAACAAATTGATTTAGGCTGCAGCCAGGGGAGGTAGGAACAGTCCCTTTTAGTTTGAGCTGACAGGGCTTTTTTCAGGTGCTCCTGTCACAGAAATAATAAATCAATGGGATGGCTGGAAGGCTATGGGCCTGGGCGGATACCGAATGACAGCGGACCCTGGGGCAGGAGGACAAAAAGACAACAGACAGCCAAGGAAAGACAAAACTGCCCTTGGGAGAGCATTATCGACAAGGACTTGGGATAATTTATTTTCTGTTTCATGAGGTTTTTTTTTTTTTTAATTGGCTGTGCCTTGTTTTAAAGGTAATAAAGGGCCCCAGAGTGGAGATTAGTGATGGAAGGGAGCTTGGGGCAGAGATCGATAGCAGGAGAGATGGGGAGGGTTGGATCATGTGGGAAGGAGACGTATATTCCAGGCTGTTCCTTCATCCCATCCCCCCTTTAATTCTGCATGGGATACCAGGTACCTTGTCTGACCTTCTGTTCAGTAGCCAGGTTTTCTGTTAGGGACATGAAGGCCAAAAACTGGCTCCCACTCCATGGCTGACTGATACAGCCCAGCAAAAACAAGGAGTCGTGTGGCACTTTAAGACTAACAGATATATTTTTCGCATGAGCTTTTGTGGGAGAAAATCCCACTTCGTCAGATGCTTCGAAGGATGTAACAATCACGGATGGAAGTAAAATCAAAGAATGAAAAAGATCTATCAGCTGGGTGAAAGGAGGCTGGTGTTATAGGGACACATCAGCCAGACACTTTGGGAGTCTGTTAGGTCCCTCAGCTGTTGCTGATTAGGTAAATGTGTGGGGTGCTCAGATACTGTGGTGATGGGGGCAGGATAAAACCCTAAGAAAGAGGATCCCTGTGGGCTCCATCCTCAGACAGTACGGGGTGAATGCAGCACAGACCAAATTGCTTCGCCCATTGAAGACAATGGGAGTTTTGCTGTTGGCCTAAATGGAACCAGGTTTGGTCCCCCCTGAACATGGGGCATTGGTGTCTGCACACTAAAAACAGTAGCATGGATGTGTCAACACGGGCAGCAGGTTGGGCTAGCCACTGCAGTGTGGATTCAGTTGCTGCTTGAGTTGCAACTTCCACTCAGCTATTTGTAGCAAGCCACCTGCAGCAGAGCTTGCGTCTACCTGCACTGGGAATCACATCACCCCTACCGTGTAGACACTGTGTTAGGGGCTGTCTTCACTGCAGAGTTAACCCAGGCTTTTACCAGGGTGGTGGCCCTAACCGCTCCCCATCCACACACAAAATCCTCTCCCCTGAATCTGACACTTTCAACCTGAGCTAGCTGGCCCAGTTGGAGATAGAAGCTAGAAGTGGGGTGCAGCTTTCACTCAGAGTAGTAACCACCCACTGTGCTGTATAGACACCGGCTAAACCACTCGAGGACTAATAGTCCTCCAGGACCATCCCATGATTCCCCAGGTACCCAGAAGAACAGACAAGTTTTCCCACAGTTCACTGGAAAATATTCACAGGGGACATCAGCACTGCTAAAAAAAACCCTAAAGTCACCCCACGGTAAAGTCTCTCAGAGCCTGGCTCTGCAACTTGGCCTTGTGGGGTTCACAGTCTACAGCACATGCATAGGTTCTCACTTGGGCTGGAGCCACTGTTCCCTCTAAGCTGTGTGTGTGCACCCAGGTCATGAAACCCACACTCACAGCGAAATGAAGCGCACACAAAAAACTTCAACAGTGCTAATATTAGAGAACACAGAGAAATTTTTTGCGCGCACACACAAATTTTTTACACATACAGCCTACAAAAAATTAGAGGGAACATTGGTTGGAGCTCAGGCTCTGAGACCCACCCCCATTGCTGGTCTTCAGAAGCCAAGTGGGAATGTCTCTATGGTCTCTTTAGTACCATAATGTGAGCCATCTGTCAGCCTGAGTTGGCTGATCTGGACTATCAGGGTCACTGGATAGTTTTTTGTTTGTTTTTTTTTCCAGTGCTGGCATGCTCACAGAGCAACTCAGCCTTCTGTGGCATAATTAACCATAGGCTGTAACCCCAAAAGTCCTGGCAACACACATGAGTGAGCACAGCCCCAGTGAGCACACAGTAACTTGGTTAGGCTTTCACAGTGTGGCTGCTCAGGCCCACGCTAACCCAGTGCCCGAATTCACATGCCTATCACCCAGTATAACCGTGAAGAGAAGACAGCCTCTCACCGTTACCACTGTATTCCAAGGAATAGCTGAGGCTAGGAACAAAGGGAACTGGAAGAGTTGCCTTACATGTAGATGGAGTGGTTAGGGTTGTCCTTGTGTATAAATTGACTGGCCTGAGGTGCTTGCCTAGTAAATATCTTTCTTACAATCTGAATTCTTTCTTTCACTCTCCCCCACAATATTTTTAATGACACAGACACACACCGATTTTAGGGTGGGCTGAAGCTGCATTTGGCCTTGTTTTCCTTATTACTCTGACTGATAACCCCCTTGCTGTATCTTTTGTTTGTGCGGGATACTGCAGTTAGTCCTAGATGTGTGGTCTGAGCAAGCTGGCAAATGACTTGAGGGCGGTGCTGAGATATACGTTTTCTGGTGGCTCTGGGCCATTTAACCAGCACCTGGAGATCCAGCAAAACAGACCCTACGAGATCAGTGCTGACGCCAACTCTATTTAATGCATGCACCAAAAACTAACTGAACACCACCTACAGATGGTTCGTGTATGCCAGTGATACGTCCCAAGCCCCAAGGAACGATGACTTCCAAAAGATGGAAGAGGACCTGAAGAGTGATGTGGCTCCCGCAAGTGGCCATTGCAAGAAACAGAGGTTGATGTGCTGAATTTCAAAGACCATGTCTGCACGCTTCCACTTACACAATGCTCAGAGGCAGCTGGAGCCTAACATCTTATTGAATGGCCAGTGGTTGGCACATGGGCCAAAGTCAGCTGGGGTCACCTTAGACCACACACTCATGCTCATTAATGTATCTGTGATGCTCAAGAGCAGAAACTGTTTCCTGAACAAATGGTAGGATTCACTTGGGGATCCTGTGCAAACATGGCATCATTTGGGGTTCACACTCCTTTACTCAGCTGGCGAACACTGTGCCCCAGTTTGGTCAAACTCTTCCCATCCTGAGCTCGCAGACACCCACTTGATCATCTTATAAGAATTATCACAGGACACAGTTGCTAATACTCTCCCACCCACCATCCAATCTCTGAACACAGCCAACAAACTGATCACCGCACTACCACCTGCTGTTCTTTGGGGATATATGTGACACAGCCTGCCACTGACTGAATAACAGCAGTCGTATTGTGGCCCACCCTGCATCCAGAGGACCTCATCAGCTCCCTGTGGTGGGCAGAACCGGAGATTGGTGCTGCCACTGCCAGGAACTCTCACATCATCACTAGGCAAGCTGATCGGTTACCCGGGTTTGGGCTCCCTCTGGAGCCAGTTTAATAGGTCAGGCATGGTGTGAAGATCATCTGTGCCAAACCTGACCCCACCTGGGGATCCAGGACAATATGTACAGTCTTCCATGGTTCCCATCTGCTCTCTTCATGCTGGGCTTCCTGGAAGTCTTCCCAGCTAAACCCAGCTGACTTATAGGTCACTGACTGGCTCAAGACCACTAACCTGTGCTTTGTTTTTCTCTAAACCCAGCCTGGCTTGTCTTGCCCACACGCCATCACTACGTAGACATATCATAACAAAAAAAAAAAAAACCCTAAAACCACACTATAAATTTCCTTCTTCCTTTTCTGAAGAAAAAGCAACTTTAGAAAAATATTGTTGCTGGTAAGTTACATAACTGTCAATCTAAGATGGGCATTTCACAGCCATGCAGAGGATTTTGATTAATTTTAATGGGAATCTGTGCCTAGATCCCTTAGACGGCTTTGTAAAATGTCAACCCCTGCACCTGTCTGGGATAGCGCATACCATATAACATTACTTTGGGGTCTATAATGCAATGTCTCTGCCTGGAACTTCACACAGAGAATGAAGAGGACACATTCCCCATACCAGAGAAATCACCCAAATAAGGTGTATATGATACAATGCAAAGAGCCATGAAGAATTTTCTTCTTCTCAAGGGTGATGTGGGTGGGTGAATATAGGAAAGCCAGTCATGAATATGCAATAAATCTGATCATGGAAGGGAGAGGGGGGAAAACAAAGGAGCCAGTCTCATCACAATGCAAGTTCCATCCGACCTGCCTGTGCTGAGCCAATCCAGGCAAAATGCTAGTTAACAGGGAAACCTCAAACCTACATTAGCCCAACGATAAGATTCAATCACAGTGTAAATTTATGGAGACCTATGAAACACTTACAAACACCGGGTCAAATTTATTCCTGGTGCAACCCCATCCAATGGCGAATCTGGCCCTTTAGCAGTAAACAAATCCAATCAACAATGTCAGACTGATAAAAGCAGAAACACTCACAGCAAGCCACTCTGATCCAATTAGAAGTTTCCAAGAAGTCGTGATTCAACAGGGCTCACGTGCTGAGTTCAGTGTAGCTGAACCCCTTGCTCTGTTGGAAGGCAGTAAGAAGAGCCATTTCTGTAGATGCAGTAATTATGCCACCACGATGGCTCCCTCCTCGATGGGAGGGTGTGTAGTTCTGTAGGCATAAGAACAGACAGACTCACGAATGTGACTGACTTGCCTGGGAGGAATGAGAGAGGTCATGGGGAGAATTTGTTAAGAGAAGGGCCCCTTGATTCTGAAGCTATGTTGAAAAGGAACGATGGGTTTTCTTCTAGTTACAGCAGTGGTTCCCAACCTGTGGTCCATGAACCATTTGCAGCCCACAGCTGTAGCCCATGTGACATTCTCAGGGCCATATAAGAAGAGTGTATGTTGTGTGCATGTGACCCACGTAACACAGAGAAGCTGCATATGTGGCCCATAATGGCCAATAGGCTGAGAACCACTGAGTTAGAGCGACAGACAGGAAGGATTTGTGTTCTTCCCCTCCTCGCTGGGCCACTGGTTCAAGTACACAGGCAAATTTTTAACATCCCTGTGCCTCAGTTTACCCACCAGCAGCATGCATAAAATGCTGCCCCAGGTGGCGATCTTCAGCCTTTTATTCATGTTCAGGACAATGCATCAGGAACCCGTTGGTTGAGAGGTGCTTAGTGATATTGGTGACTCATACACCAGGCCATTTCCAAAAAAAGCAAGGAGTCTTGTGGCACTTAAAGACTAACAGATTTATCACATGAGCTTTTGTGGGAGAAAATCCCACTTCCTCAGATTTTCTCCCACAAATCTCATGCGATAAATAAATCTGTTAGTCTTGAAGTGCCACAAGACTCCTTGCTTTTTTGCTTTACTAGACTAACACAGCTGCCCCTTTGGAACCAGACTATTTCCAGTTGTGATTGCTGTCTTGTGGCTGTGGAAGGAAGCGTGTCCAGTCCATCTCTACTAAAGTGACATTGCTAAGCAACTAATTGCCCCTGGGCATATTTCCCTTGAAGGGAAGGCTGATAATACTTTGAAGCTCTTTGGGTTCCCTCCAATGGGAAACAAAATAGCACAACAGTGGCCCAAGACTGCATGGGTTAAATCAAATCCCTGTCTTCCAGGCAGGTATCCAGATGCGCACATGCTCAGCCACTGCCTAAGAATATTCTTTTTAAATATAACAAGAATCATGAGGCATTTAAAATGGAATATGTTATGCTGGCTCTGGAGATAAGACAATTTACTAAACCATGCGAAGGAGCGAGTTTAATGACTTAGTCTGCTGGCTGTAAATTATCAGCCATTCGCTCACTGATGGAAATAAATGCTATTGTCAATCACAGCATGTTTCTCCCAGACAGACACCAGGCAAGCAGATGTAGAACAAACATAGGTGTTTCCAAAATGACTAATAATGCTCTCCACTTCTACTGCATCTTCCACCAGAGGATTTCAGAGGTTTGTAGAAATGTTTATGAATTAAGCTTCACATCTCTCTCCAGGAGGTAGGAATGAGATGTTCATTACCTGTATATTTTGCCTTTTCCTATGACCCAAGGGAATGTTTCTAAATAATTAATCCTGACAACGCCCTGCGAAGTACGTGGGAGTCAGGATGGCAAATTCAATCTGGTGTCATTTCACTCTCATCACTATCGTACAGATGGAGAAAGACAGACACAGGCAATAGAGATCAGCATAATTCAGAACTAGGAGTTTCTGACTTCCAATTTGTGTTTAGTCCTTTAGCCCAGGCTGGTTCCCTAAACACTACCGTAAATGTCATAAATTACAAAGCTAGAAGGAACGAAGGTGATCATCTAGTCCAGTGGTTCCCAACCTGTGGTCCAGGGACCCCTGGGGGTCCACAGACATTTTGCAGGGGGTCCGCGGAGCCTCTCCTTCCTGGGGCCAGAATCTAGCTACAGCTTCGATGCTCCCCACCAGGGCTGCCTCTCCCTGCCTGTGGCCAGATCCTGGCAGGGGGATGGGGCTGCGGTGGCTCCCCGGCAGGGGCAAGGGCAGGGGACCAGAGCTGCCACAGCTTGGCTCCGCAGCAGCACAGCCATGGTGGTGGCAGCACTGCTCTCCAGCTGTCCCAGAGTGCTGCGGGCCAGAGTCTGCCCACGCGGACCAGATTACATAATAAACCAGGGGGGCCACAAAGTTTATTTTTGTTGAAAAGAGGTCCCCAGCCTGAAAAAGGTTGGGAACCACTGATCTAGTCTGACGTCTTATATGGCACAGGCCATGGGGCTCTACTGAATTAATTCCTGTTTGAAATAGAGCACATATTAGAACACCAGCCGATCTTCATTTACAACGGGCCAGCGATGGAGAATCCACCCCAACGCTTAGAAGATTGCACCAGTGCTTACCTAGCTTCACTGCTAAAGATTTGTGCCTCATTCCTAGTCTAAATTTATCTCACTTCCACTTCTAGCCATTGGTCTCACCATACCTTTGCTAGGCTGAAGACTCCTCTATTATCCCCCAATGTATGTACTTACAGACTGATCAAGTCACCCCTTAACCTTCTCTTTGATAAGCTAAATAGATCAAGCGCCTCAAGTCTTTTGCCAGACAGCAGGTTTTCTGATCCCAGGCCTTGACAAATGTGCCACACACCTTGGACCTAGCCCCCAGACTGAGTTGCCTAGGTGTGTGCAGCACTTTAGAGGGCCCCTGCTCTGCAAAGCTGTGCCACCACTTTTGGTGGCAAGGAGGGGCAGAGTGGGGTGGGGCAAAGAAGCTCACTGCCAAAAAGCCACCACCACCACCACCACCATGGATACTTTGGGCAGCGGTGAAAGCCCCCCTGTCATCCCGGACCCTTTCACCACCAAAGAAAAGCCACACACTGCTGAAAGCATCAGCAGCCTTTTTTGTCTAAAAAGGACATTCTGCCCCTGACGTACTGCAGCACACTGAGGTGTCGCAGTATGATTCCTGGGCGCCCTGGCACCTGGTGCCTGGGTTTTGTCGAGTCCTGTTTTAATCATTCTCATTTTTCTTCTTTAAGCCCTCTTTAATTTTTCAGTTGTGTGCACCCAAACTGGGTACAGTATTGCAGCAGCTGTTAAACCACTACCATATACAGATATTGTCTCACTGCCCCTCCTAGATATTCTGGATCATGCATCCAAGCACCACGTTAGTCCTGGAAGGAATGTTTCTTTGGTAAAGGCAAGTTGATCTTAATATTCAGGCACAGAGATTCAACTGAATGGATACCATCCCTTTTATTGAACATACCGAATTTATGACAGGCGTTTTTATGAGATGATACTGTCCACAAGGAACAGTGGAAACCAATCAAATCCACTGGAATCAATACCTGCGTCTCAATGGTATTACAGACCACTGGATTCTGCTCCATGCCATAAACGAGCAGCTAGTGGGATATGTCTCCCCTGATAATTAAAATGAGTTAGTGATGAGATCTATTGTTCCTTGGTGCTACCTTGTGACTAATACAGCCTCCGCAGGTCTCACTTTGATGATGGATTGCAGTAATTCATCATCTCTGTGACCTGTTGCACCACTGATATATTACAGCAACACATCATCAGGATGTCATTGTTTTACAGAGGACTTTGTGGAGGCTGAGTCAGACCCATCTGATGATGTATTGCACAAGATGTGGCTGCTGGTTCTTAGGAGCAGAATGTAATAATTACTGGCGAGGACCCAGCTTGCACAGTACGTAGAAGGAATGATAATAATGCTCCCATGGGCAGAACCCTCACTGAAGCCTACGGGAGTCATACCTGCCGGAAGGGAAACATGATCCAATTTAGTGGCAGAAGGGCCAATCCCTGAGTGGTGCTGAGCATCGGGAACTGCTCCTGAAATCATTGGAAGTTGGTGCCTCTCAGATGAAGTCCACAATGTGGGATGCCCAGTTGGCATCTCCATTTGGTTTAAACCAGGCGTGGCCAAACTGCGGCTCGGGAACTGCATGTGGCTCTTGAAAGAAAAAGTGTGGCTCGTGGAAGAATGTCGGCAAATCAATTTAGTAGGTAAAAGTATATGGCTATATGCCTCAGTGCGGGTCTTGAAGGTGTAATAATCAACTTGCTGGCTCTTGAGGTCCATAAGTTTGGCCACTCCTGGTTTAAACTCATGGCCCCCAAGGTTCCTGAACCCCTGAAAAATCACCAACTGGTGATAGATTGGAGAGGGGGCCTACACTATGTCCCATACCCTTCAGGTATGGAGCAGAGCTTCATGGCCAGTCTTTACCTGCGATGTGCTGCCTCCAAAGTCTGCATCTGAATCTCCCAAACTCCGGGAGACTGTAGAATCCAGGTTTTATGGACGATGCCCATCTCTTTCTAAGAGTGCATCTACACGGCAATCACAGAGTGTGATCACAGCTGGCAGACACATACCCCAAACTAACCTAGCAAGCTCAGGAACCAATAGCCGCCACACTTTGGCATACAGGCTTCAATGTGGGCTGTACAAGCCATTCAGGACCCTGGCTACTTACTGGGGTGCACCACTTCACCGCCATGAGTACCCAAGATTAAAGCTAACTCAGTTACGGCTACCTATGCTGCAGTTACACCTTCGACTGCAGGGTGGACAAACAATGTGTGCTGTGCCAGAAATTATTCCGCTCTACTCAGCCCTGCTGAGGCCTCAACTGAAGTATTGTGTCCAGTTCTGGGTGCCTCATTTCAGGAAAGATGTGGACAAATTGGAGAAAGTCCAGAGATGAGCAACACGAATGATTAGAAGTCTGGAAGACTTGACTTGTGAGGAAAGACTGAAAGACCTGGGTTTGTTTAGTCTAGAAAAGAGGAGACTTAGGGGGGACATGATAACAATTTTCAAGTACCTAAGACAGGGGGTCAGCAAACTTTGCCGCCCCGGTGCTGGTCCTTCCTCCCCAACCCTCAGCTGGTGCCGGTGGCCCTTTCTGCTGATAAAAGGTGGCGGCTGCCTGAAAATTTAGCAGCGGTCATAGCTGGAGTGGGAGCGCTTCCCAGGCATGCCATGGAAAGAACTCACCCAAAGTGGCTCATCTTGGCGGTGTGCCCAGGGACAGGGGTCCACAGGCATGCCATGAAAAGAGACTCTTTTTAGGGGGTCCCAGGCATGCTGGAGAAAGAAGTTGTCCAGACTAGCTCCTTTGGGGACCATCACACTACAGACAGGAGCCACTCTGGGCAGCTTTTTTCTGTGTCACATGGAGGTATAGGCACGGGGAGACCCCCTGTGTCCTACCCGTACCTGAAGGAAGCCGCCCAGACTGGCTTTTGGTGGCAAGAGTGGCAATGTCTTTGGTACTGCAGAGGGTGCTGTGTGCCGCCCTGAATGGGCTTGGGTGCCACTGTCAGCGCACGTGCTGGGGGTTGCCTACCCCTGACCTAAGAGGTTGTTAGGAGGAGAAGGGGAAAAAATTGTTCTCCTTAACTGCTGATGATAGGGCAAGAAGCAATGAGCTTTTGGAACGTTTTAGATTGGACATTAGTAAAAAATTCCTAACTTTCAGGGTGATTAATCACTGGAATGAGTTGTCTAGGCAGGTTGTGGAATCTCCTCCGGTGGAGATTTTTAAGACCAGTTTAGACAAACACCTGTGCGAGATGGTTTAAGAGGGTATTTGGTCCTGCTGTGAGTGCAGGGGACTGGACTTGATGACCTCTCATGGTCCCTGCCAGATTCTATGATTAAAGGCACAACATCATTTCCCTTCTCAATGCAGAGACACTCAAGTCACTGTTTTCACTGGGACGCATTATACGTTTTATGAGTGAGGGGCAGTATTCTCCCCAGGACTTGAAATTGGGGGGGTGTAAGGGGAGGTGTGTGGGGTGTTGAGGAGCTCACTAAATTGCTGTAACACTGTTACTAGCTGACAGCCGGGGGGGTGTTGGAAAATTCAGGGGGGAGTGTAAGGGGGGTGTAGGGAGGGTGTTAGGTAAATCCCTGGTGAAGGGGATCCTGAACAACAGCTTGGACCCAGGAGGACTCTCTTCTCGCAGAGCAATTTATTGGAATTTGAGAAAAGAACCATCATTAAGTTAATCTGGCCTCTGACCACCCTCATTCTTAGTGCAATCAGTTTACCTGAAACCCCCAGGGCAAAGCTGTGGGCTACATACTGCTCTCATTTCTGCCACTATTAATCTGGAGTCACACCACTGACTTCAAGGGTATTATTAAGGATTTACTCTAGGGCAGGGGTCTGCAACCTGTGGCTCCAGAGCCGCATACGGCTCTTTAGCTTCCCCCTTGTGGCTCCAGGCTCCAGACTCCCTCATTCCACTGGAGGACCCTGCAGGTGGCCGGTGCCAGGCTCTAGGCTCCCGTCACCACTATCAAGGCCTGCTCCTGGTTCTGGATTCCCCCCACTGCCAGGGGACGCTGCAGCAGGCACCTTTGCCCAACTCCCAGCTCCCCCCACCAGGAGGCTACATCCACTGCAGTTCACAAAACTCTTGGTTATTTAAGGAATTCCAGAAAACTGCTCTTCTTATCTCTCGGGTTGCCAGCCCCTGCTCTAGGGTAACTGAGAATTGCAACTGGTCACTGTCATTATTTTACCTTAGGTCATTTAACAAAGTTTTGGAAATTCTAGAATATAACCATTATTATTTTACTTACAATTGTTTGCCCAAACTGCGAATGGCAAAGAATAAGCTAAATGGCCTCAGATATTACCAAAGATGGAAAAAAAGATATGTTCATTTGGTTCCAAGAAAAACATACATTTTGTGATAAACTCTGCAAGGCAAACACCCATGTTCTTGGCTGAAAACTGGAGGCTGGGTTCTGATCTCCAACACATTGGAGTTGCTCTGGATTTACATCAGTGTAAATGAGATCAGAATCTGGCCAAAGTATTTTTAATGCTCAATCATATTCTTACTAGACTGGATCCAGCCCCCGATCCAGGTCCAAGATGCAATAAGGAAATAAACATTTATCATGGCAACAACTTCATTTTAACTCGCCCTCGATGACTGTTTCAAAGCTCCAGACATACTGTGAGATTCAAACAGCTTGATGAAATATGTGAATAAACAACAGGAAACAGAAGCCACTTCAAATACACTATTAACACCCTAACCCCTCCCAAAAAATTAGCAGAGTTCAAAGCCCAGAGAGTCCAAATTTAAAGACCCTGCAAGGAATCCAAAAGTCCCTGTGCAATATTTGTCCACTAAGTGTTTAAAGTATCATCAGAACAATAACAGTTAACAATTATGTTCTACTAACTTTAATATATGTTGATGAGTTCAAAATATATTTAACATCTTATTTTTGTTGGTAGGATAAAACTTGAAATTATGGAACAAAATGTGATTTATTTAAAAACAATTCTTTTGAAAACTGATCCTTTCTGGAAAATATATTTTACAATCCAGAAAGGAAAAAAAGGAGAAAAGCAATAATGATCTAGGTAAAGTCACAGCCCCCTGCTGATTCTTGTACAAATAAATTCCATTTCCTCTTCCTTGTGTTCTGACTCAGGTAAGCATTCCTAACTCCAGACAGCACTTAAGCATGCGCTTAAGACCATAACTAGTAATCAGCAATTTAAAATAAATGGAACTTACCCATTCCAACACAAAGACTGGTCCACTGCAGGATTAGACCCCTGTACATTTAGGGAAAACTACGTACTGTTAGAGTTGAAATCAGTATTCTGAAAGATATCACAAATTCAGGAAACTGCATAGAAAATGGGGAAAAAATGTTTTTCGTCCAAAAATGTTTGCTGTCCTTTGCCCCTTAGTTAAAAATAATTGTAAAGACACCTGCGAAGGAAACGGAAGAGAAGGGATTGTACATTCTTTTTAGAAGAGTCTGAATATGGGAAAGGGAGTAGCACTAAGTGGCAAATAGCTTTCCTGTCCCATAAAAAATTTTGAAAGTCCAAAAACTGTTCCAGTCTTCAATTAGGAGAAAAAACTGCAATTTCAAAATTTCCCTAAAACACTCTTTGGAAAAACATTTCAATCCAGTCAATTGAAACATTTTTTTCCAATAATCATGAAGTGCTGTGTTTTAATTATGACCTTTAAAATTTGTAATGTTTATTGACTATAAAATTTCAAAATGAAAAATTGTTGTGAACTGAAAAATGGAACTTGTTTAAAAAATTTCAACAATTTTAAAACTTCTTTCAATTCTTTTTTGAAACAGGAAATTCATTGCAATGGCACCTTTCCCACCAAAAGCTTCAGTTTCAATGATTTATCATTTTTTAAAAGAAAAACATTTTATCAAAAAATTCCTGACTAGTATTAGAAGTGAGGGATTCTTCCTGGGTTTTACGCTAAAATTCAGGTTTCTGGATATTTTATTTTTTTTGTTAAATGCCTCCTCCTCCTGGTCTGGCAGTCCACAGTAGATCCTATACCACGACACGTCTCCTACTTTTCAGCTTTCCAGGCCAGATTTTAAAAAAGGAGATGTAAGTTATACTCCTCAGATGATATTTACGCATCTAAATTAGTCTGATTTTTCAGAGGTGCTAACCATTCAGGAGCTCCAATGATGGCCAGGGGACTTAAAATCAGGCTTCCTGTTTATGCTTTAATATGGATTTTGACTCCAGTCATGCAAGGATAGTGCACAGTACGATCCCCACATCATGCCCTAGTAATGTCAATGAAATTACACTCCTGAGTTGAGAGGGTAATTACGTCCTATGATGCCAAACACGCACACCAACGCTCTGTCTCTTCTCCACTGGATCACTCAATCTATCCCTCACTAACCCTTGCACATGCAAAGTACAATCTTCTATTTAGATTGCACTGTCCAGACGTCAGTACTGATGTGAGCATACGAAAGAGCAAAGTAAGAAAAAGGCCCCTCCCTGAAAGAGGAACGTAAAAGAAGACAGGGCCAAGTTGGGAAACAAAATCATTTAAAATCCATATAAATCTGCTTTGGTGCTTGGGTGTCAGTTTCTTTTCCTTATGTAAATCACTAGTTGCCAGCCTGAATTCCCTTCCCTATTCAGGGGAAAGTGAGCCCACGCAAATTTACTTTTGCTAGTTCAAGTTCAATAAGTTAAACAAATAAGAGCTGGCTTGTAAATACACAGCCTTGCAATGACTGCAGCGAGGCCAATGCAAATAGATCCAGAAGGTAAAAGGTAACTTGTTTTTTTTCACACAAATACTGAGTGGTGTCCGTGACTCTGGTGCCAAGAAGGTTCAAAGCACTGCTGAATCTGACACTGCCTGGGAAATGCTTGAAAGCCATTCTGGGCTGGAGCCTGCTCTTAGACACGCTACTGTAACTGGAATTGAACTTCTCCAAGTGCGGATTTCTGGCGCTCTCTTTGATGTGGCTGAAATCTCTGCTCTTGTCTTCATTTCTTCTTTGTCGCTTGGTGCAGTTTGCTCTTTGCTCAGCAATGGCACGAGAACCAGGCTTTAGTCTAATCTTGCATGCCTGCTTCCCATGCAGAAGTGCTCTGTGGGTCAGTGCTGATGCTGCTGCTGCCGCCATGGCTCTGTGGATCAGGACCCTGAATTGTGCTTTCAGGTCAGGGGCTAATGCAATAGCCAGAGTCCATGCTCCCCCATCGGAGGCGCCGTCCTGGAGGAGCAAAGGTCAAACGCGCCTTGTGATGTAAGTAACTAAACCAACTGCCTGGAGACCAGATTCATAATTGTCTGGCATCTTGTGTGGCCAGGTGGATGCAGAAGCTACAGAGTGGAAGCATTTTACACCTACTCTCCGCAGGTGTATAGGATTGCATAAGGCAGTGAGGAATGAAACCCAATGAACTTAATTCTTTGTGTCCCAGGTCCTGCAAAGCCCTGCCACTTGTCCTTAGAGAGAGGGCTCAAAGCCAAGCTGTTACCCAATCTGTCACTGATGTTATTCATTCAGCTTCTGTGAAACTCGTGCAATGGGTGGTATTTGGAAAGAAATTGTGGGGGGGAGAGGGGTGATGTATTGAGCTGGTTGGAGGGGAAGGTTCATGGAGTCTGCTGTCCATTCTCTCTCTCCCACCCCTTGTTCCTCCTCTCTTTCCTTACGCCAGCATAAATGGTTGTACAGGACAGACCTCAAGTGAGTTCACCTCATCAGCTGCTGACATAACCTGTCTGTGGTGCAGATGCATATTAGCCTTTCCACACAGTGATCAAGGGCTAATAGTTCTCCAATGCCTTCTCATAATTCCCCTAATAGCTCCACCCAGTGGCTTTTTTCTTGCCATTTCTCTCTTCAGGGCTGAGTGGGAAATGGCTTTCCTGACCTACACAGGACTCTTAAGAAGTCTAATTCAAGAATCTTAAAGCACCCAAAGTAGTTGTTAGGATCATGCCCTCCACGTGCAATGAACCAGAAGCTTTAGAGACATGAATTTACTGACTCAGAAAGCAGAGAGCAGCATACACAGCTCTGAGCAATATGTGTTAACGGTCAGAAACTCTTGCAGAACCAAAGCTAATAATCTTTTGATTTGACCCCATTAGTTTATATACAGTGCACCAAGGCAATGAAGATGGATGCTGCTTTGGTCCCATTTTGATTGCTTCCAGTCTGTAGAGCTATAAATCTGGAGAAAAAATCAATGGTTTTAAATTTACATTCATGCCTCTCAAACAATTTCTTTTATTCCAGCTTTTATTTATTTATGGGTTTTGGTAAAGACATACCACTCATGCTCAAAACTTCTATTTTGGGTCATAATTCAATGTAGCAATAAAAACGGTTTCACATGCATGTGGTGTCCATGGATTTCCAAGTGCTTTACCAAGATAATTCAATAACGCTATTCTCCATTTTACAGATGGGAAAATGGAGGCAGAGAGTGGTTAACAATGACATTTTCAAATTGGGATGCTCAAATAGAAAAAGCAAGGTAGGGAAAGATGGTAAGTGATGTTCCAAAGTGGTAGCCTATTAGTCTAGTCCAGCAAAATGAAAAAGGAGTCTCGTGGCACTTTAAAGACTAACAAATTTATTTATTGCATGAACTTTCATGGGAGAGAATCCCACTTTGTAGATGGGTAACACACTCTCATACAATACTCACTTATCTATGGTGAGTTGCAATGTCTGCATTGTACTGGGTATGGTACAAAAAATATAGCATGAGACTGTCCCAGCCCCAAAGATCTTACAATCAAAATAGACAAAGGGTGGGAAACTCAGGTCTTCTGACTCCGTGCCCAATGAGAGCCACCCACAAGATGATGCTATGTATTAAACTACCACAATTTGTCAGAGGCTCTGCTTGTGTTCAACAACTCTGTTTCCTGCTGCAACAAGAGTCAAGTAGAACCAGGTTTGCAAACCCAGGTTTTCAAAGGTTTACAAACGTGCTTAAAGAGATGGCCACTATCAAGTTACAAGAGGTCCACTGTTAGGTCTATGCACTGTTAAGTGTCCTTAAAAGAATGAAAACAAGGTACGAGAGTTGTGTCTGCCTACATTTGATTCAGACGCCTTGATAACCACTTGCCCAAATTAAGCGAGACTCAGGATAAATATTTAGAAAGGTTTCAGGTTGCCAGTTTCAATCCAGCAATGTTAACAGGTTGGGAAGAGTTAAGATAAGCCCTGTGAGAAAGTAGTTGTTGTTAATATGGCTGCTGATGCTTTACAGCAAAGAGCTTTTCATTCACCAGCATCTATTGGAGATCTTTCAATATCCAGGTATTTATTTACTGGGTTTTGCCCATGGAATGGTGCACATTTCTTGCCTGATCCAGAAATTTTGTCCAATTCTTTTGTTGTCCTGGGACACAGCAGTGAAGGTAACTAAGTGGCATGCAGTACGCTGGGAGGGAAGAAGGCCATGCAGCTCAGGAACAGGATTAGACTCAGATCCAGGAATATAATTCCCAATTTGCCATAGTCTGATTGTGTAAACTGGGCCAAGTCACATAGGTTAACGTTTTCATAAGGGGCTTTGATGGGACTACACTCCTGAGTGTTTAAGTCACTTTTAGAAACGGCACACCAGGCTTCCAAGTCACCTAGCTATGTCTAGACTGCAGTCCCTGGGTGTGACTGAAGCTTGAGCTGACATACTCCAGCAAGCTTTAACCAAGCTGGCCTGGTCCTGGACCAGTGAAGCCACAGCAGTGTTGACTAGCCCCACAAGTAATTATGTGGTCCGGGGTGTTTGTACAGCCTGCACCAAAGTACAGGCTGCTGTAGCTTCTCTGGTTGAGCTGGCAGTATAGACAAGACATTCCCCTTAAATGCAATAGACTCAAACTTTCATTACTGACCATTGAGTGTAGGTGCCTCTGGTCTTGGTCACCTGACTGAAGGCACCTTGGGGCTGATTTTTCAAGAAGGTTGACTGCATACAGCTCCCAATGTCTACAGCTGGTGCTGTCAGCCCTCAGCAGCCCTGAAAAAGAGGCCCAAGTTATCTTGAGAGGCACTTAAAACACAGGCACCAGCACCCAGGGATTGAAAAGCTTTGGCTGTAATTGCTCTGTGCCTCAGTTTCCCAGCTGGGGATAATGGTCCAGATCCACAAAAGTTATTTTGGCACCAAATGCTCAATTTCAAGTTTCAATGTGACCTACAAACCTCTTGCTTGGCTACCAGCTAACCCTGTATGTGCCTAAACTCACTGTGACTAAATTTTCAGGGGAAAGGTTCCCTGTGCTTGGACACTGGCTCTGCTGCCTCCCCCTAAGCACCTGGGTGCCTGTCTCCTGCCACAATGCCCATAGAAAGGGAAGACAGGCATTTTCCTGCTTATCCTGACAGCTAGCCAGGCCCAGCTGGGTCAGATTGCTCAGAGGCCATTTACCAGATCTGGGGCCATTCGGGGTGGATGGCTGCAAGCGATGGGAGCACTACCTGTTGTTACCCAGCTATTAATATGCCCACTGTGGATTTGAGAGCCCCAGGTTCAACTCCACCTCCACCTAGAAGGGAGAAGTGATTTCAACAAGGGCCCCCAACACCCAGCTGAGCACTTTAACTGCTGAGGCATGGCATGCTCTGATGTAGGGCTCCTTCCTATCTGGGCTGTTCTACTCTGGATACATCTGCAATAATCACCAAAACTGTAGGACTTGACTTTGGGTCTCCCACCTGGACTAGATACAAAAGCATCATTTTCTTTCTTTCTGGCCCCCATGACTCTAAATATTTAGTCCACAGAGGAACAACTTCAGGTGAGAGAGCTCACTTAAGAATATCCCATACCTCCGTGGATAGAGCCTACCCTGAGAAGTAGGAAAAACCCTTTCTCCCCTCTTTCTGGGAAGAGCGTTGAACTTGGTTTTCCCACATTGCAGGCAACTGCGCTGACAACTAGGCTTAAAGTTATATGGTGAGCACCATCAGCTTCCACCCCACTTGTGTGGGGTAGGGCACTCCTTCTCAGAAGAAATGTGGATCCAGGCAGATGATGTTTTCCTACGTTGGCAGGAAGGTGGCATGATCTGTCATATCTGAGTGATGGGGACCATACCATCCTTAGACGGGAAACTTCTGTTCAGAGAGCATATTTGAGGAGCTGGCACCATTTGCTAAGTGGCTCATCCCTCATCTCTGAAAACAGATTAAATTTCGATCCAGACAACCTGGTATTCTATATAGCAGGCAAAAAACCCCAAACCAAAACAAAACAAAAAAACCCAACAACCCTGAACTGTAATTTTAAAAATCCTGGTAAAGACATTAGTGATAAGAAAAAGACGATTTTTTAAAAACCCACTATGGATTCAGGCCTGTAAAAATACCCAGAAAATGGATTTGTAAGTTCTGAAACAATTTTTTCCCCTCTACCAGTGTGTTCACTCCAGGGACTGAACAGTCCAACACAGATATTTTTAAAGGGAAAAAAATTGAAATTTAAAACCATTATCTAGTTGGTGTTGAGTTACAATCATGGAACCAACAAAGAGACATTCATTGGTCCTGAATAGTTTTTGGCTCCCATGTCACTTTAAAATCATTACACTGAAAATAAAACAAGGGCTGTTTGGGATTTTAAAAACATTAAACCAGCCTGCGAGTAAAGTGTCCTGGGAAGACAGCGTACTAGCCACCATTCTAGTTGGTGCAATGGTTTGGTAATCTGCTATCTTGTGGCCAGCGGTGGCTGCTCCAAAGAAGGGTTAAATGCTCAGCTGGCAGTCAGCTCACGCCCTGCAGCGTGAGGATGGATGGGGCCCTGTTTTATCCTCAGTGATGGCAGTTGCTGTACTTATTCCCATTGTAGGGCTAATTCTTTCATATTAGTCTAAGTCTTTCCCCTACATACAGCGAGGCAGCCAGTTGTACAGGTGGGATGCTGCTGTTAAGGTCCTCACCTCCGCTGGCCAGAGTCAGACAGCCCACGCCCAGCAGTGGGAATACAAGGCAGACATGTCTGCACCCCAGAGGAGCAGGTCTTGGTGCTCAGGTGGGAAGGTAAAGACAGACAGTTACTTCATGAACACACACCCTTGAGAATCTTGCTGCTTTGGCTCCAAAACACATCAGTGGAGCTAAAGGAGGACACTTCTAAAGAACAGGAGTAGAAAAATCTCTCCCCTCTAAGAACAATAGGCCAGTGGTTTTCAGCTGGTGCTCCACATGTGTCCACAGACTGTGGCTAATATTTCCAAAGGAGTCCAACTCCACACCTCCATTTGAAATGTTTTAGCAGGCCACAAATGGAAAAGAAGGTTGTAAACAATATTGTCCCCTCCACCTCCCTTGCCTATTCCAGCCACAGCACTGCATGCGGCTCATTGTCTTGAGCATCGTCTACACACAACAATTCCTCTGCTTTAACCATCCCAGTACATTTGGAGCAACAGACCCTCTAGGCTAGATGTTGCTATATTCCCACATGAAAAGTGGAACAAGCTACCCCAGTGTCAGGCACCTCTGTACCCATATCGCTGTGTCTGTGCAAGAAGTTGCAGCTGTAGGACTCCACTGGTAAAATCACCCTCAATTGACATTCTTATCCTAAGACAAAATTGGTACGTAGACCAATCCTAGCCAGGTGTAATCTACAGTGTTGGTGGCTACACCCAGTCAAAACACACCCTGTGATTAAGCATCTTTCACACTACAGAGCCGTAACAGGAAACGCACCACATTTTGACCATATAGTCACAGGAAGTGTGAAATAAAACCTAGGGTAAAATGTAGCTCCACCACTGGGGCAGGAGAACTCATAAAAAGAGAATTATGTACATGTAGATTAAAAACTTAACACCCTTTCCCAGCCCTAGCAAGCAAAGACATTTCAAATTTCTGAACAATGCAGGCACACAATTGCCATTGAGTCTACCAGCCATTACTTATCCCTGCCTCAAATCCTAAACCGGACCCGCCTTGCCTGTTGTAGAAGTAACATGTTCTTTTAGCACTGATCTTCTCAATGTCAGTTACTGTAATAGACAAAACACACCGGGTTAAGGACAGCTGTTGAACCTTATCATTGAACTTATGCATTCTGGAGAATTAGTTTTGCTTTTTGTTTAAAGAGAGCTTTTTGGAGGCTTGATAAACTGAAATCTCAAAGGACACTGTTGGAACTGGCAAAGAAGGACAACATCAGCTTCCCCCCTCTCTTGTCAATTGCGGCAATTCTGCGTGGTCGGGGGGTTTCTGTTCTTGTTGTTGTTTGTTGTTTGTTTTGGTTTCTCCGCCCCCGCTCCCAGTTCATTATTGGCCAGACACTTGTGTAGAGAAAGAATGCTGGATTGTCAGAATGCCTCTCTTCCGCTAGCACCTGACAAGTTCAAGGTAACGTGAACATGCAACGGGAGATGAAATGTGGGAGGTATGCAAAGACGAAAACATCAACAGTTTCAAAATATAATGCTGATAGTCATGTCCTTACTGCCACTGTAGCTCATACAAATTAAAAAACTGGCACTTCAAGAAAGAGCTGCATGGTATTTCCTGCAAAGGGCAAGGATGGCATCCTTGGAAGGGTCTCCCTGCATAATCCATTTGCTGTTTCCAGAAAAATAAAGTTTGCTGCAGCCCACCTGTCTCCAAAAGCATCTATTTATGGATTTGAAACATTCCTTGCTTAGGGCAACTTCAGGAGACCAAATGTTACTGTCAGAATCTGCACTCACAGCAAAGCAATTGGCAAGCTCTCCAGGATCTGAGGTTTGTGTATTTTCTTGCAGTTCTTTAATTGCTGTAAAAAGCCTTGGGAATAAAAAAAAAATACTGTGTCTATGCATTTCAGCTATAAAAGCCCATTTATGAATGAGGGAAAGAACTAGTATAAGATTAACGAGAGTCCTGTGGCACCTTAAAGACTAACAAATTTCTTCAAGCGTATGCTTTCGTGGGCCCCAACCCACTTCATCAGATGCATGAAGAGGAAACCACAGTTGAGACGTATACATAAAAAAACAAACCAAGGAGTCCTGTGGCACTTAAAGACAAACAGATTTATTTTTTACATGAGTATTCGTGGGAGAAAATCCCACCTCGTCAGATGCTTCGAAGATGGGGGAACTTACAGAAATTCCCAACATCTTATACGTTGGACAAACAGGACAACCCTGCACAAAAGAACAAATGAACACAAAACTGACATCAGAAATCACAAAACAGAAAAACCAATTGCTGAGCACTTCCATCTTTCTAATCACTTTATAAATGATGTGTTAATGACTGTACTCAGGGACATCAGTGGGACATCAAGACTTCAAAGAGAAACAGCTGAATTGGAATTAATATGTACATTAAATTGTGTGAAAGCAAGATTAAATTGAGACTATGGCTTCTTTTCCCATTATGACAGGTAATTTCACTTCTGGCTTCCCAGGGTTTGAACCTTAACAACTGCTCTGATTTGTTCTTACTGTATGACCTGATCCCATGTTTGACATTTCCTTGCATTTATTTTCATTCCATTCTGTAAGTTCCCCCATCTTCAAAGCATTTGACAAAGTGGGATTTTTGCCCACAAACACTCATGAGAAAAATAAATCTGTTAGTCTTTAAGTGCCACAGGATTTCTTGTGTTTTTTTGCTGGACTAGACTAAAACGGCTGCCCCTTTGGAACCTGACACATACATACACATGCCCAGATGGAGGAGGGCAAGTGTTAGCAAAGTTTTGACTTTATACCTCTCAATTGTGGTTTCCACTTCTTGCATCTGTGAAGCAGGTTGAAGCCCATGAAAGCTTATGCTCAAAGAAATTTGTTAGTCTTTTAAGGTGGCACAGGACTCTTATTGTTTTTGCCGTGCACAGACTAACATGGCTACCCTTCTGGCAATTTTCTACACAAGCCTCAGTCATACATCAGGAGCTCCCAGTTAAATGCAAAACAATGTAAGACTTTGAGGACTTTAGGGGTGGTATTTTTTGGTAACTGGTTATTAAAACCACTTTTCAACCTCCCCTTTTAGGAGAGTCTTGGGCTTCGCAAGAAGCTGCAGCACCTGTGTGAGTGTGCACAAGTAAGCTACAAGACAGAATCAAGCAAAATTTTTTATTTCTCCTCCTAAACTAAGTATGATTTTTGATCCACTTGAGGTAAGACATAATTAAATCCTTGAGTGCAACAGCTTCAGTATTTGCCAGTCAATCATTCACCAAACAAAACTACCTAAGGTAGACCGGATGGGACCAAGGAGATGTCTCCTTTAGGTCACAGGAAGCCCGAGGCAACATAGAATCATAGAAAATGGAAGGGACCATGAGAGGTCATCAAGTCCAGTCCCCTAACATCCAGACTTTCAAGCCCAGCTTCTGTTTTCACAGAAGGACTCATCACAAAGTCCTTCTGAAAGTTTCAACTGGGCATGGAAACATTGAAAAAGTAGCAAGTCAACATCTACAGCCTTGTCTGCACCATGAAATTGACTGGAATAGCTAGCATAATAAGTAGCTCCCCATACAGATGCTCTAATCTGAAATAAAAGTCATTCTGTTTAGGAATAATTAGCGCACCTCCAAAACAAAGGAATTAAACTGAAATAAAATCCCCTTTTTCCAGAACAGAGTGGCCACATAGTGCTATTCCACAGTAACTATGCTGGACAATTTCCCTGTGTAAACAAGTTGTCACGGCTGGGTCTTGAGCAGCCAGGTCTAGCCCCGGTGTGCAGTGACAGAGACAGTCGACATAACACAGCTTACTTTAGCCTCCTGCAGCCTGTGTCTCCACTGACAGAGCAATAAAATTGAAGTAAATTGTGCTGAAACCAGAGACCAAAATCAACTTATTGGCCTCCAGAATCTACCCCAGAACTCTCTATTCTTTTCTTGCTGCCTTTGATTTTCCAGTGTGCTGCACCATGGCAGGTAAGCAGTACATAGCTCCTCCCTTGCCTGCAGCCCTGGGAAGTTTTTAATTCATCCCTCTCTCTGCATGTGGCAGCACAGAAAGCTTTTCACGCCTTTTTTTTTTTTTTTTGAGAAAAGAGGAGAGAGAAAGCAAGCTCATTGCATTATGGGAGGATGACTGCCTTCCCACAGACCCCTGAGCCTAGTTGCACTGTGGATGGCTACCCACAGTGTAATGATTTCCAAGAAGAAGTAAGGGCGAGCAGTGGGGATGGAGGAGCCCAGAGCAAGAGGCACTTGTGATCAGTCTTCTGCACCTTCTCTAATTTGTCTGCCTAGGACTGAATTACAATCGCACCCTACTGTAGACAAGCCCCTAGCAGTCAGAGCTAGAGTCAACAGTCAGGATACTAGGAGGTCAGAAGCAGGAGACAAACCAAAGATCAGAGCCACAGACCAGAAATTTGGAGCCAAGCAAGGTTAGGACGGCTGACCAGGAGAGCAGGAACTGTTGTTCAGATAGCTTCCTGTTCTGCTTGCTCAAGTAGGTCCAGACTGCTCTAAGACTCTGACAATGAAATATCAGGAGTGGAGCTTGAAATTGCGGCTTTTCTTCATGGGTCCTAGGAAATGGTTAAAGTCAGGGGAAATGCACCGGAACGCCGTCCCAGGGCCCACAAATTTAGGGGCCAGCGTTGTGGACAAGGGATACTGGGTAGGGGCTGGTGAGGGCTGGGTAGTGGTGGAGGGGAGTATGAAGGGCTAGAGTGCCGAGTGGGTGGGAGCTGGAGAGGATGGAGGAGGTTGGGGGGCTGGAGTGGGGGAAGGGGGACAGGGCACTGAAGGAGGCTGGGGAGCTGTGGGGAGGTTGGGAGGCTGAAAGGGGGTGGAATGAAGACGGGGAGCTGGGGGGGGTTAGGATGGCTGGAGTGGGGACTTGGAGGCAGGGAGCTTACGGAACGGGGATGGGGGCTGCGGAGGACATGGGATAAGAGGGGTCTGATGTGGGCACTAGTGAACAAGGTTGGGGTGATGTTGTGGATTTGAAGCTTTGCTTCATGTGTGAGGAAAGAGCTGGTGGAGCTCAAAAATGCCTACCTGGGCTGGGGCCTGCACATGCATGAAGGGGACTCAGACAATATGGGAAGACGGCCCCGAGTTTAGCAGGGTCCCAGGGCCCATCAAATTATACTTTAACCACTGGGACTCCTAGGGCACCTGTTGTCAGCAGGCGACCAAGTGAAAAGTTGTGGTGTGGCTTCTCCTGTAGACCTAGGTTTGAGGTCTGTGGGTCGCAACACAAGTCCTTAGTCTGTGGGTACAGCCTAAGTAGCTAGATGTTCAACTATTATTAATTTCTATTAATGTCTATGGGAGATGGGAGTCTATATCACCTAGGCCAATGGTTTTCCAACTTTTTTTCTCAGGACCCAATTGAAAAAAATCACTTATGCCCATGACCCAACAATTACATCTTTGAGCATTTCACTGCAGTCTTTTGGCAGTGGCTGCAGCGGGTGCCACAACCCAGTGCCTGAGGGTCAGTAACTCATTACTAGGTCGCAGCCCTAAGTCTGAGAACCACTCCCCTAGGCAATTTTGAAAAATCCCACCCATAACTGGAGCATTGGTGCCCACAATTAAGATCTGATCCTGGAGAGCACTAAGTACCCTTGACCACCCAAGGACTTTGCTGAGAACTGAGGGTGCTCAGCACACTATGGCTATGTCTACACTAGAAAAATTTAGGTCGAATTTGTTAATTCAAACTAAAAAGTTTGACTTTAATTTGAACTAAACTCGACCTTATTAAATTGAATTAACAAAGTGGACTAAGTTGACTTAAAGTTCGAACTAAGGAGTCAAATTAAGGCTTAGTTAGAACTAATAGGTGGTTCTTATTAATTCGAATTAAGCTTTCATTAAGTCGAATTATGGAATTTCTTAATTTGACTTAATGAAAGTCTAGTGTAGACAGGGACTAAGTTAGTTTGAATAAAGCCTCCTTAATTTGAACTAAATTGCCAGTGTAGACATCTTTATGGGCGACTTAGAACAACGTTTCCTCAAGTCTCATCCTGAAACACCTCTTCTTTACCTGAGCTACATTGATGACATCTTTATCATCTGGATATGTGGCAGGGACGCTCTTGAAGATTTTCACAGAGATTTCAATAATTTCCACGACACCA
Source organism: Podocnemis expansa (assembly GCA_007922195.1). Lineage (NCBI taxonomy): Eukaryota > Metazoa > Chordata > Testudines > Podocnemididae > Podocnemis > Podocnemis expansa. The sequence goes on from ML682019.1 coordinate 16,324,694, forward strand.
TCAAATTGAGCCTGGAACACTCCACACAGGAGATCCACTTTCTTGACACTACAGTACAAATCAGGGATAGACACATCACCACCACCCTATACCGAAAACCTACTGATCGGTATAGTTACCTACATCCTTCGAGCTTCCATCCTAAACACACGACACGATCCATTGTCTACAGCCAAGCCCTAAGATATAACCGCATCTGCTCTGATCCCTCAGACAGAGACAGACATCTTGAGGATCTCTATCAAGCATTCTTGAAACTACAGTACCCACCTGGGGAAGTAAGAAAACAAATTGGCAGAGCTAGACAGGTTCCCCGAAGTCATCTACTACAGGAGAGGCCCAAGAAAGAAAGCAACAGAACACCACTAGTCACTACATACAACCCCCAAGTCAGACCTCTGCAACAGATCATTAAGGACCTACAGCCTATTCTAAAAGATGATCCCTCTCTCTCTCAAGTGTTAGGAGACAGACCACTCCTTGCTTATAGGCAGCCCCCTAATCTTAAACAGATTCTCACCAGCAACTACAGATCTAACAACAGGAACACTGAAGCAGGCACACACCCCTGCAACAAACCACGCTGCCAAGTCTGCCCACATATCTGCACAACAGACACCATCATAGGCCCTAATCAAGCCTGCTACTCCATCAAAGGCTCATTTACCTGCTCATCTACTAATGTGATCTATGCCACCATGTGCAAGAAATGCCCCAACACCTTATATATTGGACAAACAGGAAGATAGCTGCGTAAGAGGCTGAATGAGCACAGAGCTGATATCAGAAATCAAAGAACAAAGAAACCAGTTGCTGAGCGCTTCCATCTTCCTAATCACTCAATGACTGATTTGTTAACGACTGTCGTTAGAGATGTAGCTGGGACATCAAGACTTCAAAGAGAAACAGCTGAACTCGAATTAATATGCAAGCTAAATTCTGTGAAAGCAGGACTTAATTGAGACTATGGGTTCTTTTCCACAACAAAGGGTAATTTGACTTCAGTCTTCCCATGGTTTGAGCCTGAAAACTGTTTTGATTTGCTGTTACTGTATGACCTGATCCAATGTTTTACACCCCCTTGCATTTAGTTTCATTCCTTTCTGTAAGTTCACCCATCTTCGAAGCATCTGAGGAAGTGGGATCTTCTCCCACGAAAGCTCATGCAAAAAATAAATCTGTTAGTCTTAAAGTGCCACACAACTCCTTGTTTTTTCTGTAGTGTAGACATAGCCTATAAGATTGAGCTATAATTGTGGGACAAAATGGCTTCTGCCAAAACAGACGCCAAGCATGAAATCAGCCCTGCTGGTAACATCCAGTGCATCAAAATAGCCCTATCTATGAAGGATGTCATTTTCAAGTCTCCCAGGGAATTTAGGTACCCAAGTCCCACTAATTATGGGGGCTGGCATGTCAATCCCATATGTGGCTTTGGACATCCCAGCCTAACTGTTTATTCATTTGCACTCCAATGTCATCAAAGATTTACTCTCCAGTTTACTCTGAAAAGCCCTTTATCAAATCTGCACAGCCTCACTTTTCTGAATCTCAATTACCCACAACTTCCTGTTGGAAACAGAGTCATGGACCCAAATGTCTCTTAATTACATTGCCCAAATTTATCCAACATCCCCCGTGGCACTCAGATAATCAAAGCTGTAGTGTGCTCTGTAGCAACGAGTCAAATTTATTCCTGACGTGGGATCGCTGGAAATGAACAGAGTTGCAAAACCAGACTTGAATTAGGGCCACTGTGCTGTCCTACATACTGGTGCGTGGATCTTACACAACTCATTAAGGATGTGCATCACTAAGACTTTTGGACTGTATGTCTCAATGTAACAAGTTATTATTCCACTTGCTTTAATTGCCAGAATTAATCCTCAGAAGATGTTACCTTTTCATACCAGCTCTTATGAAAGAACCATTGAACAAAAAGGTACATAACCAACTTGGCTCTGCTGCCTCCTGTTTTAAAGAAAGCATCCAACTGTGTTATTGAATGACAAGACATACTCTGTTCTTATATTCTGAGATGTGGTTTTGTTTAGTTATTGACAACCATGCTTTAATATGAAAGCAAACATATCACAATGTATTTGGAGAAAAATAATGAAGACCTAGTGATATGACATTTCACCACAAAACAGTCCTTAGAAATGGGAAGCAGCTGCCTGTCCTTGAGGCAATTAGTAGATCAGCAAGGTTGCACTCTACAATACATACCAGTATTGGTCACATTCACTTGTGGAGGTTGACTTATTAAGTCAGCGTGGTGGGGCAGTTACAGTGGCTGGAGCGAAATTTAACTGTAACACTTCCATAGTCAAGCTGAAGCAAGATGTAAACTAGGAGTGCCAAACTTCCAGCCCACGGGACGAATCTGGCCCACCAAGGGCACTGATCCAGCCTGCGGAGCTGCTGCCTAGACTGTCCCTGGGAGCTCTTTGCAGCAGCAGCGAACAGTAAAGACAGGCTGCCGTCAGCAGAGCAGGGGTAGACTTGCTTCTGGCTCACTCACATGATCAGAGTCACAGCACAAGGGAACAAAGGGAGTGCCCCAGCCAGCCAATCCCAGCTCAGCTCTGCTGTGGTTGGCCAACCAATCAGCGTCTCAGTCATCGCAGGCTGGGCTGGACCCCCGGAGATTCCCCGCACCACTCCCCACCCCCACTGCTCACTGTCAGTCAGTCAGCATGCTAATTTGATTGACAGCACATTGCATGAATCACAAATAAAAAAGCAAAAAGCAGCAGGGGCCCACCTGGGAACAAGCCAATCAAGTTTCAGCTGGAACTGAGCCCAACCAAAAGCCAGCATGCTGAATGACTGACAGTGAGTGAGCGGGGAGGGGAGAGGCAGGAGCCCAGCCTGCCTGTGTCTGTGACTGTGACAGACTGATTGCCTGCTGCCATGAGGTTGGGGAAGTGAAAAGGGAAGGGGAAGGGGTGTCCGGGAGCTGCCCAGTGAGAGAGGGTTTGGAAGCCAGTTTGGGGAAAGGGAGCCCACAAGGCAGGGAAAAGGGAAGGTGTCCGAGCCTGCGGGGTAGGGGAGGGGAAAGAGGAGACCATGCCACTCTGAATGTGGCAGAGGAAAGGGTTAGGGAGCCTGTGTGGATATATGGCCCTCATTGGGTGTCCTGCCATCCAGTGTGGCCCCCCACATTGAATGAAATATCCAGAGGGATAGCCATGTTAGTCTGTGTAAAGCAAAAAAAAAAAAAAAAGAGAGAGAGAGAGAGAGAAAGAGAGTCCTGTGGCACCTTAAAGGTAGTGGGAGATGGGGAACACCTCAGTCTTCCCTGAGACTGCTTTATTAAACATTGTACTGATTGCTAGTCAAACACATATTGCAGTGTCTCCAGAATTTATGAACATGTCCAAATCAGGCATGTATTGTACATTCTCTTCAGTAAATCAAATAACTTTCTCCTAAGAGTTAGTGAAGAGAAGCTAATGTGTTCTTATTTTGAAAGCTCCTTATTAGTCCTCGTCAGTCCTCGCAAATTACAATGCAAATCCAAATGAGACATATAAGAGAACTGTTAACATTTAATGGAAAATTAATATGTTTTACAACAAGAAAACACATCTATTGACTACCAAATAGGATTCAAGTGTTAAAATGGGTGTTACAAATGAGTCCAATATGGGTTCTGTTGGTTGCTTTAAGGGTATGCCAATTACATGACTATTAAGGACCAGTTATAAAGAAATTTACTAATCTTAAAACAATTGACTAATTGGGCCCTGTAAAACAGACTAATTCATTATCTGACTGGGGAAAAAAAACATGTTTAAAAAAAAAATTACTTCCATAACTGCTGAGAAGTGGCTAGCTGAATGAGGGAGGATTTTAAACACCCTAAACAAAATATTGAGAAATCTTTTCTTTGTAAGAGTGAAATGCTCCAGACAGAAATTAGCCCAAAAGAAAGGATATGCAACAGGTCTTATAAATACCATTTTAAAAAGTTCAGCTCCAATGTGGACCACTAACAACTAGGTGCTTACTTGTGGCCTTGCACATTTACCACCCACGCTATTTGCAACGGTTCCCATTTTAAGTGGAGAGAAATACCTCAACTACTGCAGTGTGGTAAATACCAGGCAAATACCAGGATTCAGTATGTGCCCATTTTTTTAAAAAATGGCAAGCATGCTAGATTTACTATTTGAGTGAATTACAACTGCTGATCCTTTAATGAGTGAGCAAGCATGGAAAGGAAATCAAGGGACACCTACTTCATACCACAAATTCTTTTTTCATTCCATCCCTTCCACTTTTAAGCAACTTGCTGCAGAACCACACAAATCATGCTGTGCAGGACTGACACTGTTTTCAAAATATTATTGTAGAATTGCCTTTTAGCTTCCAGGTAAATGGCTCTCCTCACCTGACACAAAATCATAACTGAAGACTGTTGCAGGGGTGGGGACCAGATAGTCTTCTTTTCTCAAGGCAACACAAGCCTGTTTGTTTTAGCCTTTCCTCATTGGTCAAATTTCCTAGCAAAAAAAACCAAGGAGTTGTGTGGCACTTAAAGACTAACAGATTTATTTTTCGCATGAGCTTTTGTGGGAGAAAATCCCACTTCGAAGCATCTGACAAAGTGGGATTTTCTCCTACGAAAGCTCATGTGAAAAATAAACCTGTTAGTCTGTAAGTGCCACACGACTCCTTGGTTGGTGGGTTGGTTTTTTTTTTGCTGGACTAGACTAACACAGCTATCCCTTTGGAAACTGACAGATTTCCTAGACCTTTGGTCTCCTTTGTTGCTGTGCTCTGGATTCACTCCAATGTGTTGACATCTCTCCTGAAGCATGGCACCCACGGCTGGACACAGTACTCCAGCGGAGGACTCACCAGTATGGATGGGTGCTAGGGCCGTGAGGTGGAAGGGGCCCAGTCACCTACCTAGCAATAAAGCAGCCCGGCAGCCTGAGCATGCAGGTTTTTCTCTGCTGTGTAGACAAACCCTATAAAGGCAGCTAAGCTTTGGAATAGGCTTCCAAGGAAGGTTGTAGAATCCACATCACTGGAGGACTTTTCAGAGCCGGTTGGACAAACACCACTTAGGAACAGTCTAGGTTTGCTTGGTCCTGTCTCGGCACGGAGGGCTGGGCTTGATGATCTCTGCCCAGCCCTACATTTCTGTGGTGTCACTCACTGGATTATCCATCAGTGCAGGTTCTAGTGGAGCAACTAAAACCTGCTTGAAATTCTCTCTGAACCTAGCTGAGCATGTCTTAGCCAGAGGCAGTGGGGGCCAGGGCACACTGCAGTGCGATGAGCAGGTATGGAGAAAGCAGCATTCTGGCCTGGCCCGCAACATCCCAGGACCCAAGGACAAATTATAACAGGGGGACAAATGAAAGCCTTGATTTCACTGTGTCCCCTGCAGCAGCCCTGTGCATGTTAGTGGTGTGTCCCACTAGTGCAAAACCCCTGCATCCCCCTCCTCCACTGGAGCATTTATTTGCCTGCCACCCTTCCTGGGGCTAGAAATCTACCTGCTCACTCTTGCCCTTGGGCCTTGTGTCTTCCCTGAGCTCAGAGATCTTTTGCTGCCTGCTCCTGCCACTTTCTCTGCCCCCTGTGCTACCCATTGCTGTACCCTCCCACTGCCACTCCTATTCCCCTGCCGCCCATTCTCATGCCCTCCCGCTGCTTGCCATGTCACCCAGTGCCCACCTTCCTGCAACTAGAGCTCTATTCCACCATCCATATTGCTTTCCCTTTCCCAAGAGACTATCCCTCCCTTCAGGGCTTTCTCCAGCAGCAAGAACCCAAACCGAGCCTGCCAAAGCCAGCCATAGGGCTATTATTATAATTATTTGATTTGTATGGCTGGGGGGGCCTCAGACACCCACTCCTGGAGCAGGACCCCCTTTGCGATAGGGGCTGTACAAACCCAGAACTGATAACTGAAGAGAGTTGATGAATAACACTAGGCGCTGTCATTCGCCAGGCTGAGCAGGTGCTTCCCAGGAAAGTCACCGGGGAAGGGCCTGATCATTTGAAGGAAAACAGGCACAATTTCCCAGCACTGTTCAGCATGACTCCCCCCCCCCCCCCACCCAATTGCCCAGGCAGGAGAGAGGATGGACATTAGGGAATAGCTGCAAGCCACCCTCTCCCCATTTTTTCCAGGCCCTTCTGACGTGAGTTTGTCCAAGGAACAGCACAGGACTAAAATGCCCAGTGTGGCACAGGTCAGCAGAGCTGTAACTGTGCATTTTGATGACTGGGGCGCGTTCCACTTGGAACGTTCCCCTTACAATGAGTGGCACCTGGAGCAAGCGGCGCACAATGCATCCTTTGATAGAGCAGCTCCATGGAGGCAAAGCCCCATTTGCCCCACAGTTACACCCCTGCATGTCAAGAATAAAAAGCAGTGAGGAGCGCCATTGCACAGCAATTCCCTGTCCTGAGCTGGTGTTATCAGTCAGCACCACAACTGCTTGCCAGGAGCCCAAGAAGCACGTCCCCATGGTACAGGATTTCAATCAGCGAGAGATGCATAGCTGGTTTTACTGAGTGAGCCCCGTGAGTGTTTGTACACACAAACCCTGCTCTGAGCACCTGGGTAGAAAGCAACAAGCACGTCTCATTTTGTCTCGGAGGGGCTCACCCCCACTGGAGGGAAGCAAGGGAGAGCCCATTAGGCAACTGGAGCTGTCTGATTAAGGTGCATTCGCAGACACAAGCCCCTTCAGCAGGGGGCTGTGCACACAGGCCCTAGAGGGAGATATCAACAGGTGGGTCCCAGATCTTGCACAGGACAAGATCTGACTGCATGGAGATTTGGTGGCCAGAGCGTTGGCTGAAACGCTAACTGATCAATTGACGGCGCAGCCAAAATAGACTAGACAGGGAGGCAGATAAGAAATGTTTTTGCCTCAGGTGTGGGCGAGTGAGCACAATGTGTGGAATGACTTGTCAAATGCTTAACCAGAGCAGGCTGGAGGGTGGAACAGCTCTCTGGGAGAGCTGGGAAAGTGCCTTGGACACCCATTTCCCACTGGAGGGCTGTGAGGGAGCGGTAGTGAAGAAGAATAACCCTTTCACACCAGATGGTATCAGTTCCAGGGAAGGCCTATGCCTTGTTTGCAGTGATGGGGAGCTGGGCTGGGTCTCAGATAACAGCGACAAGGGGTGAGGTAATATCTCTTAATGGACCAACTTCCGCTGGTGAGAAAGGGCAAAATTCAAGTCATACTGCACTCTTCTTCAGCTCAAAAGCTCTTCTCTCCCACTCAACAGAACTGGGGCCAATATGAGATATGATTTCACCCACCTTGGAACAGGCAAGGAAATGGATGTTGGAGGCCAGATCTGCCACATCTCCACTTGAAATGTGACGGTAGTGCACCTCCAGCAGCGCTACTGTGTTGACACTGCACAACCTGGAGAGATGCTCCCATCGACACAGGTAATCCAATTCCCTGGGGGCAGCAGCAAGGCTGATGGCAGAATTCTTCCATGGACCTACTGCTTTCTACACCGACAAGAGGGCTACATTGGGTGGGGGTGGATTTTTCACACCCTTGAGCAATGTAGCTGGGTCAGCCGAACTTTTGAGGTATAGGCCTGGCTGAGGTCACAACTGCTGGTAGCAAAGAAAAGGCTAACAGGCCTGTATCATGGGTATTGCACAGGTGCCAGGCTCAGCGTGAAAGTGCAACGTCTAGGAGATGCAGGAAGCAGGAGTTACCCAGCAAAGGGGCAGGAGGTTGAGAGGGCAAATGTCAAGGAACAAAGTTGCAGAATTAAACTGATTCCCCACAGCTGCCCCTAAACGAGCTGAAATCATGAAGTAAAACTCCATATCAAGCAGTTCTAGGGCTCCATAATCTATACGATCCACGGCTGAGCAGATCCCTACACATTCAACACCCATGATCTTTTGGACCCAGTGTGAGCAGGTGGCAGCAGAACATCATAGCAGGGCTGGTACATCCCATGAGTCTAGATGTCAGCTAGATCTCCAGTTCCTTTACCTTGCACCAAAGCCACTATTATTATTAATTTGCAGCACCTGGAGTCTGGGTCATGGACCCCCAACGTGCTAGGTGCTATACGAACCGAACAGCCCCTGGAGTCATGAAGGTGTCTTTAGACTTGGGCCATACTGGATACTGCAGTGCATTGAGACTGATCCCATTTCTTTTACACTGACTTTCATATTTAGTTGAGTGGGTACCTTTTGGATCACACAGAGGGGAACAGACACAGGATCCACTCACTAATCAGTGGGAGCCATGAGCTCTGTAACGTAGCCGGGATCTGACCCAGAGAACTAGACAGCCTTGCTTGTTTAGATTCCCCTTTCCAGCAGGGAAAGGGAGCATTTTGATCCAGAGAGCAGCTTCTAAACCAGGCTCTTCCACTGGTGTATATTACAGAGCTTATGGATTCAAATGCCCTGTCTAGCACAAAGGTTGATGAGATCATTATGGGTTTATTGTTGTTATTCAGGGGTGGGGGGAAGGCATGGCTCAGAACATAAGTAATTGCTTCTGCCCTTAAACAGTTAAAACCTAAGCATACAAGAGCTTTGGTGTGAGGGGAAAGAGGCACAGTCAGCTAAAGTGACTAGAAAATTCACAAATTCTCATCCCAAGTAAATCCATGGATGGACACCTGGATGGATTGTTATAGAACTCGGTGCCAGGGTCCATCCTGTGTTTAAGGGTGCAAAGCAAGTTTCCTTTTCATATGCTCATAAGCTTCTGCAAAGCTTTGGGCTGAAATTTTTGATGCTTGTGTGGGAGCACTTTAGCTAGAGTGAGAAATATATGGAAAACAGGCTGTCTCTGGGAGAGCAGCTTTGGTGTCACAGGGTACAGCGTTGCCATGTAAGAGGGAGCCAGCCAGCTCTGACCACTGTGATGACCTCACTGAACATCAATGCCCAGCCACAGCTGTTTGCATAGTGTCATCATTGCAGCTTTCTTCACCAGAGTCTCAGTCCTGCAGTGATTCCTCCACTTTGGAGGCCAGGACTGTATTCTCAAACCTAGCCCAGAGCACGGGAACTTCTGTATCATCCACGGCTCCTCTGAGCTTGAAAAGGAGCACTGAAACCCAGACTCCAATGTGCATACTGCAATCACTGGTCATTCTAAACTCATTGCAGTAGCCAGGAGATGAGAACCTCCCATTGTCTGATTTGTTTGCCTTGAATTATTTTCCATGTCCATGTGACGCAAACTCCCTTCACGCTGAAAGCCTGTACCTCTGCAAAAGGAATGGGTTGTTTGAAGTTTGGATATTGGTAACCACAATAAATGGATTCCACCAAGGTGGTCTGCAGAATCCCAAATTAACCATGGTCAGGGGAACAGGTCAACTGACCCCGGTCACCATGCCCCTACCTTGAGTCTTCCTCGCTGAGGGGAAAGAAAGGTTGGAAGAAGCAGCCTGAGATCTTCACACCAAGTTCCTAGACTGGCTGATCTACACACTCCTGGCTCCTTAAGCTTTTTCCTAATGACAGTTGCTTTGATTATTTAAGCCAGACCCTTTAACTGTGCAGTTTGGGACTAAGAAGAAAGAGGAACCCAATCCAAATCAGTCACAGACCAAAGCAATAAAATAAGGAAAATATGCCAATCATTCTTAAAAATTCCAGGAGGGTCTCATAAAGGACAGGGACTACACTAGAAAATTAAGTCAGCTTAACTACTTTAGTCAGGGGTGTGAAAAAAGGTGAGGTGTAGATAAGCTACCCTATGTCTGTGTGTAGACAGTGCACTACATCAACAGAAGACTTCTTTGTTGACCTAGCTACCGCCTCTTGGGGAGGTGGATTATCTACACCGATGGGGGAATCCCTCCTTTCGGGGTAGACAGCGTCTCTACTGAAGTGCTACCATGGAGCAGCAGCACTGTCGTGCCCTTGGAGTGTTTTAAGTGCAGGTAGGTTGTGAGCACAAGTTCTGCAAAAACCATTTCTGCCAGCCCCCGCAGCTCTGCAGGAAAGGACTAACTAGACACAGCCAGGTCTTAGCAAGAAAAACTGGAAACTAATGTGCTAAGTTTACAGCCAGAACAAATGTGTGTGGCTGCATCATAACCCTGGACTGCAAACATTTAGAACAGGAGGCAAACAGGGGCTGATTCTCAACTGGGATCCAGTGCCTTGAAGCTGTGCCAGTAAGAGGCTGAACAGCAGCCAGACCTGGCCTGGCCTCCTCTGATCAGGGGTACACTCACAGCAACGTAGGGTCATGGAATGGCTCCAAGATAGATGGCGCGAAGGCAGGAATGTGCGTGGCTGTGATGCTCTGAGTGGGCCTGATAGTGGACTGAAAGGACCATTTGAAGCCATCATAAGTTACAACAGCGTTATGCTGGAAGCCAAGGGCGTCCCTCCATCCAGCTTTGGGAGGCACCATAAAGACACTTTCACCCCTCTCAGCAGAGCTGCGAATCGACCCACAGCATCACAACGTGAGACCATCCTGGGTCCCTCCTGTAACACCACTAATCCAAACACGGTGGCCATCTGCTCATCCCTATTGCTTGTTATGATGCCTCTGGGGAGTGTACTATACAGAGATGGTGCAAGGACCATCCCTCTGTTCTGTGTTTGAACAGCACCTAGCACAATGGGGTCGTGGCCTGTAAACCTACTGCAGAACAAAACAAAATAAAGACTCTCTTTCTCTCTTCCTTTCGTTCAGTGGCAAAACTACCATCGAATGCCCTTCAAGCAAGACCTGTCTTAAAAAATTTGCTAAGCACAGGAATCCACTCCCCACTTCTCAACGCCCCCACCATCTCCCTTTTGCAAAACATGTCTTAAAGGGACAAAATCTTCTCTCTGTGCAGTGGGGCAGGTTTGCAGCATGTAGGACAGAAAAAATGATTCGATCAGTGCTGAACAATCTTCTTTTAAAAGATTATACTCCAGGGAAACACCTACATTATTTGCTTTATGCCTGAGCTATTTAATCAACTACTTTGCTGAGGAATTTAAAAAATGAACAAAACAAAATCTTTTTATTCCAGGACCAGCTTTGGCAAGAGATTTGAAGACATGGAGCGCCACCACGTGGGTCCAGAGTTTAATGCAGCTGAGGTTTTTATTTAATTTTATCAGTCTGGCCAGCTTTAGGAAGTAATTAGGCACCAAATCATTCTGTGCCTGTTTACAAGGATGTTCTCGGGACTAACCCTCCAGAGGTTGATGGCAGTAGTTCAGCTTTACACCTGCAATAAAGAAAGTAGAATTTTGCACTGTGTTTCTGTGTCGCAAACAGCTTCAGCATCAATTGAGGGAGTCACTCAGAGCTGGACCCAGCACTGGAAGCTGGAGACTGGCAAGTTGGGCCCTAGGACATCCAACAGGCTGCAGATTTCATGCCGGTGAACCTCTTCAACCTTCTTCACTCTGCATGGGTTTCGAGGGCCTCCAGCCAAAGGCAAATCAGAGTGATGTGTTGCCCAGCAAAGTGAGAGTGGCTAAATTGCAGTGTTTTCTCCAGGGCTTTGGGGACAAACAGCCAGGAGCACATCATCTCTGTGGAGATTTTATATCCATGGTCCTTATTAGACTGAGCACCAATAGCTGGGACATTGCTTTGCTTCTCTGCTATCTGGAAAGAGCAATAATAGCTTGTTGCTGACCCCAGCCAGCAAGTTCAGGAGACCATCCTGGAGCGCTCCCCCAGCCCTGTAACAGGGGACTGAGCAGCCACAATGATTTCAGGAGAGCCAGTCCCTCTGTGGAAGGGATGGCTGGCAGATGCTACCTGCCCTTGACAGAGTTTATTGGTTTGTTGCATGACCAGGACAAGTCTTTGTGCCAGGCAGCTGGGTGCCCTTGTCTGGCCACACAAGAAGCCTCTTACCCTGGTGTGATGGTTCAGGGGTCATTCAAGGTAGTAGTCCCCGGAGCGTGGGGAGTGAAGGCATTGTTCACTCCCCTGACCCACATGTCTTAACAGGAGCCAGGAGGAGTGGTGCCTTTTCCATCAGCCTATGGCATTTGGGGCAGGATTCTCAATCAGCCTCGTATGTGGTGCATGCACACACACACTTACTTGTGCAGGGTGCACAATCTGCTAAGTGCACCTGGGGTGATGTGGCTCCACGTGGTCCTGACTCATGGCTCAAGGGTCTGTGCCACACTTTAGTCCCCCTCACCCCAGTAATCTGTGCTACTCCACCTGCACCCCCTCTGGTCCCTAGGCCACCTGCTAGCTCTGAGTGAGCCATGGCAGAGCTGACAGTGTCTGGAACACAAAAATCAGGATTCGGACTAGCAGCGAGGACAGCTAAGGGGTAATAACTGAAGAGAAATAAGGTTACAAATACCTTTACAGCCCAGAGCGACTCCTAGAATGTCTGAAAAGCCCCCATAACAGAGGGCAAAGGAGCCAGGGCTAATGAATTCAGCAGTCCTGGGACAGACCCTCCAGAACTGTCATCAAAGCCGGTTAACATGAGAGAGTTGATGCCTTGCCTGCATCTAAGCGGCCAGTAATTCAGCTGGCATCTTGGAAGAGCAGATTAGCCCTCCCTCTGGCCACATGGCCTCATGGCGAGGCATGGCACGTATAGTCTCGGAGATAGGCCAAGAGAAAGAGCCTGGACTGATTGCCAGGGGTGTTGCTGGCACCTGGCACACAGGACACATGCCCCAAGTCTTGGCGCCAGTTCCCCGAGTGTCCAAGCCAGCCCTGTCCCAGACCAGGGACCCTGGCCGGGGTGCCCTCCGCAGTGCCCACCTCTCCTGGCCCAAGCCCCAGCCCTAGCCAGGCATTGAGGCCAGGAAACCCGAAGTGGCGCCTGCTTCTCCTGGCCTTGAAACCGGCCAGGGATCCGGGACCAGGCTGAAGGCAGCAGCAGCCCGATGAATTATCGGCCCCAGGCGCCGGAACGTGGCCAAGGGGGCGTGGCCTGAGACCAGGGGGCGTGGCCCTTTCCGGGGCTAGCAACGTTCCTGCTGATTCCTATCAATTCTCATGAGCAAACCGCCCCAGCCTTTTGGAACGATGGAGCCGGATGGACGTGTTAGACTTAGTTCACTAATGAATTCAAGTGGCAGCTGTCACTGTCAGACAATGTGATCCTTTAGGACCTAGTGTGTAAATAAAGTCAAAAGGAGGGGCTCAATATTCCACTGCAACTCACCTGAGGAAGGGCAGGAGACAGAAGTGGCTTTTTAGGGCTCATGGTGGGGATTTTTTTATCTCCTAGCATCACTCAGGGCTCTTCTAGAGAGTATGTCCAGCAACAGCAGCCTCAGAGGTTTGTATGGAAGAGCAGGGATCTCTGAAGTTATTATATAGTTATTCTAGGGAATTTTTCTGGCCTTTTACAAAAGGTCAAACCACACAGGGCAGGGAAAGTGGAGGAGGAGCATGTGGCTCAGATACAGACATCCCAAAGGGGAAGATCTGTTAATGGAGATTTTCTATATACTGATAAGGAGGAGAGGATGGAAGAGGCCAAAACGTGAGGAAGATCTGATGAGAAAGAATCAAATGAAAAAGAGTCCCCTTCAAGTATGCCACATAATGGCAGACAGCTATAAAGTGTCAATTTTATATATAGATGCTAGAAGCCTAAATACTAACCTGAGTGAACTTGAACTATCAGATGAGGATTTTGATATAATAGGCATGACAGAAACTTGGTGGATTGAGGATAATGGATGGGACACTGTAATACCAGCATATAAAATGCATTGGAAGGACAGAATAGGTGGTACTGATGGGGGAGTGGCAGTATATATGAAACAAAGCATAGAATCAAGTGAAACAAAAATCTTAAATGAACCAAATTACTCCATAGAATCTCTCTGGATAGTAATTCTGTGCCTGAACAAGAAGAAGATAGTAGTAGGGATGTATTGCAGGATGGTGATAGTGAATGGGAAATGCTCAGGAAGATTAGAGAGGTTATAAAAATAAAAAACCTCAATAATAATGGTGGATTTCAACTATCTCCATATTGGCTGGGTACATGCCACCTCAGTAGGGGATGCAGAGATGAAGTTTCTTGAGGCTTCCTTAACACTGGTTCTCAAACTCACACACAGGCAGCGGTATGACTCCAGGTTCTATTTTCTGCAGTTCCCAAACTGAGGGTCATGACTCCAGGCTGGGTCACATGGGGTCCTCATGGCAAACCCATGTGTGTAGAGGACATCATTTTACAAAATGGTCTCCTCCGCACAGTGTGATCTCACATGTACTGTATGCAAGGTCAAGTGACATGCAGGGTGCTATTTTGTTCTCCAAAACAGCTGCAGCATGACATCGCATGCAGCGTATGTGTGTGAGGTCATGCAGCCCAGGGGACACCATTTGGTAAAGCAAAATAGCCTCCTTCCTACAGCGTGACCTTGCATATACAGTGTACGTGAGGTTGCACTGCAGGCTAGACACCATTTTTAAACAGCAACTTCCAAGCTGTCCTGGGTAGCGGGAAACAACACATCTGAAAAGAGGGTCATGCAGGGAAAACATCTGGGAACTGCTGCTCTGTGTCCAGACCAGTCAATTAAAAGAGATGAGGCTTAATCTAAAAACAAAATAAAATAGAAAATGCAGCCGTTTCACTTCAAAACCCCACGGACAAACTGCAGGTGACCCAGTTTACAACCAGAACCTCTGCAGCACAGGACACTGGATGCTCAAAGTAGATCCTAACTGACCACTTCAGTATAAGGCTTTGAGAGGAGTTGGAGAGAACATTTCAGATGTTTTCCCTGATGTGTTTATGGGCAGGGAGAGCCCGGTGAGAGCAGGGTCTAGTCCTTTATGGCAGCCAGGTAGTTCTGAGGAGTCCAGATGCTTCTCTATCCTTGTTCTTCACTTAGAATCCAGTTTTCATCCAGCATCTGAGCACCCACACACCCAGAAACAGAAGGCCAGGAGTCAGAGATTGGAAGGGGAGTGATCAATTAACATGCTGTAGGGAAGTGGTTTTCAAACTGTGGGTCAGGACCCAGTCCAGGGTCGCAGATTCTCAAGTACTGGGTCCCTTTGCTGCTGCTCAAAGACTGGAATGCATTGCTCAAAGATGTAGTTGTTGAGTCATGGGCATAAAAGATTTCTTTTCAACTGGGTCTTGAGAAAGTCCTGGGTTCAAACCCCAGGGGGTTGGACTAGATGATCTCATGAGGTCCCTTCCAACCCTATGATTCGATTCTATTCTATTCTATAAAAAAAAAGTTTAAAAACCATTGCATACAGGGTATCCCTCACTCACACCCCATTACAATCCCACTGTCTTCTCAACCCACTCCCGTGATTCTGGCATCATCTGGAATTCTCTGAGTCATAGACCTTGCCCAAACCCGCACATCCATACACATCTAAACTGGGAAAATTTGAATCTGGATTGGAATTGCACAGCTTGCCATTGTCCCACTACACTAAGGCAAAGCCTCAGGTCACCACTGGAGGCTCTGATCTGCACTTTCATGGCTACCGACTCAGATTTTGGTGCTTCCTGTCCTGCACACTGTAGCTGTGACCCATGGGTGACAGCTCTCCCATCTGACTCTTTCACCCCTTTCTAATTTCTATCATCAAATCTCTTGCTGTTTCACCCACTGAGAACATACCTGTTCCTCTCTTGTTCCCTTTGGCTTGAACTGCACTCAGCTCTGTGGGTGGATTAACCAAAAACGGGAAGGAGAGCACTGAAGGGTGGGGGCAACTAAACGAGTGATACCAAGGGCTACATCATCGGGCCTTTACCTCAAGGACAAGGCTTCCTCTTTCTATTCCCAGCTGAGGTGCCAGAGGCAGAGGGGAAAACATGGTGAGCAGCAGCACTGTTACTTTGGGGACCTTTGGGACATAATTCAATCCCCAAATGAATCCAGCCTCTTCTGAAAATCCTGGTTACTGCAGAGAAACGTTTGCTCTCAGCCATGACCGGACACATGAGTTGTCACCCAGTCAGACTGCTCACATGCTAGCCATTGCTACAGATAAAGAACAAATACGGAAGATCAGTTTTTCCCACCCCAGTATGACACATAACAGACTTATTTCCTCAAAAATCTCCCAATATAGCAGGTTTTCTCAGAGTAAATGCCAAAGGAGCTGAGATGCGAACCTAGATCAGCCTTCCCATGAGCTCGTCTTGCTGACTGGCTGCAGTCAAACTCCATATAGCAATAATGAAACAAACACCCGTCCATTTCATTAAAACACAAGCAAAACACTTCAGCGGAAGCGTGATTCATGTTGCTGCACAGAAACACAGCATGAATCCCAAGTTCTGCAAAAGAGTTTCTGGGTTACTTAGAGCTATTCCCCCCACCCCAGATACAAGCAAAATAAAACAGATTAGCAAAGACTTCAGTTGCACTCCCTCCACTGACAGGAGCCCCAGTATGGCTCCCAGCCAGCCATCATCACACATCAATAAATCCGACAGAGCTCAAAGGCACCCAAGAAACCTCATGTGTACGTAGGTATCCTGGTCCTTCCCCCTCTCCCTTGGGGGGAGCAATCAGAAAACTTGGGCCAGTACCCTTTTGGATTTAACCCGCAACTCTTTCTGTCAATAGCAGCCTCAGGTAGGTTCACCCAGGGGAGAACTGGAGCAGAGTGAAGGACAGTTATGGGGTTTTCCTCACCCCACATAGGCCACCAAAGCCCCTGTCTAGCCCATGACACACACCGCACATAACTCGTAATATGGTCAGTTGTCTAATGTTTCAGCTGGCCTCTGTGTCAGAGAGTTGGGTCCCTTGCATGAGTCTACTGCATTTAGCTTGACTGCTCCTAGCTACATTCAAGTGACACTATCTGGAGCACGTTTAGCTCAGTGTAGACAAGGACAAGTCATGTTCAGCAGACCGTTGGCTGGTGGTGAAGCTCTGGTCCCAACAGAATAGAGAGACCCAGAGAGAGAAAGTAAGTTGCCCAATCCTATACAAAGGGATCTATGGTCTGTGGCATGACTGGCTAAGTTGGATGCTGAGGCAAGGCAAATCCATCCTAGAAATAAGACACTAATGTTTGACCATGATGGTAAAGCATTAGAGCAACTTAGCTATGCATGTGGCAAATTTGATGTCACTAGGAGTCTTTAAGTCAAAACTGGATGTCTTTCTAACTGGCTTGCTACAGCTCATAATGGACTGGAGGCAGGAATTACTTGGGCCAAGTCTCTGGCCTGTGGTATGTGGGACAGATGATCAGAAGAGCCTCTTCTGACCTTAAAAAATAGAACCAAAACCCCCAAACAAACCAAACAGTATGAATTTATGGGCTGTAGCTCAAGTTCCAGTCCTGTGTTTACCAACCAGGACTCACTTCTATCATTTAAAATGCTGCCAAACATCAGTTTCAGTGAAGGTCTCAGTTCATCTAGTATTTGATCCACATTAATGCTTTTCAGATATGTTCTCTAGGCAGGGAAACCGGAAAAAGGCTTCCTTCTCCCCCGAAACAGAGGTCTTCAAACTGTAGGGCACAGTCCCTGAGAGAGCCATGAAGTAATGTTTGGGGGGGCATGGACGGACCTGAGGCTAGTCACCACAGCGAGTGGAGAGGGCATGCCAATTAGCCCTGCTGTCCTGGGCCTTAGCCTCAACTTGTGGCTCGGAGTCAGCCATGGCAGGAAGCCACAAATCCCTTGACCTGCACAGCCCTGAGCCCTGACTAGAGACCCCACTCCCAGCCCCTTTAGCCTTGTCTGCACCCCCAGGCCATTTCCTTTCTCTGTGGCTCAGTTTCCTCTCCTACCCCATGTCTGTTTAGTCTGAGATCTCCATATAGCCCAGGCGGGGGTGCAGACACGACTAAAAAGGGGCACAGAGTAAAACACTGGGGACCTCTGCCTTGGAGGAATTTAGGAGCACAGATGACATTTTTTGTTCAGCAGGGGGAGACTGCAGACTTACAGCTATTTCCCTAACCTCACACCTGGTTTAACATAATGCCCAGGGGCCCAATACAATGTCAATTGAAATCACAGACAATGCATGAATGGCTGCGGTCTAGCTGACATCCTATCCTGTTCACATACAATGTTAGTGGAAGATTAAATTAGGAGGTACACTGGGAATAAACCTAAGTCTGACAAGCCAGGATAACATTAATGGAAGTTTTGCTGTAGGAACTGTAACCTTTCTACAGACCTCGCCACCAACCCAGAAATGTCAGTGAAAGGTTTTTATTCCAGTGGAACATTTGGGGGCTCTGCAGGGTTCACTGAAATGCCCCACATGAGCCACACTCCATGGTTAGTTACACAGGGGAAGAAAACTGGAGGGGGGGGGAGAGAGTGAAGCGGAGGTAACCCACAAACCCTGCGCTTTGAAAGACACTTGTTCAGCATTGACTTTGGACACGAGGGTGGGTGGTGCCTGAATTTTACAGCCTTCCTCTAGGCCTTGGGGATTTTTATCCAAATTACCAATCTCTCATCCACTCTGCAAAACCCTGGTTGTCAAACACCCATTCCCCACAGCCACACGGCCTTTCTTTTCCCATGTGACTTGGCACACTTTAAAGAGGATAAGCACCCCTGCTTCTTCTGATACCAGGCCCGCAAGTTTTGCTCCTTGCATGCCAAGCCAAGTGCAATAGCTAAGGGAAAGGCATTGGCTGTCTAAGTGTGTTTCCGGCCTTTGCTAGATGCTCCTTTTTGGCATTGATGCTGAGAAGACACATGACCAGTGTAATTAAGTTTGTAGGCAAGGCAGTCAGTGTCGGCTGTTCATATTCTCATTATGTGCAAAAGGTGCTGGAGTCTGCACAGGTATATAGGAAACTACAGTTCCTTTTCCAGAGTTCACTCTCTAATTATTGCCTGCTTGAGGCCAGCCTTATCTTTCTCACTCTGATTTTAAACCGTCCTGAAAGATACTGACCAGGGATGATGGAAAAGTTTGACTCCCATACAACTCAAAAGCTCGGAATGTCACATCTTCAAAACATCTGACAAAGTGGAATTTTCTCCCACAAAAGCTCATGCAATAAATACATTTATTGGTCTTTAAGTGCCACAGGACTCCTTGCTTTTATAACATGTGATGATCTGATACAAACACGGCCACTGAAGACAGAGTTCATCGTCCAGCTACGGCTCACTACAGGCCCCAACCTCCAAAGGGCTGAGTGCCGCCGGGGATGTGGTGAGCAGACAGAATTTACACTGAGCACCTCCCAGGATCATGTCCTGCCTGTTGAGCAACTGAAAAACATTTCTAGCAACATGATCCCTTCCAGCATTAAAAATCAGATATAAAATCATTTCCTGGAAGTTATTGCTTTAGTGCCTCTTCTCTCCTATTGGCTCTTTGAGTACCAGCAGCTGGAAAATCCTGTATGTTAAGAACAGCCATTATTTATTTCAAGAATCTTATTTAGAGCAGTGACTATGACCATCTTTATATTAGCTGAACTCTTTGGTCTTCAGCAAACGAAAGAGAAGATGTTCCAGTGTCAGGCATTCCCTGAAAAGTGTGATCTTGCTTTGGGATACCCTCTTCGAATATGCTCCTGGCTTCTACAGACTGGTGCAGGTGATACAACAAAATGAATACAGAGATTTTAAGGGGGGAAAAAAAAAGCTGCTTCTCAGCTCAACGCCTAATAAATAGACCATCTTTTATTATTTCTATTGTGCTAGCATGCAAGGCCCCCAATCATGGTATAGCACTAAGTGCTGCACAAACGAAAACAGTCTTGGAATAACTTTAGGATACAAGGCATCATTGGGTGGCAGGTGAAAAGAACAGAAACTGGGATGCGATCCATCCCCTGGCTCTACTGTGCTCGGTAATTGTTCTGTTTCAGAAGAAACATCCTTTCCTATTGTAGGAAGATGAATCAGAGCCGGTTATCTAGAGCATCTGATCAACCATCAAGTGACAGGCTCTCTTTTATGCAGTTGTCTTAATGGACTTCCCAGCCACTAAATACAATTCTTTTCCTTCTGTTTTTCTCAACTCCTGCCACATCGCTGGATAAACTGTGTGTTCAGCAAAGCAATGCTTGGGAGAATTACAAAGAGCATGCTGACACACTGGTGAAGGGAAGCAAGAGGCAAAGGAGGCACAAAAGTCAAATGCAACCCCGCCAAGTGAATTTATGTGTAAATTTCTTACAGGGTCTGGCTCATCCTGCTGTGAAACTGATGAGAGTTGTTCAGATTTAATCAGTGTTTCCCTTATCGGTGGTGTGGCAGTTATAAGACTAGCACCAAACTATCCTCAGCTGCTGACAGAATGGCTGAAGTCATTAGTGCCTGACAAAATGGGATTTTCTCCCACGAAAGCTCATGCAATAAATAAATTTGTTAGTCTTTAAATGCCACAGGACTCCTTGTTTGTTTTACTGAACTAAGCTAACACAGCTACCCCCTTTGGACCCTCACATAAACAGATGGTGCATGATGTCCCACGCTACAAGCTAAAGCTTAGAGTGGAACTCACATGCCCTGCCTGTTCAAATTGCTGAAAGTGATTCACTTGATTGGACTGCAACGGATTTTCAGAAGGCAAATGCAGGACACTTACCTGTCTGAAATGTTGTATGTCACAGCTCCATTCAATGGATTTGGGAAATTCTTGTAAACCTGACCTGACTGCTTAGACTACAAAACCATAGCCATTCAGCAGAAGAGAAGAAAGTAAAAGTGGCCAGACAGGGTCAAACCAGTTGTCCAACTAGCCCAGTATCCTGTCTTACAACAGTGCTTGAGAAGGAAGCTTAGAAAATGTCCTGGAATATACAGAAAGGACCACTGGTTGCGTGGACAAAACCCCTGACAAAATCCGCTTCAGCTATTTTAATGAATTAAAGCACCAAATTTGTTTGCTGCATTTCCTAGGTTATATTGTTAGTTATACAGGAGTGCTGAGAAAAACTACAGGAGACTTGAGAGAAGATTTATGAATCCAGAAAGTTTAACGAGTTTTAGCTGAACATTTATTCATCAGAACAATTTAAAAAGTGTTCTTGTCTTTATTTTCTATTTGCTTCTCTCCTGTTCAAGAAGCTTCAGTCAGCCAATCAAGAACCAATAATGCCATGAGACCAAGCGCATAAAAAATATGGAGAAAAGTGACTGACAGAGTGGCAGTGTATGAACCATCCACAGGCTGAAGACTGTTGGTCAAACACTAATGAAGAACAAAGCCACCTTGGGAACCCAGGCTCCACTGGTGAGTCAATCGCTAATTAGATGAGGGATAAAATCACCATGAGTACTGTCTGGTTATGTCTACACTGCACTCCAAGGTGTATATTTCAGTGTGGAGAGGCATACCTGTGCTAGCTTGACTCTAGTGAGGGAACTAAAACTAGCAGCGAAGTGGCATCCCAGTGCAGACTAGCAACACAGGTACATATCCAGGGTTGAAGACATGCTTGCACAGTCCACATTGAAGTCTGCTCCACTGTATTTTCACTACTTTTAACTATGCTAGCAAGGGTAAAGCAAGCCTAGATACATCTGCCTGAGGGGCAATCACAATGCCAGCAGCCGTGTGAAGATATCCTCTGACAGCAGGAGCAGACAAAAGAAAACTAGAGCACGCACATCTCATCATTGGTTACTCACAAACTCAAGACCTGGGCCACGTTTCCTCTGTGATCCTGTCTGTTGGGAGGGGGAACGTTTCCGAAGGGCAGTTACCAAGCGTCTACTGCACTGTGCTCTCTCAGTCAAAGAGGTGTATTTATTCTTTCTCCATTGTTTTACTTGGTCTAAACTCATGGAAGCTGGGTTCTTCTCTGGTTAGCTAATCCGAGTTAACAGTCGTGAAGGCACTGCAACTCTGCGCTGCTAACCCAAGTTAAGAGTTGAGTTGTAGGGTTGTCACTGATATCTTAACCTGTTAGGTAACCTGAGCATGAACGCTCTTTTTTCAGTGTAGAATACGCAAAAGTCCACCAAACCGAGTTCAGGGGACTAGGCCAAATCACAGTGTCCATACTCCTTTTTTTCAATTCCTAACTCAAGCCCATTTACCCAAGCTGGGATGTTCCCTCTCAGCTCTGGCTTAGCCACACCCTGAGATGGGGAGCACAGAATTTGCAGCCCAAGGTGTTAGGGGATATGATTGGGCAGTCTCACTTAGGGCCCCTCCCTCATACAACATGACAGGGATACCTGCCTCAGTTTCCTCTCAGCCCAGCCTTAAAGAGATCTCAGTCTTCATCATTTATTCACAGACATGTACAAGAGCCTGCAGAATCCTTCCAGTGAAATCCAGCTTTCCATCCCCTCAGTACAATGTTTCAAGATGCCATAATCCCCCTCTCCAGGGTCCTCACTTCCACACCACCCACTCATGAGCAGTTGGTCCCCACTTTCTTCCTCCCTTGTTCTATAGGCCTGCTCACCAGGCCACCACTTAAGAGTAAGCAGCCTCAGGACCCTCCAAAGCAAACTAAGTCTGATGAGTCAGTCTCCCCTGCCGCTCTACTTGCCATTCCTCCCCATCCCCAGGCAGGCCTGCACCACTTTCCATTCCCTGCAACATCCTGTCTCCCCATGCTGATCTCACCTGCCCCTTTCTTTGCTCCTGCAGCCTGTGCGCTCAACCAGCTCTGACTCACGGGCTCTGGCTCTCCCTTCACATACAGAGTTCCTGTTTTCAGCCCAGCTGTGGGAGTGGGAGGGAGAACAAATGAATCTCAAGTGCATTGGTCTCTGCTCCCTTTGAAAGCCCAGTGCCACCCTATGACAGGTGGATGAGTTAACTTGGACATCCTAGTGGGGTAGCTGTGTTAGTTTAGTTCAGCAAAACAAACAAGCAGTCCTGTGGCACTTAAAGACTAACAAATTTATTTATCACAGGAGCTTTCATGGGAGAAAATCTCACTTTGTCAGATGTTTGAAGATGGGGAACTTACAGAATAGGAGGAAAATAAACACAGGGAAGTGTAAGCCATGGGATCAGGTCACACTGTTACAGCAAATTGAAGCAGTTGTTTGGATTCAAACAATGTGGAACAGCATATATAGAGTGAGGGCAGGTAAAAAGGCAAAATCACCTGTTGCAATAAGCAAACCAACCAAAATTCCTTTTTACCCCTAAGGCAAGGGTGCCAAGTCTGCATACAAATTCCATCTCTGCAGTTTCTCTTTGAAGCTTTGATTTGTAAGCCATTTGCTTAAGTATGGCACTTAACATATCGTCAGTGGAGTGAGTGGGAAGACTGAAGTGTTCATTATTGGTTTTTGAATGTTGTTGTTTCTGATGTCTGATAAAGTGGGATTTTCTATCACAAAAGCTGATGCAATAAATAAATTGGTTAATCATTAAAAGTTCCGCAGGATTCCTTTAACATCCCAGTCCTGGGGTGCTTCATGGCAACTTGCAGGGTCTGTCCTGTACCCCAGAACACCACCAATAATCTGTGCAGTGCTATATGCCCGGCATGGTCCTGACACAGCTCTCTTGCCCTATTGAACCCCTTCCACCAGGGCTAGAGAGTGAGGCCTCAAAGGCAGCTCCTCACTGCCTGCTCGGGGGGAATCCTCCCCCACCAGGTCCAAGGCTTTTGAACCTCTTTGCACTGCTCCAGGCCTTCTACCTAGCAAGGAGGGGCAGGATCAGGAGGGGAGGATCTCACCCTAGAAGAGTAAAATACCTGCTAAAGGCAGCCTGATTTACTGAGCACCTGCCTCTTACACCACTCTCAGCAGCAGGGGTGGACGCTCAGCCCTTCTGGACACTGGGCCACTTGAGAGAGGTGTCGAGCCAGGGTTGAAATGCTGGCCCGCCTACATCAGGACTTTGTGGTTTGTACGAGCTAGCTGATTTGAAGTGTGTGGCTCTGATGTCCTGCGTTTACAGGATGTGAGGCACCTCAGCCAGCCTCCTCACTCCGCTCTGCCAGCAAATGTGACCTGGAAGCAGCAGGTGACCTAAGGGTGAGAGGTGGCTCCTGCTGACCATTCAAAGCTGGGCTTTTCTCCAAGCATTACTAGCCTGGGTGACCCCCAGTGCCAACTGAAATGGGCACGTGATAAAGATCGGGTAGCAGACTAAGATCACCTGCCGATTTGACGTGAAAGGAAATGTGGCCTGGCAGGTACTAACCAAGAAAGGAAGTGATCTGAAAGCCTAGCGACATGAAAGGTCCCTACCCCATTACCAGTCCCCTGGGAGTTCACCCCTGCAGGCTTCTTATGCCGATTGTCCTCTCAAGGAGAAGAAGCGTGTGTGTCACGCGCATGGCCTTTGATGTTCAGGTGCTGTGCTGGCCCATGGGACTGAGCTGAAACTGCAAGGGACATTGAGGAGGAAACAGAAGTATAAGAATTGCACAGCAGATCTGTCCTTGTTCAGATCATTCCACGGTGGGTGTGAGTTTTCGAGAAAAAACTCTAAAAGGATGCAACCTTGACAATAAGACAAATGGACCAGTCCTATCCTGGCACCCTTACTCCCTCCCCCAGTCCCTAAGAGCTGTACTGACTCCAACATGATTTCAGAAAAGAAACAGAGAACGTGCCTAACACTTATAATTACAGCATGTGTTAACCGTTTTTAATACGGCAGTGAGCCTACAGCAGAGGAAACAGGAAACAAAAGCTGAACACACAGTCACTGACGCTATCGGATTAGTTAATCTATGTGGTAAATATCCCTGCTCCTGCAGCATGCAAAGGGTTAATATCAAGAGGTCTGCAGCAAAAGGGCACTAGCTGGTGCAGAGCTTTCCTCTGTGACTTGCTCAGTCAGGAAACTAGGACATTTTGTATCATGCAGATGGCTTGAAGGCTTTCATTAACTCATGCTCAGTTGAGGCCAGTCACCAGAAGATTTCCAGAAGGGTACTGAGTGAGCATTTGATGTAGATAGCAGCCCTATGGCAATGCTCGGCCCCTTGCTGGATCAGGCCCTCTGCAGCACTGTGAGTGTTTGTTATTTTATCATGAGTGTCATGGCATTTGGTGTTTTTCTTAAAGTCCCAGCTCCTGGAGTCCTGTGATTATTGAGGATCTAGGCTTTCTTTAAAAAAAGAAAAGTTCCTAGCCCTGGTTGATGCAGAGCACAGCTTAAAAATGTGACCCCGAGTGCACCCTATGGACTCAGAAACAAGATGGCAAAGAAAAAGAAACAAGGAGTTGTGTGGCACTTTAAGACTAACAGGTTTATTTTTCGCATGAGCTTTCGTGGGAGAAAATCCCACGTCGCCAGATGCTTCGAAGATGGGTAAACTTACAGAATTCTTCGAAGCATCTGACGACGTGGGACTTTCTCCCATGAAAGCTCATGCAAAAAATAAATCTGTTAGTCTTCAAGTGCCACACGACTCCTTGTTTTTTTTTGCTGGACTAGACTAACACGTCTATCCCTTTGGAAATTGAAAAGAAAAAGAACTCACAAGCCATTTTTTTAAACCGCTTGATATTTTAAGCCAAACTCATGATTTTCTGGGGCCTGACCCAAGAGTTTTGAATGCAATAGTGCTCCTGGGGGTTGGGGAAAGGGGAGACACCCAATCAGATGTAAGTGCCTCAGTGAGGATTTATTATAAATTTTAAAATATTATCAGAACTCAATTTGCACCTCACATTCCTGTTGCAAGGAGAGCCATTTTTACTCATGCAATACTTTAAAAAAAATTACCTGTAGATAGAATGGGTAAACAAGGTAATTCCTTCATGTGAAAGAGTTTATTCTTCAGCACTTATTATAAATCCTTCCTTAATCCACTTTATCCTAACCTACTTCTTGAGTAAATACTGAAATCAGACTAACTGACATAAGTGTAAATCTTCAGAGTTTTTCAAGTCTCATATTTGAAAATTACCTTCAAGTTTGGGTCCAAACGCAACATAAACTTGTCATACCTTTTTAGTCCAGTTTGAAAGAATGATGGGATTTTTTTTAACAAGGCACACTGACAGCTTAAGTAATATAGGAAAAGGAAGCCATATTTTTGCAACATGTTATAGAGAGCACTTGAGGTTATCAAAAGTCAAATAATTTTTAAAATCCTGTTTGAATGCCACAATTTATGCTCCTTCTTTACTTCTAGGATTTCACTCAGCTAGAAGAATGAAAACCAAATGATGCCATTTTCATTTTTGTTTATAATTAGGTTTCACTTCCAATTTCTGCCATAACTGGGTTTCAATAACATTAGGGGAATTACTTTTTGATTTTCTGAAGGACAGAATATTTGCATTGCAATATTCTAATTTTAAGCTGTGAAAAGTCCCTTTTTGTCACAAGGCTGTATTTAAGGATTGCTTATGAAACATTTAAATGTTTCCTTCTAAGTTGGTTATGAAAAAGGATAATCCTGTGCTCTTTATAATGCTTTCCCTCAGCAGACCTCAAAGCATTGTACAAAGCAGGTCTGTGTCATTATTCCCATTTTACAGATATTGAAACTATGTCACAGAGCAAGAAAGTGACTTGCCTAAAGTCACCCTGCAGGTCAGTGTGACAGCCAGGAATGGAACCCAGGTGTTCTGAGTTTCAACCCAGTGATCTATTCACCAGGCAGCTCTGGTGCCTCCCAGAACCAGCAGATTCAGAAAATGTCCACGGTTCAGAGCATTTCTTGTCTAGATATTTGTTAAGCAATCAGTGAAGAAGCCAAGTAAGCATTTCCTTTACTCTTTGGAGTCTGAAATGTATATATATGTAGCACATCCTGCCTCACTGAGTCACAGCACTACTCCTGCTGAAGAGGTTACGTAGCAAAGATGGCTTCAGTTAAAAGTATGGCTCTAAACACCTGCAGACCTTATGGAAGTTCACACCAGGAGCGAGATGCTGGGTTATGAGCCTGTCTCTAGAGGAAGAATCTTCTAGTTAACTAAAGGACAGTCTAATGACCTGTGTATTATTAGAGGTTCCCGGTCTGTAAAATAGGCTACTGTGAAGCTAAATATAGCCCTAGTCTACACTTCCCACTGTTTTCATTGGCAGTCAAAGGGAGATACACAAGTTGCTTAAAATAACTTGTTTATCTCCTTTCGACTTCCTACATCTGACTGGTCCACTGCATGGTGTCAAAGGGAAATACCCTCCCTTTGACTCACGTTACTCCAGTCTTGGGGCTGGAGTTAATGGATCAACTCCCTGATTGATTGAGTGGGTCTTCACATACTCCTCAATCGAAGTGAAAAGTTCAATCCGACAACAGCGAATTTGCCACCGTCAATCTAGACAAGCCATAATTAATGGCTGTAAAGCACTTTGAGATCCCTGGATGGAAGAAGCTATGGAAGTGGCGAGTGTTATTATAACAAAGTCAGCCCTTGAGCAGCATGGTTTATGAAAGTTCAGCTCTAGAAATGGAGACAGTTTTCTGAGACAAGTTCAGCCCACTGACCTCCAGTTGTACCTATTTTAGGTCCTGATTCAGCAAAGCACATAGGCATGTATTTAAGTTTTATTGCACTTAGCTGCTTTGCTGAAACCAGCCCTATCCCAGGGCTGAATTCAATGCAATATTTTCAGCTATGGCCTAGGCAGACTAAAAAGACTGTTCAAAAGGCACTTCCAGGATTATGTCTGGACAGAGAGTAAATGGAGAAGAGATATATACAGACAATTGGATAGATAACTTAATCTATTCCAGGGGACTGTGAATTTCCATTATTCAATTAGGAAGTACATCTAATCTGTAGGCTTTTATAACAGCAGTCTGGGATACAGAGTTTTATTTGCACTTGGTGGAGGACACAGAATCATTATGGAACTATATCTCATCTAGAGGCCACAGTTTCAGAGCATTTCAATATCTAGCAGCCAGCCAACAGGTCTCCGACAGCAGGCCAGCTGAGTACAGAATGGATCAAATTTGAGAGCATCTGACAAATGCTAAAATGGTTAGAGTATGATCATTTGTGCCAAGCAGAGATATCATTGTCGTTACTCTCTGGGAGAGGAAAGCAAAAAGCAGACACCAGATTTCCAAAGATACTGAGAGTTTGTGTAAGCCTTTCTGTCATCTACCCCACAGTCCCATCTGGAACAGCTCTCCTAGAGTTTTCCATCAACAATTCTACAAGCACCACCTTCATTTAAACTCCATTTATTAAATCTGACTATCTAATGCACAAAAGGCACCGATCGTTTCCAGTGATCCATTTCAGATAAAGGGAAACAAAGAGCAAACATAAAGCCTCCATGAGTCAGAGAGACTTAAATGTGATGAGTTCCAAAGGGGCACCCGTGTTAGTCTAGTTCAGCAAACAAAGCAAGGAGTCCTGTGGCAAATACAGACTAACATATTTATTTATCGCATGACCTTTTGTAGGAGAAAATCCCGCTTTGTCAGATGCTTCGAAGATGGGGGAACTTACAGAATGGGAGGAAAATAATTGCAGAGGAGTGTATGTCATGGAATCAGGTCACACAGTAATGGCAACTGCTTTGATTTGCTGTTACAATGGGACCTGATCTCATGACTTACACTTCGCTGCATTTATTTTCCTTCCATTCTATAAGTTCCCCCATCTTCAAAGCATCTGACAAAGTGGGATTTCCTCCCACAAATGCTCATATGATAAATAAATTTGTTAGTCTTTAAGTGCCACAGGACTCCTTGTTTATTTTGAGTTCTCTCAATTTGTGTAGCGCTCTGGCACAAGTTAATTGCATATCGAAAACAGTAATGAAGCTGACGGCCATCGCCTCTTGACAAGGCACAGAGGAAGCTAGTCTGGGTGAGGCTGCATTCACAGTGGCCAGAATTAGTTGGCCTCACCTGTGGGATTAGCACTGAGGAAGGAAGTTCAGCCAGCAACCAGGTTACATTGTACCAACCAAGGGCTGATTAGGAGCTTTCAGTGTAACACTGTGGTGCAGACTCACAAGTGAGCAATTTGCTCGAGTGTAAAGTCAGGTGCAATTATTTTCCTTGAATCACTCTTTCCAAGACCCTAAAACCTTGAGGGGTTTGTGATGGCCATGGGAGGAAGGGTGGCAGGGGCATGGTAATTTATATTCTCAGGGCTTGGACAAAGTCCTCTGAACAAAGCCCTAAACGTGTATGCCTCCAGTCCTCTCCCCTGCCTCTCATTCTGGCTTCCCCAGCTTGCTCATTTCTGCTGTGTTAAACCTTGTGTGATCTCAGGCTTTGGTGCTCTTGATTTACAGCCTTCACCGGGGATGACCATTAACATTTATTCACAAATGCTTTTCAGGACTCTACTTTCAAAGTCCAAGAGCAGTAGCTCATCATACCCCGGATGTATTACAACCCAGCAGGAGGAAGGTTTTCAGCACTGTACGTGTAACCAGACACTAGTATTGATAAACCATTAATGGGCACAAGGTTCTCGAGGTCTCATAGATAATAAATCCTCCAGGTGGCCTCTCTCTCATCATGTATTTACCAGGATATCTCAGTTCAGATGCATCCAGTTTTCAGCAATATCCTGGAGTTTCTGCAAATCCATACTTCACAACTGCACTCACAGCAGATGCCAGTTCTGGGTCACAGAGTGAACAGTTCAACCTGGACTTGACCCACACATCCATTTGGTCCCCAGTCCAGTGTTATAGCCACCAGAGCACAGGAAAGAAGAAAGTTTGGCTTCATGACCAGGGCTTGGAAGAACAGAAGTCCAATCCAAGCTCTACCCCAGCCTACCTCTGTGATCTTACATAAGTCTGTTCATCTCTCTGTGTGCCTCATTTTCCCCGATAGGATAATAATACTCTCTTCTATTTCAAGTGTTAGCAGTTTTCAGCAGTGACTGTCTCCCACTATGCATTTGTACAGCACTTAGCACAATGGGGGCACATTCATGGCTAGCATTTCTAGGCACTGCTGAAATACAACAGACAGTACTGGGCCCAATTGAAATCAAAGACAAAACTCCCCTTGACTTCACTGGGAGCAAGATTAGGCTCTTGTCTCTTATTCGCTTCCATGCATGGTACAAGCTAAGAAGATTTCCAACATCCTTGTCATCAGCTAGGAATATGAAAACTGGTCTCTCCAGAGAAGGAAGGGAGGTAGTGTACTCACCTGGGTCTTTCTACTCTCATTGTATTTGCCATTTTAGAGACTGCTGTCATTTCAAGGCCCAATCCTACAGGTGCCCAGGGCTCCCAACTCCCACTGCCTAGAGTCAAATTTAAAGGTGCCCGCCTAGGAGATGCAGTTCTTTCTAGTAACTTTAAATTAAACCAGTGACTGCAGGCGAGATGGTCATTCCAGTGGCTGAACTGTGCCTTGATTTGGAGAGGAGAAGAAGCCATGAGGAATGCCAGAGCTCACTCTTTAGTAACGAGAGGCTAATTCTCAAAGATCTTTAAGCATCTTACTCCATTTGAAACCAATGGGAGTTAGGCCCAAATCCTCAACAGAATTTGAGTGCCTAACTGACTTACCTTCTACCCCTCCCTTTAAATCTGTTTCTCAGTAGACTTTTCATCTCCCAAAGTCGCAGAAACCATCTCCATTCCTCAACTGCTTGTGAGCACCCTCCTCTGTGAGCTTCAAGTCCTAATTATTCTTTTATCTTTGGGCTTTGAATCTGTTTCAACCCTGTGGAAAAAACCAATCAGGAATAGCAATTCTGCTGCCAGATTTCTGCAGAGCAAGTTGCTCCTGAAAGATCAGGGCATTTCCATGCTGTTAAATCCAGTGCTGAATTTCACCTTTCCAAACCATCCTGGGCCCCCACCTCCAGGTGGCACTTACCAATAGGTATAACAGGTGCACAGGACACTTGTTAGGGGATACAGAAATAGAGTCTACATTGGGGTGCATAGATCCCTGAGCTTCTCCAAAATGTTTGTATCACGAGAACAATGATACCTGCTGGATGGGGATGGCTACTTGCCGTACAACTCTGTCAGCCAGCGTCTCCTTTTAATGTATGAGCAATATCTCAATTGGATCTGTGAAGCTGAGAATCTTGGTTTTTGCCCTTCTTCTTCTTCTTCCTCTCCCTTTCAGAGTAGCCCAGGAGGGTCATTTTGCTCCCCATGCCAAACAAGATCTGACATTTTTCTCAAAAGTTCTGTGATTCTTAGCCAAGCTGTTGGCAGGAAAAATGCAACTGTATCTTAAGGATTAGTCCATGCTCTCATTTCGTCCCATGTTAACGCAGAGCAGCTCTTCTGAAGCCCACAGAGTCACTGCAGATTTACAGAGTTGTAACTGAGAGCAGGATTTGGTCCTAATCAATCCCTAGCACATCAAAGCTACCTATCATGGAGCAGGGCAGTACATTTAGAAAATGACATACCACTTCATGCTGGTATAATCATCTTGTAGAGTTAGCTGCCACAAGTGAGCCAAGTCAAATCATGGATAATTTCACAGCCACTAGCAGCAACTTGGAACTCTGCAAATAAAAAAAACGAGGGGAATCAAGTCACATAATTCAAGGTGTGAGCTGGTCATTCAGGGGGACCAGGAAAGAATTTTGTCTGTTTACATGCAGCCCTGCACAACTGGCTCATAAGTAATGGGGCAGGTGAATTGCCTTCTTCTGAAGTTTCAAAGGGGCAGCCGTGTTAGTCTAGTTCAGTAAAACAAACAAGGAGTCTGGTGGCACTTAAAGACTAACACATTTATTGCATGAGTATTCATGGGAGAAAATCCCACTTTGTCAGACGCTCAGCACTTGCCAGGTGCAAGATGCTAGATTAGACAAACCAATGACCTGCTCTGGCAGGGCTTGCGCTACATGGCTTTGCCTTCAGACTAGAAAGTACAAGGTAACATGTTTGTCCACCCATATTTATTTCATCACTAACTGTCTAAGTCATCCTTGGTGTTCTTCACCTGACTGCTGTAGGAGTGGCATGGCTCTCCTCTCCCTGAATGGAGCCCTTTCACTTTCACACTGCAGCACCATCACCTCACCACCTTCCTTTCTGACCCCATTCTTACAATAGTCTTCTGGCCAATTGCGGGTGATGCTCAGACAGCAGTAGCTCTGTCTTCCTTCCCTTTTTCTCACCCGCTGCTTTCCAAGGGCTCCTTTTCAAGCCAGAGATAATTTGATTGCTGTCCCTCACCCAGCTCTATTCATACACCAAAACCCTCACCCTGAGCTGCCCAACCTGCCAGGGGTTCAGGCACAACTCAGCAGCTGTTACCAGCAGTGCTCTGGGCAGCACCACCGTCATTCCCCACCATGGTTGCTCTGACTCCAGCTAGGCTAACTCAAGACGAATTAACATTGTAGTGAGGATAAGGCCTCTGACAGGCCTGCCCCCAAGTTGTCCAAAGCATGCAAGATGGATGCCCCAACCAAAATCAGGGTGAAATCAAACACATTCCTTGCTCCAAAGAGCTTACATAAGACAGATGATGGGTGAGATGGGGTCCAGAGATGGAAAATGAATCACCTAGCAGGTCAGTGGCAGAACAGGGAATAAAACACAGGCCTCCTGGCTGTCAGACAAGTGTTCAATGCCATAGACCACATGGACTTAGCTTGGTCATGCCTTCCTTGAACGTGCAATCAGGCCAGACAGATACAAATTAAAACACCCACTTGACCAATACGATGTGATGCAACCTTGCCATGAAATTCAGTCCTGTGAAATACAGGGAAGCTCTTTGGCCTACAAAGCTCACAGCAGAGCTCCATGAAAATCAAACCTGGATTACCTGGCAGCAAAGCACTCTCATTCCTGCTACCCATCCTGTAGCCTCCCACCAATATATTGCCTGATAGCCTCGATAGACCATCCTGGGAGCATGGACACCAAGTTCATCCATGTCAACAGTGTTTATGGGTCATGTTGTGCATCCTCTGCTTTATTTTACTCCTGCAGAAAATTTCAGCTTGTTGAGCTGTTATTTTCAGTGCCTCGTCAAAAAGGCCTGTGACAAATATGTTGCAAAAACCTACCAGCACATTTAAAATTAAACATCTGACACAGAGGTGGGACGTTGACATGTGGATTGCACACACTATAGATTGAGAAAAATTAACCACAAACTTTCCGCATTTTCAAATTGCAACACACTCACTTCCTTTGCTAGTTTTTGGAGGCTGCGTTTCCTAAACCAAAGGTTTGTAGTAATGTTCACAGCCAAGGACATGCTTCAAATAGCTCATGTGAAGGTGTTTATGATACAAAGGGGCCTTTCATGTGAGTGTTCTTTTTTCTCTGATGCCCAACACTTTTGACGTGTTTTGCATTGCATTCGGACAGTAGTGGCTTTCAAACCCTCCACATGTTGCTGGCGTTAGCCAAAGAGACCTCATTACTTCTCTTTTTGTTATCACTCCCCCATGAAGTTGGGTCTAGCCTGTCACAGCTCTGAGTACTGAGAAACCCTTTCCACTGCAGGCATATTTTGAATTATTTATTTATTAATAATAAACTGGACAAAACTGAAGACATGGTCAGAAGTAAATAGGATGAAATTCAATAAGGCCAAATGCTAAGTACTGCTCTTAGGAAGGAACAATCTGCTTCATGCATACCAAAGGCAAATGATTGCCTAGGAAGACGTGGTGTGGAAAGGAATCTGGAGGTGTTATAGTGGATCACAAACTTAAAATGAGTCAATGGAGTCACCCTGTTGCAAAACAAGCAAACATCACTCCGGGCTGCATTAACAGGAATGTTGTAAGCAAGGCACGAGAAGTAATTTTTCCACTCAACTCTGCACAGATCAGGCCTCAACTGGTGTCACAATTCAGGAACGATATGGACAAATTTGAGAAAGTTCCGAAGAGAGCAACAAAAGTGATGAAAGAGCTAGAAATCATGACCTATGAGGAAAGATTGGGGAAAAAAGGGGGTTTGTTGAGCCTGGAAAAGAGAAGACAAAGGTGGGAACATGATAATAGGCTTCAGTTAGAAGCTTTGATAATAGGCTACTTTAAAGATTGAGACAAGGAGGAGTCAAAAAATTGTTCTTTTTAATCTGTGAGGATAGGAAAAGAAGCAATAGGCTTAAATTGCAGCAGAGGAGTTTAGTTTGGACTTTAGGGAAAAAATCCTAAATGTCTTGGGAAATTGTGGAATCTCTGTCACTGGAGGCTTCTAAGGACAGGTTAGACAAACACCTGTCAGAGATGGTCTAGAGCAGTGGCTCCCAACCTTTTCCTTTATGCAGACCACTATATCATCAGCGACAGCTTTTGAGGATCATGTTCTAACTGCCAAATGTGCAAAGAGTATTGGTTCACAGTCACGTCATGCAGAAGTGCAACTATTTAAATTAAGAGAATGTTGTATTACAGAAGGATGTTTTTGTGTAACCCTTCTGCCACTGTGAGATGACAAAGCAAAGGCTAGGTTCTATATCTAGGGGTTTCCAAATAATAATGTTACAGAAGCAAAAACCTCGAGCCCCCACCCAGTCTTCTGGGAAATCGTGCACTATTCCCTGGGCACTCCAAAGGGGTAATGCTTCCCCACACGCAAGCATGAGTCTGAGTGTAGTATACAGGACTTCTCATAGTAGTTTAAAAGAATGTATAGATGCAACAGCAAAACTAGCACTGGTCTGAAGAATCAGTGCAGAACAGGATTCCCACCAAAACCCCACACAGCATAAAAGAACATATAGACACAATAGCAAAACCGGCACTGATCTGGAGAACCAGTGCAGAACAGGATTGTCACAAAGCCCAGTGCAGCACTCACTCCACCCCAGTGTATGTAGAGAATGTCCCACATGCCAGCTGTCCACTGGCATCACCCACTGGTCACTCATGCTCTCCGGCCCTCCACTCGCCACTCGCACCGTCCACTGGCTCCGCCCTCTGTCCATCAGCTCTGCCCGCTGGTCGCTCATGCTCTCTGGCTCTCTGCTGGCTCTGCCCGCTGTCCACCAGCTGTGCCCACTGCTCACTCTTCAGTGATTTCAGCTCTCATAGAGGGTCTCAGCGATTTCAGCTCTAAGAGAGGGTCCCAGCCCTCAGTGATTTCAGCTCTTGACTTCAGAACACCGCAGTCAGCTCCTCTGATCAAAATATCAAAGGGAGGCTCCACAAGGAACCAATTCAAATCTATTTTTTAACAGTGGGGCAGGAGTGATGCAGTGCCTCAGGCATTAGCTCACTGATAAAGCAATGCTCCCCCCCACCTCCTTTTCTCCCTTTCCAGGCTGAAAACACAGGGTTGACCCCTCTTTCAAGTTCTTTGTTGCTGATGGATGACTTTCCACCAAATAGGCTAGACAGAGTTTATACAATCAAAAGGGTAGCTTACTATAAAAAGTATTTCATTTTCCTCTTCAATAAAATTACAGATATTGACAGATTTGTGATCAAGTCACCCCCCATACAATTTACCATCATGCCCTGCACCCACACAGTGAGACTATGCTAATACCTAATTGTGCTCATGCACATACAAAGCCCATGTAAATTAGCTGCCCCCCCCTTTCAGCTGTTAGACAAGGGGTTTAAAACATGCGGCCCATGGGCCGCACGTGGCCCCTAAAGCTATTTCCTGCAGTCCACAATGACACAATTGTTACCGATATTTGCAATATCATTGTCTAGAAAGGTTTCAGTGGTGCGGCCTTCAGGCTAACCTACTAATCCTCACGCAGCCTTCTAGTCCACATGCGGCCCTCGTGGTGATGTGAGTTTGAGACCCCTGCTCTAGACCTTCCTTACATCTATGAAGCAAGTTATATTGTGAATAATAATGTAACATCAAATATGATACAAAAGAGGTACACAGGATTGTATTATTATTACATTATGTCCGCCCCCCAGACCATAGTTTGGGAACCACTGGCCTAGATAATACCTAGTCCCGCCATGAGTGCAGGTGACTGGACTAGAAGGCCTCTTGAGGTCCCTTCCAGTCCTGCACTGCTATGATTCTATGATTTTTAACAGACACCATATGCAGAACCTGAAAAGCTGAATGCTGACTTTGGGACATACTCGTGTCCCTCAGCACACCTGCCATTTCACTGCCTGAGTTTCTGATGAAGTGATCACAAAATCTATTCTGTATGAATCCTCTGTGTGTGTGTGTGTGTGTGTGTGTGTGTGTGTGTGTGTGTGTGTGT
>ML682019.1:16360642-16382912 GCA_007922195.1 Podocnemis expansa
TGTGTGTGTGTGTGTGTGTGTGTGTGTGTGTGTGTGTGTGTGTGTGTCAGAGAGAGAGAGAGAGAGAGAGATCAGTGGGTGGCTATAAACCTATGAACCTGCTAAAATCAAGTTCCACGCAGCACATGCGAATGTGTGCAGCAATCATAATGCTTAGACCTCACCCAGCCCTTTTACCCATCAGCCTCAGAGCTCCGTACAAAAAGCAAATGATCATCATTATCCCATTTTACCGAGGGGGAGACTCCAGTGCAGAGAGATGAAGTGACTTCCCCAAACCCAAAACAACAGCTCAGAGTAAACGCTGACAACAGAGCCCCACTCTTCTCATTCCCAGTCTCTAACTCATTCCCAGACACATTAGAGACTGAACTTTAAAGGCCAGGCACAGATCAATACAGTCACTCAGACACATTTACCCCTCAGTGCACTGGTGTGGAAGGCCAACTGTGGCTCCTCAGATCAGCATGGCAATGGAACAGATAAACCTCAGCACAGAGATGCATTTTCTCAACCCTCCTAGGTCCCACTCCTGCCACTGAAGTCCATGGTGACTAGCCTGAAATGAGCCCAGTGTGGATGCACAGACTTCCCCCTCAGCAAAACTCCTGTCTGATAGTCCTGCTGGAAATGAGGCCAGTGATTTCTTCACACAAAGAACTGGGTCAGGCCTGGAGAAAAGGGGTTTTTATACAACTGTGCCCATTTGGGTCCCTTTTCCCAGGAGCTCCTGTGTGGGCAGGATTCTCAAATCACCACCAATCCCTAACTGCTCCTGCTGAATGAATTTAGCAGTTCGGTCTGTGAGACACTCATCTGCCTTTGGCACGTAACCCAGGCTCATGAAGCTAAACCCAAGAACTGGGGGCCTTCCAGAGCCAAGGTCTGTGCATCACGCAGGTTAGACTAGCTGATCACAACTGCCCCCACTGGCTTCATAATCTATGACAGCTAGTGAGGAGAATAAGGAGAAAGACCAGATTTTGCATTTTTAGAGAATCTTTGACATTGGCGATACTCAACATCTCCAGTGGCTTTGTCTTTGCAGTATAAACAAAAAGTGTTTTTACTATGGGATAGTGCTTGTGTTAGCTCTCCTGCTGTAAAATCTTGTGGAGATAAGCCACTGTAGTTTTACTGCGACATAAACTAGATGAGGTCAACCACAGCCAGGCGTATAGTACTGACCTGGCCTACTTACTTCACAGTAAAAGCTACTGGTGTGTTGTCTTCACTCAGGTGTATAGTAAGATTACTGTTACACAATAGTTACAGCTGTATTTTAAAAAAACCCACTTTATGAACAAAAAAGACCCAGTTCGAGAGGTAGGCAAGTTCCATATCCCTTTTACACATGGGTGATCTGTGAAACAAATTAAAGGGCTCTTCTCTGTCTTTGCCTTGTCCTGTCAATCAGGGTGAACAGCTCTTGTTCTTTATCTCCAAGTATTCTTGTCATGTGCCTCTTCCAAGCTGACATCCGAACTGCTGCACGTCCTCTTTCAGTATTTCAGAACACCTTCTTCTAAGTCCTTCTCATGGTCTTTGCCCTGAAAGTATTCACTCATCTGCTCTCTGGCCGACATACCCCACGTCTCGTCTCACATGACCCAAACATCTCTGTCTACATTCCTCTAGCTTTTGAGGAATGGGAGTACGGTTATCATGGCTCACACCACTTCACTGCTTAGCTGTGGTCACAGTAGTCTGTCAACTCTCATCTTTCCCAACACCCACTTGAGCTTTCTCATTACAGCTGTGTGGAGAAGTTGGTCTTCCCTCTTCCTCATTGACTAGCATCCCAACCCATTTGTCAGGGCTGGCCTATTTGTGATCTTACACACTTTGCTCATGAGTGAACTTGGTAATATTCTTATCACAGAGAATCCCCATTCGCTCCCTCTGCTTCCACCACTCGCACTTCACGTGGCTTTTAACATCTGCGTCCACATTCCCATGACTCAACACTAAAGGTCTTCAGATTGTAGAACAGACTCTGACTCCCTACCAGTTAGGTGCCTTGTTGTCACTTTCAACAAAGCATTGCATATATATTCTGGGTTTTAGGGAGAATGGGGACAGCTTGGCTCATTCATAAGCCATGTTATTCTAGTGAAGCTCTTCCTTATTCTAAGTCACTTTCCAGTTTGTATTTATCTTCATGGTGCAATATGATCTCACCAGTGAAACGCACGCTTTGTGCAGCATCTCTCCTAATCTCTTGTGTCAAGGTCAGCATTACAGTCAGAAATCAGCAGGGCCCTGATGTGGATCTTATGAACAGTGAATGACTCACTGTAGCCATAGCTGATTCTCAGTACTGTTGTGTTACATGTCCATGATGGTCAGAAGATATATCTCTGCCAGGCTGTATGGCCACAGGCAGTTTTCTAGGAACTCATTCATAAAACTCCCTTAAATCCACAGACAATAATTCCTTGCATTTCTCCCAGTACTTCTCCTGCAATATTCAGGCTACAAACCCTACATCTATCACTGACCTTCCAGGCATAAACCCAAACTGGTTGTCGCCTACTTGCCGCACCATCTCCTCTTGAAATCTTCCAAAAATTCTTTCCAGCCATATCATTATGTGACACATTAACTTGATGGATCAATACACGACATTGTTGCACATCTCCTGTATGCATGAAGATCAAGACCAACACGCTCTTCCTCCACTCAGCTGCCATTTTTTTTCAGTAAGAATTAAGCTGAAAATGTTCATCATCATGACCACTCCCTCATGGCCCCATGTTTTAAATGCCTTGACTGGTTCACCGTCTGATCCCACCACCTTCCCACAATCCATCCTTTTTAGCGCTGTTAGAATCACCACCATGCTGATACGTTTTGTGAAGTTTGCATATGTTTCCCTCAACGATTTCTTCACATTCTTTTCACTGAGCAGCTTCTCACAAAACCACTTTCACCTCCTAATGATTTCACTGTCTTCGCCTGTACTCTTCAGTTTTTATCTTTCACTCACTTCACAGCTCTCAACTCCTCTGTGCTTTTTTGCCCAGTCTTGGCTAATCTACATATTCTTTTCCCCACTTTCTTTGTCAGTTGTCCTGCATACAAGGTTTTAATTGCCTGGCCCTTAGCTTCTACAACTGCACTTTTCTCTGTGTTCTTTACAAGCTTGTATTTCTCATAACTCTCTACCATTTTTTTCCCCATCGCTTGAACCTTTCTTCCTCTTTCTCTATTGCCTCCTCAGCATCACGAGACCACTACCATACCTCCTGGCCATAAAATTTCCTTCCTTTTGTTTGGTCACAGGCACTTTGTGCCCTTTCTTAATGTCTTTGGCTGGAAAGCCTCTTGCGAGGAAAGTTATGCACAGGCTTAACAGCTTGCAGGACCAGGCCCTCCATGACTTGCCACAAGAAATGCAAGTAGCTAGTGGCTGAACTGGGACTAGAGTCCAGGACTTCCACCTCACCCTCCACCTTTCTGCTTTCACCACTAGAAACACCGCTTCCTCCTGAGGCATAGGGGTAGTATAACTCACTTTGGTAGACTATTTTAAATGAGCTTGAAAAACAATCCTGTGTTAATTCTGGGTCCCTTGGCATCTTGAACTCTAAGCTAGGACTGCATTGTCCTGTGTCAAAACCATGTCTTACACAACAGGGTCTCTAGGCTTCCTTAGACACCTAATCAGGAAAAAGAACCTCAGTCTTTATATCAACACCTTTATTGTAGTCTCAGGCAGCCTCCCATTGCTGTGACTGTAAAAAAACAAAGGGATTGACATTGCTCCAATAAAGGGCTTTTCTCCAGCCTCTTCCATTTCCCCTTCCCACCAGGGAAAGCAAAATGTGGTGCCTGGTAATAAATATAAGTAAAGTTAACATGCTCTATGGGGAACAGCAGGCTTGCATTGGGATCAGAGAGTGTTGTGTAGGTTGCAGCTGAAACACATGCATAGTCTGGAGATGTAAAAATGACAGCTCCAGAAGCAGCAGCACACAGCTGTGTCATATTCCACATCCTGTGTGTTCGCTGGTATACAGTGCTTGACGGATAGCCACATAGAAGACCAGGAATAGATCACAGAAAGTACTAGCGGGGGCCTGTTGCTAAGTTGAGGGTACTGCTTAGCTGGGCAGGTTTCAATGAGAGGCTTACGGGAGTCTCAGCAAGCTGTCCCAAAGTGGACAGACACTTACAGACTCTTTCAGAGAGACGCCTGGTTCACAGGGGGCTGGGATCTCAGACGCCTTTTCTGGGGCTCACTGAGGTTAAGGAAAAGGTGCCATTGAGTTCAAGGGATCAGGTCCCAAGGTGGAGTTTTTGAAAGCAGCTTGGCACCTAACTTCCTTGGGCTCCTTTGGAAATCCCATTCTCAGCTTCTGAAGTCCCTAGACACCCACAAAGCCTGTTGATATGGGGTCATCTTTAATTTCACACGCCTCATCTTAATTCAGAACAAGGCTTCTGATTTGTGGTAGTTTTGCTCCATTTCTGTCCAGCGAAGTCTGGGTAGAACGTTATGTCCAACGATGGGATTCTGCCCACCTCCAAGGAGACTGCAATTTTTTGCTCAAACAGACATAGCAAAACTTGCTTGTTGACAGATGTAGCCCACTGGTGAGTGAGTTGCAAGGCCCTCTCTGTGCTGACCTGCAAAGGACAGGAGGCTCTTACAGCCCCACCTAAAGTGGGCTGGCTCGTTAGCTCAAACTACAGGCACTCATGTTTTAACCTCTGGAGATCCCTATTGTGTAGGCCAAGATGGCCGCTCCCATACAAGCATTGCAAATTTCAGCTCAAAGCTTTGCAGAAATTTATGAGCATGTGAAAAGGAAACTTGCTTTGCACCCATAGAGGATGGACCCTGGCACCAAGTGCTATAAGAATCCATATAGGTGTCCATCCATAGATGTACTTGGGATGAGAAACTACACCTTTGTGAATTTGCTTTCAGACCAGCCAGCCTAATGTTAGGATTCATGATACACTTAGTGGTACAGACAACAAAAAGACACATCCAGCTTCCACAGAGCCCAGAGTGCACCCTCCCCATCACTGCTTTCTGAATGGGGTCTTAAATTCCCAGACACGTCACACTGCTGCAGCTCCATGAGTGACAACAGCTCTTGGACAGTCAGAGATAGGAGGTGCTGGCAGTGTTTTAACCACTGTGTTTTCCCAAGACCTTCTCTAGGCATCGCGCATGGTAGTTAAAAGGCCAATGGCTGGTGTTCATGAGCGTTCACGGTCAGATATGCAGCCCTGTGACTGTGGGAAAGCGTAGCACCAACCGAGGACTTGGAGGATCTACATTTGATGTGGGACCTGGTTCGCACTCCCGGGCAGTGGGCTCTATGGTGCTTAGTATGCTAAGGCACTGCCTGCCTATATGCACGTGGCTGAGTTTTCTTATGACGGGGCTGGAGCGATAAAGGTTTCATGGGAGCCAGAAATAGACCAGAGCACAGAAATCTAGGAGTCTTGTGGAGACTTGAGAGAAAAATAAAAGTCTGAGCAGCAGAAGGATACAGAGAGACGACTTGATAACTCCCAAACACAATAAAACCAAATTAAAACATTTTACATTTCAGATAACAGCTGAGACCTAGACTACCAGAAGGCCAGGAAATTCTGAAATAAGTCTGATGCAGCAGGCTATGGCCTGCTCCTACTGATGTCAATGGGAGCAAGACTGGGCTCCTGCCCCAAACTGGTGTCCTTCTGGTGGCTCAGTAGAACAAACAGCACATCAGCAGCTACCACATCCCCACATGCTGGTAAAATGCTACCATTTCAGCTGAACTTATGCTGTAACTTCTCTGACTGCACTTTTCAATATAAACCAAGGCTCAGCCAGGCCTTCTGGGGTATGGAAATACCAGTGGTGCCCGTGAAAGAAAGTCAGGTTTCAGAAAGGGCTCAGTTTTCTGCAACAACAGCTTATGTATGCAAGAGGGTGGCCAGGCTGCTACCAGGTGGTTGCAGCCTTCTCAGCATATAAAAGCAGCCTCTAGTCACGTTCAGTAAAGATCCCTTTCG
Source organism: Podocnemis expansa (assembly GCA_007922195.1). Classification (NCBI taxonomy): domain Eukaryota; kingdom Metazoa; phylum Chordata; order Testudines; family Podocnemididae; genus Podocnemis; species Podocnemis expansa. Next base: position 16,366,664 of record ML682019.1, read on the forward strand.
CATAGTGCTGCCTGCCCACTTCTCTCCAGTGAAACTGTGCACACTTGTTCTTTGAAATCAAAAATGGAATACTCTGGTAAAATAGCAAGAGTCAGCTCTGCACTGCAGCACATGCATGACCAGATTGTGATCACTGATCCGCTTATCGACCTGGCTCATGACTTGTGAAAAAAGCAGTAATGTGTAGACATGTGCTTAGTATCTAATTTCACAGGCTGCCTAATGAAATATGACACGGGCAGGAGCTTCTATTACATGGGTGCCTATGTGTTATCACCCCTATTTCACAGATGGGGAACCTGAAGCAGGGTACATGAGTTAAGATCACGGTGACTCTGGTAGTCAGACACAATAGGAAGGTTTCAAAGCATGCAGCTTTTCTTCGAGACTGCTTAGATACATTCAGTAATAGGTGTATCAGTGCCGCAGCACACAACTGGTTGGAAACCTTTTTGCCCTAGCCTGTCAGGGGAGGGCTGGCGGCCACTGCCCCCTCGCCACCCAGTGACTATATATGTGGCTGCCGCCCGGCCCCTCCTCAGTTCCATTTTTTTCTGCTCTCAGCGACAGTTCTTGGAAGAGCCCGCTCCTTGCGATCTCACAAGCAGCCTGTCTCTGCCTTACATGAGTGACCAGCTCGACTGAGAACACCTTTTCGTGAACATCATTCCACAGAAGAGCGCTTCTCCTATCGAGCATGCAGTCTCAGACCAGGAACATTGCTCCCACTCTCCGCCCGCCATGCCAGGGTTTAAACCTTGTGCGGCCTGCGGCAAGGCCTTCCCGCGGGATGACCCCCCCACAAGAAGTGCCTCCGGTGCCTGGATGAAGCCCACTTAGTCACCGCTTGCTCTATCTGTCAGTCCTTTAAACCTCAGACAATTAAAGACAGAGAGCAAAGGTGCCATGTGCTGGCCTCCAGGCAAGTGCGGCAGCTTACCCCCAAAGCTTCGGGGAATCCTTTGGTGCTATGTGCTAGGACAGCACCAGTGCCTTGCGGCGCCGCTCTCCCGGAGAGCATAAGAAGATGAGCTCGGTACCAGTGTCAGTACCAAAGCATCGGCACTGACCTCGGTCCCCCACATGGGGGTCACCACCAGACCGGCAGGTGTCGGTGCTGGTCCCTACCACCCCGGATGCCTTCAAGGCATCAAGGACACTCCTCCTCCTGCCAATGCCTCCCACCCCGGTACTCCCCAAGAAGAGGGGCAAACCAGCCCTCGCTTTGGGAACCTGGTTGCCCCAGCAGCGGCACCAGACACAGACTCCAATCTCGGTGACCAGTTCCCTGACATCAGAACTTCCCACGCAAGAGGGCCCTGGTACCACTAAGTCTTCTCTCTGGCACCATATTACTCTGCCTTCACCGACGCTGCCGTTGCGGTTCCAAGAGGCCTCCTGGTCTCTGAGTCTGGAGGAGGGTGTCTCGAGGGGGAGCAAACAACCGCGCCAATGGCCTTTGGCACCGTCCCCTTATAGGTACTAGCCTCACGAATCATCCCCCCAAGAGACTCCGACCGGTTCTCGCGGTGCTCGCACCAGTTCCTCCGGCACTAGATAGGGCCTCAAACCCTATGCCTTGTTCCTACACTGGGGATCTCACAGCACCCTTCAACCTCCTTCGCCATGTTTCCACTCATGTGGGGTTGGAGGTTCAGTCCCTTACAGAACCAACTGATATTTTATTCGGGCCAGTGTTTACTTCTGCTGTCCCTATTACAATTCCCCTTCACCCCTGCATATGAGACCTTGCCATGTCCCGCTGGCAAGCCCCGGGCTCCATTTCCCCAGTATCCAACACAGCAGGCCTTAAAGAGCTGGTCCCAGAGACGGAGTCTCCCTTCCTTACCCACCACCTGGCATCATCTCAAGGGATGGTGTAAGCAGCACTGGGCCCACTGCAGGTCTCCCGTGACCCCCTCCCAGCATCTATGGATGCGAGGGGGTTAGACCTCCTCGGGCAGAAGGTTTATTCTTCCTCTGCCTTTCAGCTACGGGTAGCCAATAACCAGGCCCTGGTCGCTAGACATATGATGGATATGTGGGAGTCCATGAATAAGTTTAGACAGCTACTCCCGCAGGAGAATAGGGAAGACTATGATGCCTTCCTAGACGAGGGCAAAATAGCGTCCCAAGACCTTCTGTTGTCAGCTTGGGATGCTGTAGACACAGCTTCCTGTATCTAGGCTTCAGTCATGACCCTTTGGCGGGCAGCCTGGCTCAGAGAGGCAAAGGTGCCCTCCGCCTCCCACCAGGTTATACTCAACCTGCCTTTCAAAGGTGGTTCTCTCTTTCTGGCTGAGATGGATGCCATGCTCCATAGCATTCAGGACCCCCGGGGGAGATAAAGTACTTGGGTCTGCTGCTTTCGCGGCCCCCATCCAACCCCCTAGTCCATAAGGGCCGCCGAATGCCCTTCCTTATGCCTTCCAAAAGCTGCTCCGCCAGGCATATTGGCATTCTAAATGTATTTTCCTCTTAGTTGATGAGCCTCTGGCCCTATCATCTAGTGGGGGTTGCCAACTACTCCCCATTTCGGGACAGCACTATCTGGCCCATTGAAAGTACTAGGAGGAAAACACCTGCCCTGGGGGGGGTGACCCTGACATAAGATCCTAATGCAGGGTGCTACTTTCCTTCTTCTAGAATCACCCAGTGGTTCCATCGGGATCCAGAAGGACCCTATGGGTGGGGGACGCCCCCCTCCTGCCTCTCCACAGTCAAGTTCTGCGGGGTTAGGACTGGAGGGGCCATTCCCTCTCTCTCCAGCTCCCTCTCTATCCCCTGCCCCATAAGAGAATGCACTGTCAGGTTATATCCACGAGGGTTGTAAGCCCAGATTCTCTGCACCCTTCACACCCAAATGACCAGATGGGATCTGTCTCCCAATGGTTTCTAAAACTCCCTCCTCTTTCCTGGAAAGGTGCTTCCCTTTTCAAATATTATGTTGAGTTTTCTCAGGGTGGTTCCCTTCACACTATTCCCATCCAGAGGTACTATTTCCCACCGTGTGGCTTGTGATTCCTAGCTGCCGGGCACTCATTTTGTTTGTGCCTTGGGCAATTGCCAGTTGTTTCCAATAAATAAGAATAGGCAATAAGGGAAACAACACAACCCCTACTGATTGGCCTACTGTTTCGGCAGGTCCGGTCCCCTCCCATCCCCTCTCCTTCCCGGACCAGTCTAAGTCGTCCACCTTGGGTTTATTAGCCCCCATCAACTTGGCTATGTCTGGCCTCGGGATTCTAACTGAGGGATCAACAAGCCAGTAGTTTATGTTTGTTTAATGAGTAATTTCCCAGGTACACATGCCTCTTATCCTCTGATTAGAGGCCTCATGGGTTGTCAACCCTCTGCGCAGTTATCCCTCTCCCTTTCTCATCAGGCTGCCCGCAGTTACTGGGGCTAACATGCTTCGAGGGCTTCTCTCCACTGTAGGTTTGCCTGCTCGATTTTCCTCCTTCCTCTTTCTCTCCACTTGGGAGAGAAATTCTTAACCCCTTCATGGCAACAAAGTCTCCCTTGCTTTGCCATCCACACATACCTGAACTGCTGGGTGGGCATGGGTCATATATTGCTAGAGCGGATCGGGATAACCTGGAACTCTCACATCCATTGACTCCGTTTTCCTAGTCCCCAGAAGGACACTGGCAAATTGAAGGAAGTCACCCTTCAGAGGGCCTTTCTATAGGTGAGGAAATGCACCTATGAGCTAGCCCTCTCCCACCTACTGACAAAGCAGATTCATTGACACTGGGAGTCTATCAGATTCCTCATAAATTGGCCGGGGTAGTCTTTCAAGTGACCCGCTTTCCCAATGTGGGATGAATCCCCATCTAATTTCAGGTTTGACCTCTTCCTATCTTTCTTAGAGGCGGGGGCATCGTCCCAGGCCCCGCCCCTGGCTCACAGGCCCCACCCCTGGCCGCAGGCCAAGCCCCCTGGCCAGGGACAGGGCCGGAAGTCGCCGCGTGCCGCCACAAGCAACTGGGCCCCACATCCCCGGCCGGAGACGGGGCCCAAGTGGCCACCACTGCTGAGGGTGGCCGAGCTCCGGATCCCTGGCTGGGGATGGGACTGCCACGGCCGTGGCCATGGGTGGCTGGGCCCTGGATCCCCAGCTGGGGACAGGGCCAGGAGTGGCCTCCACGGTCGAGCCCCAGATCCCCAGCTGGGGACGGGGCTACCATGGCTGCGGGCTGGACCCTGCGGCTGCTTCTGGCCCTGTCCCCAGCCAGGGATGCGGGGCCTAGCCTCCCACGGCAATGCTGCAGCTTCTGACCCTGTACCCGGCCGGGGCGGGGCCTGCAGGCCAGGGGTGGGACCTGCAGGCCGGGGGCGGGACCTGGGCCCATGCCCCAGGTCCCTCCCGGGCCAGTAACGCCCCTGGGTGGTGTCTATCATCTAACACCTCCAATTACTTGCCTTGGTGGACCAGCAAAGATCCTATTCCCTCTCTCTCTTTCTTTTCTCCTTGCTTCTTCCAGCTTCAAGTATTCGCCACTTGTAGGCCAACTTTTCTCCAGGGTTACATTAATTCTCCATCGCCAGTTAACAAACTTATTATAGACTTAAGACCAGAGAGTGTCTCCTGCTCATTCATCTTGGCAGATGCATGCCACCAACTGCCCAGGTCCATGTTTAAAGTTGCCTCCCCAATCATGATTCGGTAACTGTGCCTTCATTTTGACGCCTTATAATAAGATGACATTAGGACATCACTGCTCCTCTCATCCACAGGTCAGGGAGCACTTGAGTGACGTGGGCATCTCATCTTCCCCTCTTAGATCAGCCTGTTCTATCTCATGGGCTTCCTTGCCTAGGCCACGGTCCTTATGCCAATTCTCCAGGTACTTCCTATGGACCTTCATTACCTGGGTCACTGGCCTTTGTGGGGAGTGGCAGTGCTGAAGGTGGGAAGGAACCAACTCCACCCACCATCCATCAGCATGACTGGCAGTCACCTATTACTGAATGTATCCAAGCAGCGCTTGAAGAAGAATGGTGAGTTACTTACCAGTAACTGTCCTTCTTCAAGATCAGCTGCTCAGATTCATTCACAACCCTCCCACCATCCCTGCTACTCAGAGTTGGCGACTTTTAGGGACTGAGGAGGGGCCAAGCGGTAGCCACATACATAGCCACTGGGTGGTGAGGGGGCGGTGGCCACCAGACCTCTCCTGACAGGCTAGGGCAAAAAGGTTTCCGACCAGTTGTGCACTGCGGCACGGATATACCTGTTACTGAATGAATCCAAGCAGCCCATCTCTAAGAAGGACAGTTACTGGTAAGTAACCCACCGTTCTATACTCTAACACTGGAAAACTCCCTCACAAAGTTATAGGTTATCTTCATAATTCAAAAAAGCTTTTCCATGACCAATCATTCAGGGATATTTGCATGTTAATGTGTGTTGCAGAAGCACCATCCTCACAGCTGTATTGAGGATCCTGCTTCATTTTAGCTTAGAAATCAGGCTGAATCAGAGAAGTTTCTTTTGAAATCAAAGTTTACAGTGAGAACAACTACTTGAATTGGGTTATGGTAGCACTGACCAGCATCTCAGATACTGACTCACAGAGTGAATGAAGATGGAATTGAAAGGAAGTATTAGAAAACTGGAAAAGAGAATAACTCAGACTGCTGATGTATACACAATGATTGATTTTGCCCCTTGTGTTACTCTACATGGTTCCCAGAGTATTAGTCTAAATAGCAGTACAGAACAGCAAGTGCAACAATTTTAATTCTCCATTAGAACACTCATGGCCTACATATTCAGCCCAATTTCCATACATTATACAGCCACCACATCTCCCTGATTCCCACTGAAATCAACGGGACTCGTGCATGTATAAAAGCCAGAATGTTTCCATTTGTTGAGCATTATATGCTGTGGGCCAAACCCTCCTCCTGTTGCTACAGATGCAGCCCTGCTGACTTCACTGAGAGCAGAATTTGCCCTTGTGCTTACAGAGCTGTAGGGCAGACAGGGTAGCGTGAGACGGAAGAGGGTTAAGCCTCACAATTATGTCCCTGAGAACAGAAGCATACTTGGTGTAATAGGATCCCTGTCGCAGAGTCTTGTTGTCCAAGCTGGGTCATGTTGCTAGTGCCAGATTCCACTTTAACTAAGGGTTTGTCTTGCAGTACCAGACGTAATTGCATCCCGATGGCATTAGAAGTGGGGACATTAAAAACCAGCTCCCTCCTATTTCTAGGAGTTCGAGAATACGTAGGGTTACCAAATACCAAAGCATGGGAAGGAGGACAGGGAAGTACAAAAAGGAGGACGTTGGAGGATACATACACAGACGGGGCTCCACCCAGGCCCCCTTCATCCACCCAGCCACCTTAGCTACTGCCCACCCCACAAATGCTTGCCCCATTGATTATTTAACTCCAGAGAAATCTGTCTAGCCCAGGGGTAGCCAAACTTATGGAACTCAAGAGCCACACAAGTTGATTATTAAACCTTTGAGAGCCGTACTGAGGCCTATAGCCATATACTTTTACCTCCTCTAAAATTACTAAGTTTAAAATTCATTGCACACTTTAATTTTATCATAAAAAGAGGGCAAATATTGATCCTACTAATGTCGGATTCTAATAATTACTTACGGTTGTCAAGGCTGTTTCCCCACTCTGGCACTCTGAGTACAGAAGGTGGGGGCTTGCAACATGTCTTAAAAGCCACTGGCCTTAAAGCCTGATCTTAAAATTCTCCAAGGCCTCCAATTCCTGGCCTTGGAGTGGTATTGCTGCCATCACTCAAATGCAAAAACCTCTTGAAACCCAGGAAGGCACACTTGGGAATTCCTTCCTGTGAGGTACTTACAATCCTTTTTTTCCTCTCTCAGGAGAGTGACTAACCCCAGCTGGAATATCAGCTGGAAGTGGAACAGAATTCCCTCTAGTAGCTGGCTGTGCAGTCAGAGACACATGCACACAATCCTCTTGCTTTTCAGGACACAGAACCAGAGCTTACTTAAAAGGTAAAATATTTAATTTAAAAGAACAGATAAAAAACACAGAGAGTTGCTTCTCTGGGATTTAACTTAGGTAGTTACAGGGGAGGGGGAGAGGGTACATATGGTCTCAAGTTGCGGTCAGGGAGGTCGAGGCTGGATATTAGAAAAAACTTTTTTACTAGGCGACTGGTGAAGCATTGGAATGAGCTGCCAAGGGAGGTGGTGGAGTCTCCATCTTTGGAGGTGTTTAAGGCCCGGCTGGACAAAACCATGACTGGGATGGTTTAGTGGGAGTGGTCCTGCCTCTGGCAGGGGGTTGGACTAGATGACCTATGAGGTCCCTTCCAACCCTAGGATTCCATGATTCTATGATATACTCAGTACAGAGAAATCCAAAAACAAAGAAATTACCCTGACCCCATCTAAATAAACATTCCCTGTTCTACTCACACCTGGTCAGTAACAAACTTAACTTATCTTTGGTAAGGATGTTGCTGGATTCTTCCTCAGGCCTCTTTCTGGCCTCCTCCTGATCCTCCCAGGAGCTCTGCTGCATCCAAACAGAACAGGAAAAGCTGCTGCTCCAATTCAAAAAGCTGTGCTTTGTTCCTATTGGCTGTCCTAGGACTTACTGACCAGAGCATTAACCCCTTCCTCCCCAAGGGTTACTACAAAGGTTACCATGAAAATTAGGTTTATACAGTAAAAACTTATCTGTTGCTCAATGTAGAAGACTGCAGGCTAGTGGTAAGTTATTTAAATGTCTGTCCATGCCACGCTTCTCCCACCATCCCCGACCATGCTGCACTTCCACCCACCGTTCCAACCCCCTCCTGAATTCCTAGGCTGGGACTGCTTTCCTAAATTGATTTGCTGACATTCTTCTGGGAGCCACACTTTTTCATTCAAGAGCCATGTGTGGCTCCCGAGCCGCAGTTTGGCCACGCCTGGTCTAGCCCCTAGTCACAATGTGAGATGAATTGCAAGAACAGCAGCTCAGGAATATCAAATGAATGGCTTAAGTATTTTTCATCTTCACTTTAAAGTAATCATAAAGCCAGACACTTTAAGGAGTCACAAAATTAAGTATTTAATATGTACATCAAGGTGCAAGGAGAATCACACTGCAGAACTCATATCCAGATTGATATTTTTACATTATGAGTTGCAAATGGAAGCAAACCTCCAATAAATTTAATGTAGTAATTATGGACAAGATTGAAATCAGCTTTAACACAGTAAGTTCCTTCACAGAATTCCCTCTCATTATTTGACACATGGAGGGGCAGGCCCTCGATTACATGAAGTCTAGCAGAATTTGAAGTGTTGGCTTCTAAAGGAAAAGTAATCTGTCAGCAGTATTCTCCCCATGACCTGAAATTAGGGGTGTGGTACATGGGGTGTTCTGGGGTGTAGGGGGTGCTCATTAATTTGGTATAACACTGTTACTAGCTGACAACTGGGCGTGTGCGGGAGAGGGGTAGGGAAATCCCTATCTAGCCTCAGTTTTGAGCTTCACTGTGCAGTATGTAAAAAAAAAAATCACAGACAAGCTGTTTAAGTTTTACACACACAGGAAAGGAGAAATCAGAAGAGGTGAGAGCTGCTGGTTTTTATATGCAGACATGCTTGAAATATAACCATTCAGCTAAAATGCAAGTTCCTAGAGACATCATATCCTACTATGTCCGCCATAAACCATAGATGGATACATATCTTTTATGACAGTTGACATTTTCTGTTTGCTTTTACATGAAATACACATCAAATGGGGGGGGGACTATAATTAGATGTTTTTGACTATCAAACACTCCACCCAAGACAACAGCACCTATTCTTAGATGCAATGATCAGTTTTTTCTTAAGTATACTAAAAGAAACACTCTCCCTAAAGTAAAATAAAAATAAACATAGAATATATAAGCAAAAGGCAAAACCAAGCTGCTTGTTTTCTGTGATTTGACAAACTACTAACAAAGGGACAAATATGGAAATACTTGCTCAGTCAAATTTCCCACTGACTTCATTTAAACTACAGGAACTGGCCGAGCTCAGCAGCTACTTCAGCACCTATAATACTTGCACATCGGTGCATTTTAATAAAATTTAAGGAAACATCTATAGAGAACTAATCTCATCTTGGAAAGGAGAAGCAAATCAAGAAAAGGAAAATCATTTGAATTCAAACCTCCTCACAATACAAAGTGAACTTTCTTTGACCTATAAACAGAAGATTTATTGCAAAAAGCCAATGCCCATTAGGAGGAATAAAGATCTGGTTTAGCTGAGCCATTATAGAAAGAAACCTCCCCAGAAACTTTAAGCCAAGTAAGGGCACCAAAGCAGAAAGTGAAGAAGCAGCCACAAGGCACCACAGAGACCTCATCAAGCTGTAGAAAAGCCCCAGCCTCTCCGAAAAATAAGATCAAGCCTTTCCCAAAATCCGGGGGGTGAGTGGACCTGAGCTAGAGCCTTGGGAAGAAGCCGCGGGTAAGGAGTGGAAGCAACAAGGCAAAGCCAAACCATCCCTGGCTGCAGCCAACCCCACCCCAGCCAGCCAGCCTTCTTCACTGCCAATAGACATGCAGGGGCCAGCAAGGGATCCTCTCCAAATTCCCAACCCCACCAGAAGCTGCAGCTGCTGGGCTGAGCAGCAGGAGAACACGTTGGGGAGCTGCACGCTAGTGCGCACTTCTATTTTTAGAGCGCTGCCCTGGCGTCCGGCAAAAAGCCAGACAAAATGCACTTTTTCAGAAATGCCTGGAGGACAGAGGATGGCAGGGCAAAAAGGAGGCCATATCCTCCTTTTGCCAGACATCTAGTAACTCTAAGAATACGCAATTGCACAATAAGAAGCAAAACCACATACACCTGCAATTCAGACACATGCTAATGCTGACAAGTTCCAAAGGGGTAGCCGCATCAGTCTCATTCCGCAAAACAAATGCTTTTAAAGACTAACTAACTTTTAAAGACTAACAAATTTTAAAGACATAAACTTTTAAAGACTAACAAATATATTTATCACAATAGCTTTCATGGGAGAACAAAGTGGGCTCTATACATTGTTCATGGGCTACACCCCAAGCCCCATCTTCATCCACATCCTCTGCAACACCCTGGATTTTGACTGTCAGTCACACATTATCTTCTTAACATCTGATAAGCTTTTGCTGATATTGTCCTCTCCTGGTTCTCTGCATTGTGATTAACCCTGTCCATCCAGCCTGGCATCTCGGACCATCTTTCCATCCCTCCTCATTACCTCTTTCATTTTAGATTGTAAGTTCCCCAAAGCAGGGCCCAGGCCTTCCTCTACGCTTGGTGCCTAGTACAGTGTAGGTGCTGTAACAATTCAATAATAAACATAATTGTATTTTTCTAGATACTGGCCATGGGGGAGAGGGTAACTAGCACTTCCAGAGGAGAGCTAAAGTGCAATTTAGGCAGGTGACCTATGTTATGCAGGATAGTCACAATGGTTTTGGCATTATAGTTTAGGAATTTATAATCTGCTCTGCAGAATATAAAAATGTAAACCAGGAGTTACTTGCCCGAGGTCAAACACTGAGCCTATGGAACAGCTGGGAACTGAACGCCAAGCTCCTGAATTCCAGCAAAATGCCTTAACTACAAGCACCTTCTTCCCCTGCCAGCACCTGCAGGGATGCTCCTAATTTGTATAAAACAGAGCTGATCACACATCCTTCCTCCTTCAGTGCCAGGCAGCCTGCACAGGCTATGGCTGCTCAGACAAAGGCAGAACTTTCTGCACTCAAACCTGTCATCTCTGCTGAAAATGCAGCCTGCTGGCTCTGTACTGCACAGAAGTCCATGGGCCATATTTACCCACTTGCATGATGTGGGTTACCTTGCCCTGGTGTAACAGTGTAGTCGGACTGACAAAGTGACCAACTCATGTTCATCTGACTTATGTTGCCTATAGAGTATTGAGTAATACAGTGAGCTGCCTCATTAATTGACATGCTTTATTTAAAGCCTACTGTGAGAAGCATCCCATGGGAGAGATGTTGTGCATTAATTTGCACTATATTCCATTTTCTTTCATTCAGCTTTGGGACTTGTGTCCGGTGGCCACTCAAGTGCTTCTCTAGGGTCCAATTCCATGAGGTGCTGACTGCCGTCTGCCAGGTTCAGAGCTGAAAGTAATCAGAGTGGAGGGTGCCCAGCACCACACAAGACTGGATCTTTTATCACGCACAAAAACCACTCTGTGTGTTAAGCCACAAGGGGTTAACCCAGCACAAACTGATTTCCCTTGTAAACTAACTTCTTTGGCTTTGTGACTCACCTTCCTCCCCCTCCTACCCAGCACAGACTCATTGTGGTCCCTTCCTTGTAACTGCATTTTCTTTTCTTGAAGAAACTTTGCTTCATGTTTATCAATGGACAGGACAATAGTCAGGAAATGTAAAAGGCAGAGAGCACTTCCCTTCCTGGTCTAAAACACTGGCAGAGGAGCTGCAGGGAGCTTCAGGATGTTGCAAAGCGTAATTAATATTTGTAATGATATAACTCATATTTGTAATATTTGTATTACTTTCATGCCTGCATTGCAAACTATAATCCACAGGCACATAAGGACAGTTTTGTGACCTAATATGCAATGAGGGCCCCAGTCAACAGATATCTTTTCTCTGCCATGGCTTTACGTCATAATGCCACCCTAGCGTGGGACAGTCTCTATCTTCATGTGACAAGGAATATCCCATCAAATCCTCCTTCAAACTACTGCTCTTCCAAGAAGTCTGTAAAAACCAGTCATTGCTAGATTTCTACCCACACCTCCAACTCATTGGATGGATTCAGAATGTACTCCCCAAAGAAAGAAAACACTAAATTAACCAGTACTTTGTTACAGCTATGAATTACAATGGCAGTCCACAATTTTCTGATCAGATCTTTGAATAGGACATGTTGTGAAGGATGTGTGAAACATGTTAAGCCCCAGAATGGATATACCAAGTGAAAATTCCTAAGATTTCACTGGAGCAATGTCTGCAGAGATATCACAATATTTTCTTTGCAATGCTTCACTGTCGGAATTGAAACAAACACATCAAAAAGAGACTATTAGAATAGTTTACGCAACAAAGATCTTACATCAAAGAAGACAAAACCTTGCCCAGTTACAGGCTAAAGTTATAATAATTGTAAGCCACTTGCCATTAAATTATTGCTTAATTATTATTAATAATAATAATTCAACTTAATCAACTCCAAATGTGGCCAGGGCTTCGCTTAGGTCAACTTAAACCCATACTGTAGACATACCCAGGGAGTGCAAGGAAACAATGAGACAGAGGTCTTAGCACACCAGCTGTCTAACCACTACCAAGTATTATGCAGGTGTAACCCATGTGCCTAAATAGGTGCAATCTCTTTTAGGGACCCTTATGGCTGGGTTACGTTGCTGGGCAGATTTTGCAGCCCAGAAACCAGAAACTTCTGGTAAGAGGGTGAGGGAGCACACTGAGCATGCTCCACAAGTTTTATTGTTATGCTGGAGTTGCATACCCAAGGAGAAGCCTGAGAGGAGCAGCTTGGAGAGGAACAAACAAGAGAGCTGCAGAGGATATTGGCTAAGGGACTCAGTGAAAGGAGCTGAGCAGGAGTGGACTGCAGGATGTTTTCTCCCAGCTTTCGACTGCTTTGCAGGGGAGTTGTCTGCAGTGGAACCGAGAGCTGGATGGCCAGTGACTTGATTGCATGGTGCTGGCTGCACAGGAGGAAGAAAGGACTGCATGGCATCTGCCTGAAGATTCCTGCAGCTAGAGAGGATGAGGATTGCTTTCGTTCTGCATTCAAGCCCCAAGGACTTAAAAGACTGCAATTGAGATAAGGGTGACTCCACCCGAACTTTGGGACTCTTGGGTTTCTTACTGTTTTGTTTAAATGTATTATGGTTCTTTAGGATAAGGTGTGTTTAGTTAGTTAATAAAGTTCATTGTTATGTTTCTGTTGAGTAATAGTTTAATTTGGGATGGAAACTCTGAGCAGTCTTCGCTGTGAGTCCTTTTAACAACTGAATCCTGGCTCTCCAGTTGCTTTCATCAGGGGTTTTCTCTGTGAGGCACTGGAGAGGGGCAATTGAATGAATTTGAGCCCACCCTAGCAGGTTACACAGGCATCGTGGAGAAGGAAAGTTTTAAGAAGGGATTTGAATTTGGACAACAAGGTCATTTTGTGGATGTTTATGGAGAGCTCCTCCCAAGCGTGAGGAGCAGTCTGGAAGAAAGCATGAAGGTGCTTGTTTGAAAACAAGCGGGTGAGGAAGACTGTCATTGTGTATGGCTTACTGAAGAAGCTCATTTCACGTCTAGCCCTAACACATCATTCAACACTGAATCAGCGGTGCTGATCCTAGCAGCAGCAGTTGGATGGTTGCACACATCCCGCGAAGCCCGCATTGCAACTCTTCCAAAGATATGGGAGAATGCAGTGTGGGATCAGTAATGCAATCAGCAAGCAGTCTCTGTGACAAGAATGAGGAGCCAAGCTGATGAATAGTGACGAATCGTGTGAATATCTTTATGTGAAATATTTCAAGAAACAAAAAATGCAAGCGCTTATGTTAAAAGCAGTTCTTGTGTCAGAGGGAAGTATGGCTGGCCTCCTAAGGGACAGCCCCAGACTATGGGAAATCTTGTCTGTCTAACTTTAATCTCTCTGTCATTTTTCTGAATCCACAGAGTAAACTTCCTTCCTGCACCTTCTGCAGCCACTCATAGGGGAAATCATATACAGAAGTAAAGTGAATTATCCTGAATAAAAACAGGATGTTTTACCCAAGTGTTATTTAATCATGAAAAAATCATTTTAAATATAGGAAAGGGAATGAAAATGAGTGTTTAAAGGGCCTAGCTGGGCCTGTTCTGAAATGCTCAGTCCCTGTTTTCTTATACCGGTACCTCTGGGCTTTGCTCTCAAACTAAAGCATACACAAGGTGTATGAATAGCGGTTTCTTTACTACAGGGAGAGAAAAGTTGAATAGTGGTCTGAGTATAGAGGGGATTTATGATCTCATTTCTCACACTGGCTCTGACAATGACTCCCTCTGTCAGCTTGAAGAAGTCACGGCACACCCCGTGCCTCAGTTAGTCCATCTGTAAAATGGGGACAGTTCCTAACAGGGTATGTGGCAAGCAACATGCCAGGAAGTAAATGCTCATTTCTATACAGATCTCTGCAGATGTGTTCACACCACAAAAATTCCCATGGAAACCAGCATCCAGGATCATCAGAGGCCAAGGCCAGACTGACGCCTGGTGACTGATCTCTAGCTTTAGCTGGTCAGTATTAAGGTACTCAGCCGGTTATTACAAGAAACTCGTACTGTCGCTGCTCCTGCAGTACCTGATCTATCGGTTATAAAGGGCCTTATTTTCCAGGTCTGTCAGCACAGCATCTTTGCATCATTACATTCACACAGAAATGAGGCTAACCGGGCAGTTCAGACTACTGTCTTTGTAGCTTGGGCGTTGCTGGGACGAAAGACCATCTTTCCAACGAGATGAACGACCCCCCCCCAATTACAGCATCACCCCATTATAAAATAAAGCCTCTCCTGCATGCACAGTTAATTGTGTCGAAACATCCAGAGAGCCCAACACCATTCACATCGGGCAGGACCGTTTTCCTCCTAACCCAGCTCGGAAGGCTCAGGCCAGCAAAGGTGACACCTGCTCCTCCAAATGCTTCCTGTACCTCAACCTCGAAGGCGCTCAGCACATTTCTTTCTCCAAAAGTAAAATTCATCATAACAAATCAGCCACGAACTTCCTATTTCTCTCTGGGGACATGCGATAAAGCGAGTTTCTCTTGAGCTTCTCCAATTCTGGTTGTTATGTTGCTGACATGGCTTAGTGGCGGTAGGGTCTCAGTTTCTCTGGCTCAAACTGTTTACTAGCCGATCTGGAGCATTATTAACTCAGACTCTCACATAACGGTGGATGCTTATGTCATCTATTAATTGGTTCCGGCTCCAGTGCCTCTGATTAGCAGAAGCTGTGTCCTGTTTTTCCCTCAGAATCAGTACAGGCCACATTTGCCCAGGAAGCAGCTGAGGTCCTTACTTCGTACAAGCGTTTTCCTCCTCATACGTGTTGTCTTTTCTGAGATGAACAATGGAGTTACCCTCAAATTTTGATGATCCTTCTGTTCCTCCTACTGGAAACAAATGCCATCATCAACTTTTGCATTGCTCTTTTCCCTCTAGATCTGATGTTCTCCTTCGCTGGAACTATACCTGCTCCAAAGGTGTAACTCTAAAGCCTATCAAAGACAGAGGGGCTTCCTCCCCATTATCTAGAACTTCCCTGAGATCTCCGCAGTGTGCCCTGCCATGTTCCCCCTAAGCTGTGCACATGCACACAGGTTGTGAAACCCGTGCACACAACAAAATAGAGTGTGCACAAAAAAAATTCAGGAGTGCTAAATCATTTCCATCTCCATATCAAAATAAAATCTAGATATTATTTGCATCATACACACTTGCTTTGTTGAGCTCACAAGGTTGACCACACTCACTAGAGTGTGCACAAATTTGGAGCGCACACAAATCTGCACAAAAGAAATTTCTTGCGCACACAGGCTACAAAAAATTAGAGGGGATATTCAGCCTTGCAGTGCCATGCTGGATTTTGTATGTATTAATAGAAGGATTATAGGGCTCCAAACAGCATCAACCAGGCTTGGGGCTACATTTCGGTACAAAACATTTTGCTAGCAAGTTCTGCCAGGGTTCCCTCACTCAAGCTGCTCCCCTTAAGGTCAGGAGGATCCTGCCTGGTTACACCTCATTCCACAAAGATGGCAGGGATCCCTTCCCCAGCTGGTCTAACGGCAGGCGGTGGGAGGCCCACCATGGCGGGGCTGTTGAAAAGCCAGCAAAGATGCCAATTATTGTGGAAGTACCTAGGAGAGGCAGTCAGGGACCAGCACCAGTGCTTAGTTTATGCTAGGGCTTCCTCTGCCCCCCTAGGTCCAGCAGTTCACAGCCCTAGCATGCTCAAAAAAAAAACCAAATTGCTGGAACCAGTATTCTCCCCAGGACTTGAAATTAGGGGCAGTGTGGAGGCGCTGTTGGGGTGCTCACTAAATTGGTCTAACAGTGTCACGAGGTGACGCCTGGGGGGTGTTGGAAAATTCAGGGGGGTGTAGAGGAAGGACTGGGGGTGTAGAAGGGCACTCACTAATTTGGTGTCACAGTCACTAGCTGACACCTGGGGGTGCTGGGAAGTTCAGGGGTGCAGGG
>ML682019.1:16387912-16461709 GCA_007922195.1 Podocnemis expansa
GGGGGGCGCCGGGCAGTTCGGGGGCGCTGGGGAGCCCGCTCACAGCGGCGCCCGGCCGGTCTCTGCCCCGAGGGGGCGGCGGCGGTGGGGGTGTCCCGGCCGGGCTGGGCTGGGCTGGGCGGGCAGCTCCCGCCCCTCGGAGCGGCCGGAAGCCCCCGGCGGGGCTGGGGCTGGAGGCGGCGGGTCGGGGCGGGCGGAGCGAGGAGGCGGCGGCGGGGCCGGGACGGGGACGGGGGATCCGGCCCCAGCGCATCGCGGCGCGGCGCAGCCCGGCATGTTTGCTCGGCGCCAGGCGTGGGGCTCCGGCGGGGGCCGGTGACCGGGCATGGAGGAGGAGGAGGTGAGCGGGGCTGGGAGCCGGAGACGCGCCCCCGGCCCGGGGCTGCCACTTTGCCGGCAAGTTTGCGGGGATCGGAGAGCAGCGCCCGGCCCGGCGCGGGGACTTTGCCCCGGTGCCTCCCCGGGAAGCGGAGGGCGAGAGGCTGCTGGTGGGGCTTTGAAGGGGGGCTAAGCTGGAGGCTGCCTCAAACTTGCCTCTTTTGGGGCGCCTGGGTGGCCCTAGAAGCACCTTCGCTCTCCTGGTAGCTGGGGCTGGCACCCAAAGCGCCTTGCCCGGTGCGGGCGTGGGAAGCGAAACCAGGTGGATGGGGGGCATCGCCACCAGCTGGGCACCGGCTAGCACATGGCACAGACGCGGAGGCGGGCCGGCTACCCCGAACGCGCAGCGCCCTTCTGTGCGGTGCAGGTCAATCGCAGAGCAGAGGCAAGGGGCTCGCTTTGCGGGGGAGAGGGCAGGGTAAATGAAAGAAAGGGTTTCTAAAAGTTTCTTGCTTTTAAATGACACTCTTGCTGACTTTGGGCATCCCGCGAAAGTTGCGGAAGAGCAGTAGTTCTCTAGGGACGGGTCCCCCCCTGGATTTGCGACAGGAATGTAAGAATGACCAGTGGGCCATCGAGCCCTGGATCCTCTCTTCTGGCAGAGGCCAAAGCCAGACGCATCCGAGGCAACAACCAGAACAGGGCAGTTTATCGAGTGACCCTTCCTCTGTTGTCCAGTCGCAGTTTCTAGCGGTCAAAAGTTTAGGGACACCCGAAGCATGGTGCTGCATCTCTCATCATAGCCATTGATGGATCCATCTTCCAGGAACTCATCTAATTCTTTTCTGAACCAGGTCATACAGTTCAAAACATCCCTGGCAACAAGCTCGAGAGGCTGACTGTGTGCTGTGTGAAGTACTTCCTTGTTTTAAATCCACTGCCTCCTGGTTATGTGACTGGGTAAATAACACTTCCCTAGTCGCTTTCTGCAGACTAGTCATGATTTTACAGACCTCTGTGGAGCCCCTCGTTAGTCATCTCTTTTCTAAGACAAATAGTCCAAATCTTTTTGATCTCTCTTCATATGGAAGCTGTTCCATACGCCTAAATCATTGTGGCTGCCCTTCTCTGTCCTCTTTTTAATAGATCTTGTTTGAGATGGGACGACCAGAACTCTGCTCAGTATTCAAGGTGTGGTCGTATCAGGGATTTATTCAGCAGCATTGATATTTTCTCTCTTATTATGTATCCCTTTCGTTACAGTTCCTAACATTCAAGTAGCTTTTTTAACTTCCATGGCATACTGAACAGATGTTTTCTGAGAACCAGTCATGATGACTGCGAGATCCTTTCCTTGAGTGGTAACAGCTGAATTAGACCCTGTCATTTTTTATGTGTAGTTGGGATTATGTTTTCCAATGTGTTACTTTGCACCTAACAACACTGAATTTCATCTGCCATTTTCTTGCCAGTCACCACTTTAATGAGATCTCCTTTGTAACCCTGCACCGTTAACTATGGACTCGCCTACTTGAGTTATTTAATTTGGTTGGGTGAAAGCTATTTTTGTAACTTCTGAGTACAGGTATGATGAAACCCAGCCTTTCAAACGGAAACCCTTATTCATGCCATCTTGCCCATTCTCTCTGTTTAAAGATTTTGTACCTGTGGTCACCACCATCACACCTGAGCCACATAGATCAACAAGGACAGAGTGCTTTCTGGACTTCATGGGGCCATTAGCTCTTCTCCCACCTCAGGCTATGGGAGGTTCTCCTTGGGAAAAAGGTTGAATTTGGAGAGATGGGTGTGGCGTTATTTCTCTTCCCATGCACTGGTGATGTTCATGCACCTTTGGCTTGATGCTCAGTAATCCATCTGTACCGGGATTTATTCTAATACTAGGAACTTGCAAGCAGCTCAGACAAATGTCATGCTTTTTCTCAGATTAGCTGGCCACAGCATTATTTCCTCCTCCTTTCCCCAAATGAGAGTCGGTTGCCCATATATGGGCAAAGCTCCCATTGCTAACTGGAATGGGAGTTTAGCTTGCTTGACAATTTCAAGAATTGGGCCCTGGTAGATTTGAAGTTACTCATTCAAGCTGTGCTTTTCCCCTCCTTCATTTCAGGCTCTAAACTGTGTGGCAAGGCCCAGGGTTTCTGAAAACGCAGTAAGACAGCTGGGAGGCTGAAACGCAGCCCAAGTTGGTAGCAACTGAAAGTTGTTATTATCCACTGGCCTACATGAAATAAATCCACATCAGAAAAGCCACCTTCCAGATGGCAACCTTCTTAGCTGTTTTGGTAAGCGGGCCGAGGCCTGAATAGGCTTGGATGCTGACCGGTCCTAGCGGTGGTCATACCAGGTCAGGGGTGAGGCATGTTGGCAGGGTACTGAGAGGACAGTTTGCAGGACTGCCCTTTCCGGGTACTGATTTAAGTTTGCAGTTCGGCTGGCTCTGCACTGTTTACCAATGCTAAATTCACATTTCACAGGCCACTTTTTCAAAGCCAGCTTCAAATTCTGCACCCCTTGTAATTGCAAATGTATTTTCATAAACATGATCAGCTGTAGGTGGCAAAGGTTTGCAGCTTTGCTCATCTAGTACCTCATTTGCCACTGGAATTCTGACAGAAAATTAAATTAAAATACCTGGGCCTGCATGTGCAAGGTCAGATTCAGAGGCCAGGTTTTGGTTCCCTGAGTAAAAACTAGTATTACTAGAGGGCATTCATCAAAAGTAGAGTGAACCATTTCTTGTCATAGCTGTGCCTTTGATTAGTCAGAGTTTTTTACAGTCTCTATCTATCTGCTTTAAGTTAGGTTAGTGAAACAGAGCAAGGAAGGTCCGTATCTTATGTATAGTTAATTCACAAGCCACCATAGTGATTAAACTTTTTCTCTGCTCATAAGTAATGAAACTGATGTGGTTTTGTGAGACTGAAAATACTGGGACGGTAAAACTGGCTGCTTAAGTGTTTAAAAAATAAAAAGCCTCTGAGGTTTTACATCCCTGCTAAGATTTGTGAGCTAATGGTGACCAAGTTGCACAGATGAAACCCATGTTTGACCAGTAAAGTGTCCATCATGTAATTTGCAGTACATGAAATACTGAGAACACATCCTGTTCTTGGTGGTGTTTCTATGGACTTAAATTAGTGACAGGAGACACAGGTTCTGCTGCTAAATCTTGACAGATGTCAGTGGGGTTACTCCTGATTTACACGAGCATCAGAGGAGTACCTAGTACAGAAATGCCTTGGAAAGGACTCAAAGCATATACTGCCTTCAACAGAGAAATACCAGCACAAACCTGAATTAACAAAGTTGTGAATCAAGCCCAGGGACAGCAAGATTCCTTTGCTCTGGGATTTTTGGAAGTGTATTTTGCTACAATTGGTCTCTTTGCCTTATACTCCTGTTTGAGCCACATCCCAGGTCCTGGAGCACGGAGTGGAACTGGGGGTCCAGCCCCGGCTCTGGCCAAGCTCCCATTAACATTCGATTCTAATATTCTCTCTTCGAGAATGAACCCACCAAGCTGCCACGAAAACAGTCGACAAAAATGTCAGACGTGGTTTCTGACCAGACCTTCCCCTATTTCAATGGAACAGACATGAACGTTTAGTTCTGTTGGCATCCACATCTGTAACGTTACATGTTCCCTTTACTTCTTTTCATGTCTCCCAATCCCTGGGCAGGGGATTTCTGGATTGCACCAGCCCTGAAGTGATGCCCCTTCCTTGAGACTTGCCATCTACCCTAAGGAAGAAGGATGAGGCTCGTGGACGATTCCTTGTTTTGGCAGCTGGATGCCCCTTTGCACCACTGCAGACTGCTGAATTGAGCCCCAAGGGTTCTTGTTTTCAAAGAGGCCAGGGTGACAAGTTCAGGCCCAGATAATTCTCCCTCTCCCCGGATTCTCAGGCAGGGACTCTCTGCTTATAAATCTCCCTGCCTGATCGGAAAGAGACAGAGGCTAGCAGTCGGCACAGCACCTTTCCTGCACCCTTGTCTGGGAGCCTGCTCTGTGCGGCAAGGCTCCGTGCAGGCCCTGGCTGATGCTACGATTGACGGCTGCCACATCATCCCCCAACATCATTCCCTGGGCAGAAAGCAGAAACAGTGTCACAGCCCCAGGTTTTATTTGCTTTGCCACAGAAACCCTTGGCACTGGGAAACCCCTCTTTCAGAGCCTGGACCTAGTGTCCTAGCTCCAGTTCACATGGACACGGAGCAGGTGGTCCTGGTGCCAGCACCCAGGTACCAGCCTTTCACATGGATGGCTCTAGCAGAGCCCCTGAGCTATATGAAGATCCTGGAAGCTCTGCACAGTTCAGAGGCAGAACAGTACATTGCTCATTTTATGAATATAGGCCAAACTTGTGCCCTTGTGCTCCTCAGAGGAGTCTTTATTGGGGTCTTTCCCCTGTCAGTCTGTCTCTGGGGATTTCAGCACGGAGGGGGCAATCTCATTCTGCGATAAAGTCCTGGAATGATAAAGGTGAACAGTGAACATCACTGAGCCTGTAAAATTAAACAGCAGGTGGCTCCGCAGGGTGCACACAAGACCGGGACCTAAATATAAACCGTGAAAGCATACGGACTGCAAGGTTATGGCCCATAAAGTATTGCTTGAACACCAGCATAACTGCACATTGGCTCTTACAATATAAGGCTGATGATGAAAATGAACCAAAATGTAAAGAGTAACAGGGCAGATAGGCTTCTACAAGTCAGAATTAACAGTTTACATCTTTCCATCAAATTATTTTATTTAAAACCACAGAAACAACAGGAACGGGTGAGTTTTCAATATGCAGAGCTAAGTTACAGGTCTCTCATGCGCATCCTTGGATGCATTTTCCTGGCATTTCTGCTGTTCAATGGGCTAAGTGGTTATCATGCATGTTTTAATATTCTCTCAAAAAACTGCTAGAGTGCTGCGATTTTTGTAAAATTAAGCTCCTGGGGCCAGACAGACTCTCCTCCCAGTGTACATCCAGAGCAGCTCCAGTGAACCCAGCAGAATTACGCCAGTGTAAAACTTCTGTATGTCAGACTGGAGTCAGGACCTATAAATGGCATCAAAAGGCAGTTCATTCAGGAAACCAGCATGTCTATATCTGAGCACTCGTTGATGTTTGCTGAAGTGGCTGATCACAACAGAATACAACTTCCTGGCAACCTAAGTAGGTATGTAAAACAAACAAACACAGCAATTACAACATCTCATTTTCAGGAAAAGCTTTGCCTATACTCCCATCCTGTAGTGTGATATTTTCAGTCACTGCTTAGTGCGATCAAGATGGCACCAACCTAATGACCCAGCCATCAGAGATAAATCTCTCTAGAAATACATGCCAAAATACACATCTTAGTATTGGCCTGCTTTTCCACTGACTTCAGTGAGCACTGGGAGAAGGCCCTATACACAGAACAACTCCGTCACTTTCTCTCCGTCTCTCTGGTGGTGTGTCTGCCTTCCCCGCAGTTCCAGTTCAAACAAAAGGCAGCTGCAAAACAAGGATGTGTTCATCGTGATTCCAATTCCCGGAAACTGATTTGTCACCAAGGTTCACATCAGCTGACAGTGACTCTTGCACAAAGGTTTTGGAACTCATCCTTTCTACACTAGCTCTCTCTTTAATTGGTTCTGGCTGTGGGGGTGTCTGGTTTTGATCTCCATCTCTGTACATTGTATTTTTGCAGTTGAAGAAAAATAATGACCATGTTGCTGTAAAGAACTTCCTTCCTACAAGAAAAGTTGCGTTTAGGAACTCACGTGGACCATGTTAGGACGGGGTGGGATTCTGTCTTTCTTTTGCATGCTAATTTGACATTGCTAAGAAAAGCACAAAGCTTCCAGGGTTTATCTCAAGACAGCACAAACCTCTTGCTCCAACAGAATTTGGAGAGTCTAAGCCTGTGTTTCAATGCATCGTTCTCCTGAAACACACTGAGAATTCTGGGTCGGCCCCTGTTACTGTCACAAATTCACTGAAGCCCCATTAATGGGGGAGTTGTCTCAGCTGAAGATACCGTAAGGGATTCCCTCTACCTGTTCCCACGGAAAAGGCTTATAAAAAGGTCAACACTTCCAACAGTGACATAGATAGCGAGGGCATGGGGGAAGGATGGATTCTGTTTCTTTGGAAGCCTCGTCTTCAGTGGCAGTGGATATTCAAGAGCATGTCCTGAAGTTTGAAACGTGCTTGTGTTTTAAGTGTTTTGAGTTTAAAGGAGCATTGCTGACCACACTCTCCCCCTTCTGGGGTTCTTTCTTCCATCTGAAAAGTTTATTGGTATTGGATACATTTCATGGGAGTAAATTGTCTCCCATTGTAGGTGGGATCTGGGAAACAACTGGCCGCAAGAATGAAAAATTTGCATTCCTTGTGGCTCCCTAACTTTGTTGTTCTCCTCCACGTGCTGTATGCCTGCAGTCACAGAATCTGCACCGAGCCCACTGCTCTGGGACCTGTTCCCCCTCCCAGTCCTGAGATTTCTGGAGACAATCCTGAGAAATTCCATCTCCCACAAACATGAGATGAAGCAGAGTTCTGGGTTGGGGTACATTGCTGTAACCTGTGTGTGAACAAGAGACAGTTCTAAAAACCAGAGTCCTGATTCTGATCTTGCTTGCAGGGTGAGAATTAGGAGTAGCTGCCGTAGTGTCAATGGAAGGTGGCACTAGCGTGTGGGAGCTCCAAATCAGGCCCTGCAGCTCTGGAACAGAGCTGCTCTATGTCCGATAAACCCACACACACCTCTGCTTGTCTAAAAAGTGCCTCATGCTGATGGAAACTAAGACCAGCCTGGGGAATCAGTGAAAAAGATACATCAGTGTGCCAACAGGGAATAGAGAATGTAAACTGATTTGCCTACCAATCTTTCGTTAAACACCAAGGAAATTGAAAGGGAGCAGGGCTGCACAATGTTTGGACACTGATTTTGCTTTTCTGCATTGCCAGCTTCTTTGAATGTGCTTACAGCCCCCTTCTTCCCAATGTTTTATTAAGAAGGAGGTTTCCTAACGCTGGATTCCCCAAAGCAGCATAGAGGGCTTCCAGGGTGCCACAGAGACTGCTCGCCTTCCTCCCTTTCCCTATGGGTCAGGAGAGATCTTTGTGCAGAGGGAATCCTCTGGGTGATCCAGGCCCTAGGATCCACTCTAGCAGTGAATGGTGGGCTTGGAAAAGGTGGCTATGGCAAAAAGAGGCTGTGGAAAGGCAAGGATGAGTGACGAGATGAAGATGGGGGAGAAGGAATCAAAGTCAAGTGAGGTAGGAGCAGAAAACTTTGCTTGCAATAGCTATAAACGTCCCAAATAAAAGGAAATGTTACTTTAAACTTCCGTCTTTCCTGTTAGTCCTTTCAAGTCAAGTTCAAACCAGCACCTTGCAGAAGTTAGTCAATGCAGGCAGTGAGTCAGGAACAGCACAGGGCACAGAGCTAAGCCTTTAACCCTGAGGCTTTCACATCCCACGGTGCAATTCAGCCTAGCACTGTTAATACCAAAGTCTCAGAGCATTGTACTCAGCATGACAGAGGGCAGAAGGCCACAGGATTCAACAGGTGACAGCATCAGGTGTACAGAAGAAGTGACCAGTCTTCTGGGGCCAAATCTTGGGAAGTTTGGGGTAATTTCAGAGAGCAGGAGAAGGCCCAGGAAGTTTTCAGGATTCCCTAGAGTGGGTTAGGAACAGAGCTGAATTCAACTCCAGACAACAACTTGAGAGGTGAATGATGTTCTTCCAGAGCTGTGTGAGTGGATCCTGGCTGAGTTTTCCCTTTCTGTTGCAGAGGCTTTCCCTGCAAGGTGGAAGTCTGACCCCAGTCTTTTTCTTCAAAGTTGGAAAATGGTGATACAAGCCAAACAGGGCAAAAAGGACCTGCCACACTCTAACCAAGGGATTGTAAGGGTGGCTGCAGGCCCACCATTCTGCCAGGGCCTCTGTAGGAGGGGTGGGGGGCCCAGCACCTCTCCTCAGCAAGCCCATTGGAATAGGTAGTGACCGATAACTAACTCTGGAAAGGGCAACTAATAGTAATCTTCCCTCCCTGCTTTTTATGATGTCTTTCCAGGGTGTGAAAGAGGAGGTCCCAGAGAAACCAAAATGTGCTCCGACCGCCGACAAAGCTGGATGGATTAAGAAAAGCAGTGGAGGGCTCTTGGGATTATGGAAAGATCGTTACATCCTGTTGTGTAAAGCACAGCTACTGGTGTATGAAGATGAGGTATGGTTTGCTAAGGCAGTCCTGAATAAGGGCCCTATCTTGCAGGATGCGGGACCAGATCGGGTCTGGCAGCAGTGTGGGAATGGTTTGTCCTTCACACTTTTTGTCCAATTCATCCATTCAGCTTCTCAAGGAAAATCCTGGGAAGAAGGTTAAATGCAATAGATAGGAGACAGCTGGTGCATTTGAGGGTGTGCTCTAGTCCATATTATGAATATTTTCACCAGTGAAAAAAACTTGCTAGTGCTACCGCTAAATTTGAAGAAAAAGGTGCTCCATAAGAGAGTGGATTATAAAACTAGGAGCAGGGCGAAGTGTTTTTTGGTGTTCAACTTATAAACCTGAATTGCAACAAGCTGACTTCCCACCTGCTACTCAAGTGAATGACGCAGCCTTGCAGCTGTCTGGCAGCCTTCAAATGTCTGGCCTGCAAGGTTTCAAGCCTCTTCAGTATTTCACTTAGCCATTCATGGGTGTGGAGTGTGTTTCTGAGCGTTTGCAATCCTCTAATGCAGACAGAAGGCAGATCTTACTTGGCTTTTTCCCTTTGAATGGATCAAAAGCAATATTAAGCTGTACTGGAGCAGGACCTGATCCCACAGCCTTAACCCTTCTATGCACATCATCATTGGGATTACTTTCAGGTTAGAGGGTCAGGCTCTTTTTGAATATCATTTTCAATCAGTTGAGAAATGAGATCCAAACGAAATCTTCCTTCTGTCAATGAGGATTATACATGCCTGAAAACATAGGCCCCAGTGACGGGGCTTCAGTGAGACTGCATGCATGATTAAAGACTTCCAGACTCAGGCCTGATAGTCCATGATTTGCGTGAGATTTCTTGGGTTAGCAAGAGTTTGCAGCATCAGGTTTGGAAGTGTTAATGCAAAGCACCTAAAGAAAGTCTGTGCATTTTGTGCCAAGTGCACCAGAACAGTTGCATTACCATGATGATTTGAGGACGAGTAAACCTGAAAAACATTTTGGTTCTCTCTGTCTTTTATTTTCCCACCTCCCCCGAAACGTGCTACCTGCTGGAGGTGGTTTGACGTGATCGGCCAAGTCAAATGCCTCTGGGGGTGCCCCTGGCATTTGCCAATTTGTTCTGAGCAGAGCTGGTCAGAAAATGGAAATCCCCTTGTGCAAAGCATGATAGCTTTTTCATTTATCCCAAGTGGGGTCACAACAAGGCAAAATTATTTGTGGGAAGGGCTGAGCCACTTTGAGGGAATGAAAACCGAGTTTTTTGGCTTGGTGGCAGCTGATTGCCCCTATTCTCTGCTTCCTTCCACGGCTAGCTGCAGTCCTGCCCAAAGGCACTTGGTAATTTTACTTTCTCCCTGCAGCAAACTGGCATGTTACCAGGAGCCTCTTAGGAGGGCAGCTGGGGAACCTGATGGAAAAATCAAAATTGTTCTGCAAAAGTGAACACTTTCCCTTGGAAATTTTTGATTTTGCAAATAAAGGGACATTTTTGGCCAGAAATCAATCCTGATAGGAAATTTCCACTTCACTCTGAAACCATCAGCATCATGATGAGATTTTACAAGCAGTTAAATCAGCCCTTGACAAATGTATGTTTCTGGGCACCAGGGTGACCTGTTTTAGTAGCCTTTTGCCTAGCTCCACTACATAAATGTAATGGAGGAGAGCCCTCTGGTGACCAAGAGTAAAATTACTGGTGCCTGACTGTGACCCAATTTTGTCCATCCCTGATTTAAACAAGGAATGAAAATAAAATGCTCAGTAACAGCCAGAAAGTTAGGCATAAATTTATTACTTTGGACATAGGTGGCAGCTGTGTGGCAAGACACAGGACCCAGTGCTGCAAACTACTGAGCCTCTCCTGGTAGCTACAAGGTTCCCTGGGCTCCTGTTGACTGTGGATGAAGTTTCAAATGCTCAGACCCTCATGGATCTAGAGCTATGAAGAAGACATTGACTTTTAAAAGGGGCACCTTTGAAAACTAGATATATGGAAGTTTTTATCTTCACAGGAGGCAATGAGTAATTGTAAAGTAAGATTAATCTCCACAGACATTCAGGGGAAGGAAAATCCCCAGTCATTTAATGAGGTATTTTATTTTCTCAACAAGGAGTATGACAGTTATAACAACCAGGCACACTGTTTTCTGGTAGTGTGTCAGCTTGCGTAACATCCTATAATAAATTGCATCGGTAAGCTGGGGAGCTGGCTCATCCCACTATTAAAAATACAGGGTCACAAAAGGCTATTACACTGAAGCAGTGTATCTGAGCAGTGGAAGTTTCTGCAAAGTTAGCTGGTCATGTAATCAAACAGCATATGATTGTGTAGATTTACTGTCAGGGTTCTGAAGGCAATGACAATTTTTACTGAGGCATTTATAAAAAGGTCCCCTCACTGTAACATCTGAGAGCCTCAGAATTCATGCATTTGTCTCCACAGAAAGCCTGCATGGTAGGGAAGTGGTATTGTCTCTGTTTTGCAGAGAGAGAACCGAGTCACAGAGAAACAAAACAAATTGCTCCAGGTCCCACAAGAATTCTACGGCCTGGGGGAACTGAACCTGCATCTTCTGCTTCCTAGCAGCTATTCTTAACCACAGGGCTGTCCCACATCCCTAGCCAGTAGCTCTCTTTGCAAGTCTAAGCTTTTTTGAGAATCAGTTCTTTTTAAAAGGAATTTTTTTTGTGCTTTTGAAGGTTGGCATTACTAGCTAGGAAGCAAAGGCCACACCTTACACACGGGCAAGGTATGTCGTGTGCAGCAGGCTTCCTTGCCAATATGTCACAAGCCTGACCTGATGGAATGAGGTGGGAGGTCAGCTTCCAACACCTCTCTGTTGAGACTCCTGGCAAGGGTAGGGTTTTAGGATACACATGTGTGTCTATGAAGAAGTGGACCAGGCCCACCAATTCACTGGATTTGAGCCAGTGACCAAGAGGCAAATGGTACCTCAACCTTTTAGAGCTTCCTGACCTATTTAACTCATGAATCGGTGTCAGTAGAGGGGCAATTTTTCTAGTGCTGGCCCTTAACCGTTGCTTCATGTGTAGGTCCAAGTGCCACACTTGTTTTTCTGAGGGCACAAGTGCATCAGCTGTGTGTGCAAAGAGCGTACGATGTTTGTGTGCACACAATCAGAGGCCAGGCTAATCGGAGCTGAAAATCTATCCACATATGGTATTGTATCACTGGAAAAAGATGTGGCAGAAGACTAGAACAAATTCAGCAGTAGCATCATTAATGGTTACTGTCCGTGATTGAAATCTGGTAGTTAAGACTTGTCCATCCATTTGGAAACATGTTTGACATCTCTTCGTCAGGCTTTGGGGTTGTTTTAAAGGGTAACTGTCTACCCAAGCCAAACTGCAAATGGCCAGGCCCACTGGCTGCAATTCCAGGCCCTAGGACAGAACAGTCAATGGTCCCTCTAGAAAGGGGTGGCAGAGGTCTGAGATGACTTCAGGTGGAAGTTTTTGCTAATTTATTATATTGCATGCAAGTTACCAAGTTGCTGAGGAGATGGTATTTGCTAGTCAGCTTCCCGGGTTCTTTGGACTTGCCAGGGAGTTGAGCAACAGATATCTCTTCCAGCACCCAGGAACCTGCATAGGGCATAATAAATAAACTCAGCTCAGGGGAGAGATGGGAGAAAAGGGGGAGGGTGGGGTGAGAGGTTGTGTGTCTATTCTCCCATCCATCCAAGCCCTTTTAAATGGCTGGTCCCCTGGGCAACCTCCCCCTCCTCCCCTTTGGTGGGCCTGTAAATGGCTATCATATTACACTGAGCAGATGGTTAGTGAAAATCTCTGGTACCTTTTAATATGCTTCAAGCTTCCTTCAGTTGATGTGGTGTGCAGTTAGGTGTATTTCTTAGATCCTCTCTTGGCTTCACGTACATCACCCCACACCCTAACTTCTGCATGACCCAACATGGTGCTACGCTATCAGAGATGCATTTATAGTGTGCATGTTGCACACCTAACAGTAACTCTGGCTGTGCACATATCTACCCTAATAGTGTAGATATATCTCTGTGCCACTCACATACTCAGGGAGGAGCTCAGGTACCACGTGGATGAGTGCAATACAAAAGCCTGTATAGAACAGGCTACAATGGGAGCTGGTATGTAATGATTCTGCCTGCCTTCAAGAGAAGTGTGGATCCTGGCCAGGATGAAAATGAAACTCAGAAAATTATACAGGGTACCTGAAGAACAAGGATTCCTTCCTGTTCAGAAGGAAGTTGAATATGAAAATCTGTGCCGTTCCAATATAGATTAGATGGTATCATTCACTTTTGAGCCTCTGTTTTCCAGTGTAACAGAGCTAATTAAAAAGCTGGTTAGTTATGTTTTTAAATGTATGTCATTTAAGGCATCAAGGCACGTGTCAGGACTCTGCACGTTGACAAGTTCCAAAGGGGCAGCTATGTCAGTCTAGTTCAGCAAAACAAACCAGGAGTCCTGTCGCACTTAAAGACTAACATATTTATTTATCACATGAGCTTTCATGGGAGAAAGTCCCACTTTGTCGCTTCTTCAAAGCGTCTAACAAAGTGGGATTTTCTCCCACAAAAGCTTATGTGATAAATACATTTGTTAGTCTTTAAAAGATCCCTAAGACTCCTTGCTTGTGTCAGGACTGGAGGCCAGGGAATCTAGATTCTGTCTTTGGATTCTGTCTCCAAAACAGACTCCTTATGTGATCTTGGTTAAGCACTTACCATATCTGGCTGCATTATCCCCATTAGCTCCACTTACAAATGCATTCCCTACTTCAGTGCTTAATTAATTAAATTACTTTGAGAGCCTCAGACACAAGATTCAGCAAAGGTAGAAATTATTATTATTGTACCAGTGGAGACATATACTCAATGGATAGCCTCAAATTGCACATTTGGGGCTAGTTAAAAAATTTAAATCAACACTTTTTTTAATGGACACAAGCGTTTTCAACTAGATGAAAATTTTTGTGGGCAGTGACAACCTTTGTAGAATTTTTTTAAATATGTTGGAAAATCTTAAAATCAACTCCCCCCAGGTTTTGGCATTTTTAGAGTTTTGGTCATTTTTAGTCAAATACTCTTGATTGCCAAACACACACACACAAAATAATTAGCTTTTGGTTTTTCAGCAAACATTCAAAACTTCTTGTGGTGGGAGGGGAACCTTCTGTTTTCCAACCAGCTGTACCCTGATTGTTTTTTACATATAACACTTCAATTAATACATGTATTAATATGTAAAAAGTGTACTTATGTCAGTAAATTTCTGTCTGTGACCCCAATTCTATAAAGCACTGAAAGTTACATATGTGCTGAGGCAGTAGTGAGTTCATAAATGTGTCTGTTTTTATGCTTCAGGTTACGTACACACTTAACTGGTTTCTTCCATCAAAGCCTTATTAATATCCCTAGCCCTAGAAAGTGGAAAAGTGACTTAAAAACCAACCTCTAACATGTATAAAGTGAAAGAGAAAGGAGGACTGAATAAAATTCACCGCCCCGCTGTCATTTCCCACTAGTTATGTGTAATGCTCGTGGACCAATAACTGAACAGTATTTGAAATGTCAGAGGGCAGCCTGGATCAGCTGTGCTACAATATAAAGTGAAACCCTCAATTGCAGACTAAGGCAGCTGCCGAATTAAATCTTTGTATCTTAGCACAACATAAAATGATCATTGCAACTCCCCTGTGATGCAAAAGAAAACTAGAACACAGTGGGTGTGGGATAGACGGGCACGCACCGTTTATAAGGAATAGGTTTCCAGGACTCAGAGGTGACCTTAAAGTTATAGAAATGTTCCTGAATGGTGCTAACGGGGTTGGACTAGATGACCTCCTGAGGTCTCTTCTGACCATAATCTAGTATTGTACATTTCAAGAGGGATAGCCATGTTAGTCTAGTCCAGTAAAAAAACAAGGAGTTGTGTGGCACTTTAAGACTAACAGATTTATTTTTTGCATGAGCTTTCGTGGGAGAAGATCCCACTTCCTCAGATGCTTCGAAGATGGGGGAACTTACAGAAAGGAATGAAACTAAATGCAATGGGGTGTAAAACATAGGATCAAGTCATACAGTAACAGCAAATCAGAACAGTTTTCAGGTTCAAACCATGGGAAGCCTGAAGTCAAATTACCTTTTGTTATGGGAAAAGAACCCATAGTATCGATTAAGACCTGCTTTCACAGAATTTAGCTTGCATATTAATTCAAGTTCAGCTGTTTCTCTTTGAAGTCTTGATGTCCCAGCTACGTCTCTAACGACAGTCGTTAACAAATCAGTCATCGAGTGATTAGGAAGATGGAAGTGCTCAAAAACTGGTTTCTTTGTTCTTTGATTTCTGATATCAGCTCTGTGCTCATTCAGCCTCTTACGCAGGCTACCAAGAGGTCATTGGGATATGCAGGCCTTTGGCATCTCTCAGAATCAGGCCAATCAGCTGTGGATATTAAATGTGGAGGACCTGGCTGGGCATTGGACTAATGCTGATCCCTTGGCAATGGAAAACTGTCACGTTTAGACACAAAGTCACGTTGAGAGACTCTCCAAGCCCAGAATCCTCCTTTGCATCTTAGATGGGCATTTGTTTTTCTGGTTGGTCCAGGCCACCCTTGTCTCCCCTCACTAGAAGGCTTAATTTACTGAGGAAACTCCAGTTCCTGAAATACCCTATCCGCCTTCATGGGCTGGATGCTAAGACGGGACCTGTACACAGAGACTCAGCCCTTCTGCAATACTCTGAAGGTTCCTGTGGTATCTGGGAAAGGTGCCTATTAAACACTCTGGGCAAGAAAGAAGAGGTGGAGGGCTGAGAACTATATATGGCCCTTAGAGACATACTGGGAGCACAGCAACCTCCCCAGGTTGGAGTTGAACCCATAGCCAACTGGCTTTTTGAGCTACCCTACTCACAAAGCTCCACCAGTCCACCTTGATCCCAACCCACAACACACTATCACAGAGAGGTGACTAACCGGGTGGCCATTTGGTGATGTGGGCAAACTCTCCTCTAACAACCAGGCTGAGATCACCGCAGCATAGCTGCCTGTGTTCGTGACCTCGCTCTCCCCTGTCATTTGCTGGTTTATTAGATGTTCTATTTTCATCCCTTACACATATGTAATTATGCTGCAAGGGCAGGCAGCATGAGCACAGACAGTAGCTACAGAGAGGACTTGGACCTCTACTTTTGGAATGAGTTGGTTTCAGAGTGAGTGGAGGCAGGGTTGTGCCCTGCATCAAACATGGATGCAGATGCCCCCAGTTTGTGTCTCATACTCACCTCTTCCATTTACATTGAAATAAATGTTCCTTTAACTTAAAAAAAAATGAGATCCAGGCACCTTTGTGTAGCTTTACACTCCGCTTGACATTGTGGCACTGCAGATCGGAGGAGGCTTCCTCTGCAAATATAATGCAGTGAAAGAAATTGCAACACAGCCAGTGGTTTAAATGTCAGATGGTACACCAAGGAAATTCCCTTTGGCCAACTTGCCTGTGACTGTTCCTTGCCTCTAACTGTTCAGTAACTTCCTGGCTAGGACACATAGCCCATACCCAACACATCTCGTTCCTGCGGCATTTCTGTCACTGTGATAGAAATGATAACTCCCCTGCTTGTTACATTGCGTTACCTACCAAAGGGACCAGCTGAAATGATGCTGTTTCTGTGTAACTACACTGAACCAGGACCCCATGTGCATGAAACTTCAGCAGTGTCAGTAGATGGAGTGAGGCAAGCTCATCTCATTAAACTCATCGTCAGTAGAGAGACAGGTCCCAAGGAGACACTGGCGTTGACGTAGCTGTCTTCTTTATAAGAATATGATTCCATTTTGACAGATCAAATGTAACAGACAAGAAAAATGTGCTGAAACATGTGACCATCCCTGACCTTGTTCTTATTGAGAGGATGGATGAGCCAAGCCTGCAGCACAAAAGATCTTAATTCTTGTCCCTGCTCTGCCAAGATTCCCTGTGTGATCCTGAGGAGTCATGGTCTGTGCCTCAGTTCCCCCATATGTAAAACAGATAATATTTCCCTAACTCACTGGAGGACTGTGAGGCTAAGTTAAAACTTGTAAAGCACTTTGAGATCCCAATAAAAAAAAATTACAGAAATGCAAAATATTGTCAGTTCTGCTAACAGCAGCTAGAGTCACGCAAGCTAATGCCTCTACTGAATGACTGTGCAGCCCCCAGAGCAGAGGATTTTCTTCTGTGAGGTGTTTTCCAATTCATGGAGGCATCTGCATGCAGAACTGTAACTTCACACATATTATTTTAAAGGAGAAAGAGAGCTGGGGAGATAAAGGTGGAATGAAAATGCAGAGCTTTATTTAGAGGTATAAAGTCATAAATAAAGATTTTCTTTCTCCCTTCTCCCCCCACACTGCAGGAGGAACAGAAACACACAGAAACGGTGGAACTGGAAAGCTATGACAGGTGCCAGGATTTGCGCGCTCTCTTGAAAAGGAAAAACCGTTTCATTTTAATTCGATCTCCTGGTAAGAAGGTAGGATTACCCTTCTCTTTCCTCTTAAATTCCACTACCTGCTGAAGTATCTATGTGCCTGGAAACCTAAGGAAACCAGAATTCTCCTTCTGATTTTGCAGTGATTTATGGTAACAAACTGGCTAATATGCGTATCTAAATTCTAGCAACTCTGCCCCATCCCTCCACATGGACTCTTCAGCGTCTCCTAGATCCTAGACTGCTAACAAACAAGGTAGATCCTAGACTGCTAAGTGCTAACAAACAAGGGTGATTCTCCCTTTAATACCTGTGCTTTTGGAGTGAGAGGCTTTGAGATTTATCCCCAGTGCAGGAGAGGTGTTCTGAGTGTCAAAGAACAACCATAAAGTGGCTGTGAATTCTTTACCAGAGGAAGGGAGGGGTGGGTAGTCAGGGGAGAAATTCCTTTTTCACCATTGCTTTCCCTCAGGAGAAGTGTTTCCTCATGAATTTTTCAGATTTAGAGACTTCTGTTCTTCTGGCTTGGACACGGTTTCACAAGCATAAATTTAAAAAAAAAAAAAAGAAAGAAAAATGAAAAACACCTGCTTCCTTCTGTGCCCATCTGTTTTTTCCTGGGTCCTGTTTAGGGAAAGCACTTAAGATACATATGTGCTTGAATGCCCTGGAAGGCATTGAGGGTAAATGTGTGCTTATGTGTTTTTTCTGAACCAGGGCTCTGGTTTTGAGTAAATCTTTTGACTTCACTGAAATAATGGTGCAAGAATCAACTTTCTATTTTATAGATAGATATAAATATAAAATTCAAAGGATGCTCCTTTGAAAGTTGATTCTTGCACCATTATTTTAGTGAAGTCAAAAGATTTGCTCAAAACGAGAGCCTTGATTCAGGGAAACACATATCTATCTATCTATCTAATATGAGTGGATCAGACATTGAATTGGGATAGCAACTCATTTCCTATCTCTGGCTCTGCCGCCGACCTGCTGTTTGACTTTGTGCAAGTCACTTCAGCTCCCCTTGCCTCAGTTTTCCTATCTCTAAAATGGGGACAATGATACCACTCTCCTTTGGAAGCCTAGAACCAGGTAGTATTTTGGCAGATTCCCCAAATTCTCACATTTGTGGTTCTCGTGGCAGGACCTGGTTCCACCTGAAACCTAAAAGCAGTCCAGGAATCAAAATGCCTTCATAAATCCACTGCAGCACCAAGCCACAACTTCAAACCCTACTTGCATGCAAGCATAGTCTCGCTGCTTTCATCCAGGACTGTTGTGGGTCGGAAAAGCGGCAGCAGGATTTTGTCTCTAGTTTTGTCTCTAGCTAGCTATTTGGTCCCTAACTTTACAATCATAGAAATGGAAGGGACCTACAGAGACCATCAAGTCCAGGCCCCTGTGCTGAGGCAAGACAAAGTACACCTATCCCATCCCTGACAAGTGTTTGTCCAAACTGTTCTTAAAACCTTCCAGGGATGGGAATTTCATGACTTCCTTTGGCAACTTACTTCAGAACTTCACAACACTTACAATTAAAAAACTTTTATTATAGCTAGCCTAAATCTTCCTTGCTGCAGATTAAAACTATTACTTCCTGTCCTGCCTATAGTAGACATGGAAAATAATTGATCATGGCCCCCTTTAGAACAGCTGTTAACATATTTGAAAACTGTGAAGAGGCTCCTCTCCGTCATCTTTTCTCAGGACTAAATGTACCCAGTTTGGGTTTTTTTCAGCCTTTCCTGATAGCTCAAGTTTTCTAAACATTTGATCACTTTTGTTGCTCCCCTCTTGATTCTCATTGGTTTTCCAAGTCTTCCCTAATGTGTGGCACACAGAGCACTCCAGTTGAGGCCTAACCAGCACTGACTAGAATAAGCAGTTACCCACTGCGTCTTAAATAGGTCACTCCTATTAATACATCCATCAAAGACAGCAGCCTTTTTTGCAGGTGCATCTGATTGTTAACACATGCTCGATTTGTGACCAGCTATAATCTCCATGTCTTTTTCACCAGTACTACTGCCTAGCCAGTGTAGTTGATCTTTGGCCCTCCCAAGTGAAGTCCTTTGCACTTGTCTGTGTTGAATTTTGTCTTGTTGATTTCAAAGCAATTCTCCAAATTGTCGAGTTGTTCTGAATTCTAATATTGTCCTCCAAAGTGCTTGCAATCCTTCCCAGCTTGGCACCATCCACAGATTTCATAACCATACTTTCCACTCCATTATCCAAGTCGTGAATGCAAATATTGACTAGGACCAGCCTTAGAACTGATCCCTTTGGGACCTCACTAGAGACACCTTCCCACTTTGACATTGAACCAGCAGTGTACCACCATGTGATAATTTTATCTGGACTGCACTTCCCTAGTTTGCTTATGAGACTGTCATATGGGACTGTGTCAAAAGCCTGACTAGATAGAACTAAAAAGATATATCCCATCTACTGCTTCCTTCCTATCCATTAAGCCAGTAGTCCTATCAAATAAGAAAGTTAGGTTGGTTTGACATGATCTGTCTTTGACAAATCCATGCTGGATATTTCTTGTAACCTTATTATCCTCTACATGCATATTTACTGATTATTTAATAATATGTTCTAGCATCTCCGTTGTTGTGCTGAGATATCTCACTTCTGGTTTTTATTTTGATTGGTTTTCTTCTTCTTCTTTTGTGTTTTTTGTTTTGTTTTTTTTGGCCTAAGCCTGAGAACATGACACTGAATTGTATTTCCTTGTTCAGATCTGACAGGCACAGGAAGGGGTGGGGCTGACCAAAACAAATTCATCTCTACACAGATTTCTGCAGCCAGAAATGTCAGCTTCTCAGCTCTGTATTTTACCAAATGCGGACTATTCAGTCACTGTAGGGCTTTTTGCACACACTCAGGTTTCAGTTAGTATTTACTGTTGCAGTGGTGCCAAGAGATCTCCACTGAGTTCAGAGCATTATTGTGTTCAGCTGTGTACAAACACAGAGACAGGCCCTTCTGCAAAGTGCCAGAACCCTGACCAGACAAAGGAGGAGAAAGGAAGTGATATCGTACATATTTTACAGGTGGGGAGAAGGAAGCGGGGGAGAGATAAGTGACTTGTCCAAGGTCATGCAGAAACTTGGTGGCACAGCTGGTCACCTGACCTCCACTCCAGAGCTGTAACCACAAAACCAGCCTTCTTGTCTTACTGATGGATATCTTGCAATTTGCCTGAAAATGAACAGTATTTCATCTAATATTTAAAGTCCTACAAGCCTAACTGTGCCACCTGTTAACCGTCAAGCACCCACAACTCCAGTCATAGGGTCTTGTTACCAAGTTTGGGCCACTTGTTTATAAGCAAAAATCCCAGCTGCACTCAATGGACATAAATCTGCTTAGAAATGAATGGTCCAAAAGGGACCTATTGTACCTTGAGTAAAGGGTCACACCCTGCTCAGCTTTATTCATGCCAGCAGCTGCATTCGTTTCACCTACATTGCATGCATCTAGGCACAAGATCTAACCCCGCATATTTTATACCTTACCCAAAGGGTCATGCTTTCCAGCGCACAACCCACCACTGAAGGCTAACTTCACTGTTTCAAAGCACTGGTCCCATGACAGCCTCCCCTCCCCATTCCTCTGCCCTATATAATACCATGCCCCTAGTTAAACAGAGACCCAGACAGAGACCACTGGTTAATGAAGTCCTTTTGCTGAAATGAGTTTTGATCAATGAAAAGTTCACTGTTTGTAGCAGGGCTTTTTCCCCCTTTGGCTGGGAACCTCACTAGGGTGTTGCCGACACACAACATACTTCCACAGATGTCAGAGCAGGCTTCAGCAAGCGTGCCAAGGTATACAACTGTCCTCTTTCTCTTTTGAAATTACAGCTGTGGTGACATTTATCAAATGAACATTGGCCATTTTGGAGCCTTGCTGCCATGCACCACCTGTCAGCAGTTGGAAAGCACACACCCCTTATCTGGATTTTGGAGACCTGAACGCTAGCTGACTTTTTTTTGCCACATTTGCCAATCCTGGGCTACATGAGTGTAAAAAGTTTAGGGGAGGGCTGGGTGCATGGGAGCTGCTTGGCCCCACTGAAAAAACAACAAACAGCAACAACAACAGGGCACTTTTATTTAAATATGGAGGTTTGTGCTAAATAGAAACTCAGCTGAAAACCTTGGCCTTGGCATCTGCAAACTGCAAAGATGGGAACAGTATCCAAGATGCTCAATTTGTTGTGTAGGCCATCTATAATGTGTGATGGTACAGTCAGTACTGGGAACATCTATCATGGATCTATTGGAGTATCCATTAGTTAAAAGAAACCTTTTCATTTTGTTCTGGCTTTAGAGACACACTTGGAGTACCTGCCAGTTGCCTAGCTAGAAGACAGGCTTGCTACAACAGTAGCTCAGATTTTATTTGCTCCTAGACACCAGGGTGGAGGCTGTGGTATTCTGGGAGAATCTTTGAGCAGAGACATTTGCAGGCAGCCTTTACTCTTGCCTTGCTTGGTTATTGGTTCACTTACTCATATAGGACTAAAACAGAAGTATAAATAAAGAGAAGTGAGTCCAACAGTTTTCTGATGACT
Source organism: Podocnemis expansa (assembly GCA_007922195.1). Classification (NCBI taxonomy): domain Eukaryota; kingdom Metazoa; phylum Chordata; order Testudines; family Podocnemididae; genus Podocnemis; species Podocnemis expansa. Next base: position 16,409,526 of record ML682019.1, read on the forward strand.
TGAAACCAGGGAAGGAAAGTTGAAAGTGTGTGAAAAATTTGTTCTGTTTAGAAATCTTCAAATGAGTCAACCCACCCACAGCAAGAAAGGCAAACAACTGAGCCTGGAAGTGAGGACAGTAACCTTGGAAATCTCGGGGCCAGATTTCCTGGTGTAAGTTACTCAAAAAGGGACTCTCCAAAGCAGAATACAGTGACTTGCACCAATGTAACATTCAGCGGCTGTTAAAGCCAGCACCCATGGCCAATGAGGATGAAGGGACATAACAAGAGAAGCAACTAACAGACTCAGCAACTGCATCAGTTTATGCCACTCCATTCCCAGCACTGATTGTTTCCATTACAACCCTTGCCTGAACAGGTGGAAATTCCCACTAAGTTTGCTGAGCCCAGTTCCCATTGACTTCAGTGGGTTTTACAAACCTGCAGAGACCAGGAGCTGCATTTGTAACCCACCACAGCTCAGGGCAAGTTACGTGACTTTGTCACTTACTCCTCTTTTCTGAGACACTTGTGCCCCCAGAGGCATCGTGCCTGTGTTTGGCACAGACATGGCTCGTCAGTCATACAGCTGAGGGTCACAATAATCTCCAGTGAAACATCTCTTCCAATTCTACTTTTCCCTTGAAGACATTCTGGCTATGTCTACACTAGGAAATTAAGATTAAGGAGGCTTAATCCAGACTAATTTGGTCCCTGTCCATACTAGGCTTTGCCTAGTTCAAACTAAAAAATTAAAAGCTTAGTTTGAACTAGTTAGTTTGAACAGTTAGTTTGAACTAGCACAATGTAGTCATGCTAGTTCAAGCTAAATAAATTCAAACTAAGCAGTAGTTCAAACTAACTGCATTTTTTTAGTTCAAACTAAAAAGTTAGTTTGAACTAAAAAAAGCGATTAGTTCGAACTAACTCCGAACTGCTTACTTCAGATGAAGCAAGTCCAAACTAAGCAGTTAGATGTAGACATAGCCTTTGTGACAGGGACAAGGATCTGTGGCAGAGTGGGGCTGGGGAGGATTTCCTGCAGATCCTATAGCTAGGATGTGTGAAGTATTCCCTCTCTTAAAGGGAAAGCCTGGCTAGGTGGCTATGAGGCACTTTTTTTGCTTACTGAAAATGCCACTGGCAAGGGAAGACAAGTGGGATTTTACTGACATCACGGCTGAGAATCAACTGTGTGAGAACCTCTTTTGTCCTGTGGTACCAAGTCAGCGACACAGCTTGACAGGCTGGCCTGTGCCCTGCTCTGAGCTGAGTCACAGCAAATCGCATAGTTTTATTCATTGTTTGCAATGGCCACTAGCACATGCAATTTACCCATAATGGCTTTTATAAGAACATCAGGACGTTGTTTAGGTCATGACTCAGTTTCAGCTGGATGAGGAAAGGGGAGAGCAAGCTTATGAGCCAGCTTGTTGTCCTTTAGCTGGACATTCGGGCTGCTTTATGAGCCAGCTTGTCCTTTAGCTGGACGTTCGGGCTGCTGTCTGTTTCTGCCATCAGTAGCTTTGAGCAGAAGGTCAGGCCACATGCTGCATTATAAACCTATTCACGGAGGCACTGTGCCTGCTCAGCTGGGCCATAACTAGGGTGGGGAGCGACCAGGGCAAAGCCCCAGGGGGCCGAATCTTAGGTGGCGCCACATGGCCAGCAGCCGCAGCCCCTACCTGGCCCCTTCTTCCCGCCTGCCCTCTAAAATTCAGCACCTGGAGTGGCAGGGAGCCAAATCCAGCCCCAGCTGCCACTGGAAAGTGGCAGGGAGCCCCAGCTGCCTCCAGAAGGTAGCTGGGAGCTGGATCCATCTCCGGTCACTGGGGGCTGGATCTGGCTCCCCGCTGCTGGGGACAGATGGGGCCCAGGGGCAGATCCAGGTCAAGGGAGGGCTCCTTTGGGGCTGCTTGACTCAGGCACCAAAACACAATATTCAGATTGTAAACTAAACAGAAAACATACAAAGAGAAACAATTGCATTTACTTTTCCTAGGCTCCACATCAGCCTGAGCAAGACTAATTTATAAACCCTTACAGGAGTTTACAACTGAGCTCCGAATCCTCCCATCTCACTCTTGTTTCTTCTCTTCCCCTAATTTCAAAACATGTGCATTGTAAAGTGCTTCCCCGGAGGAAGAATGGCTGGCTGCAGCTCCTCTTTATGTCTGTGAGCAACACAGCTTTCCCTTGGTCCAGGGTATGTCCTTCACAGTAGAGCAGTGTTTCCCAACCAGTGTGCCACAACACACAGGTATGCCATCAGGTCTGAGCAGGTGTGCCACAAAATTTTTTGAAAAAATACTCAAGAGAGCTCTGGAGTGTTTCACTGGCTCATGAATATTCATGGATTCATTTGGAAACTATATGGTGGTGTGCCTCAAATTAATTAAAGGTAGCAAGGTGTGCCACGGCAGAGAAAGTTTTGAGAACCACTACAGTAGAGGCACTTTAGACCCCAGACTCATCTCTGCAGAGCTAGTGATGGTATGCTGAGCAAGGATTTTTATTCAAAAAGACATCCTAGGCAGCCCCTCCTCTTCCCTCTGCCTGGGATAATCCACCTGTAACTCGACTGATTTAAAAGCAGAGCTGTCTGAAACTCTGCTGCCCTGTGCTAAAATGGTTAGGGATAGATCCAGAAGGTGGTGACCATCTTCATCATAAGGTATGTGAGTTACGGGGACCTGCACAGCACTGTGCCTATTCAGCCTTTAAGTAACTTTTAGCCATTTGGGATGTAAGATACTTGTGTTACCCCCATTTTACTGATGTGGAAATGGAGTCAGTTTCCTCCACTTGCTGTTTGCTTTAAGTAACCCAGCTTGGTTTTGTATCAAGATTTAGGAAATGGATGGAAAGCTAGCCTAAGGGGCTGCAATTCTATCCCCTAAACACAGGTGTCTCATGGGGAAAGTGCTTGGTAAGAATTGTGGAATGTGCTTCCCCAAGAAAACCTGTGACTTGAAGGAAAGACCAAAGGATGTACGCAGTACCCTGTGTGTACCCCTAAATGCACTAGAAGTGACAACTAGTGGCATGCTGGGTGGGGAGAGTTATGCAAGATTTTTCAAATACTTGGGACATCGATGTAAGGACCTTTACAGACATCAGATCTTTGTGCAGAGGACCAGTTCAAGGCTGGACATCACTTAACTCCCCAAAATAGGACTCATCTGAAATGAAACCCTTGTGCTGGTTTCTGGGCCCCAGTTGATGAATTTAGCTTCAGTCCTCCTGCAGATACATAGATTTTAAGGTCAAAAGGGACTCTGCCCTCCCATGACAGGTCCCAGGACTCCCCTGACCAAGTCATTGACAGAATCCCATCTGACTCCTAGTCCAGGGTGCTACCCACCCGACCAGAAAGGTGGCTCTGTCAGTACTTCCTCCCCTTTTTCAGTCTGGGGGGCACCGAGCTCATCCTGTCCCAGGTTACACAGCAAGTCTCTGGCAGAGCTGTGGCGAGAACACAGGTCTCCTCCCTCCCAGTCGGTACTGTAGCTTCATGAGCATCCTTTCACAATCTGCCAACCCAGCTGGTGCAGTATAGGAACTATCACAGCTGTGTGTGTACACGTAACTGGAGGTCAGTGTTCAATCATGCAACCCACACTTACATGCCAGAGGGACACCTCAGCTTCTCCTTAACGATGAACAGACCCCTCGAGCCTGTGCTCAGCCCTGCCACACAATGACCGACTGACACCTACACTTAGTCACACTCTGCTCTCAGAGGCCAGGGGCTTTGTCCGGGACCCAGAAATGAGGCACATAAAGTTGCAAGAGACGAGGAAGCTTGAAAGCAGGGGATCTTTTCCTTGAACAACGTGTCCAGAGCTCTCTGTACTCCCAGTGTTAGCTGCCAGGCCTCTGCCAGGCAGCCCAACAGCTGAGCTGTGCACAAGGAAATCTTTCTCACAGGCTTTTCTAGTCACAAAGATTAAAAAGGGTTTTAAATGCACACAAAAACAGGCCTTCTTGGGCTAAAATAAAACCAGCCTGGCACAGTGTTTTGGAGACTTGCTTTTCCTTAGATTCCCTGGTTAGCATGACCTCTGGGCTTCCCAAACAGAGAGTTGTTGTTATAATGGCCCCCCCCCCCCCCTTCAGGCCCTTATCTCTTCAGTTGAGCTGTTTAGTTCATTTGTAGGATTTCCTGCTTTCTAGAAAGGCTTGCCTCCCTTTTTGCAGTGCTGAAGTAAAGCATTTCATGCCCCATTCCACTCACCTTCATGGCCTTGGTGAATGATTTATAGACATTTGAAGTGAGGGTTTACATGAGACGAAGGCAAATTAGAATCCAAAGGCAGTGATATCTCATCCCTCCTAGTGAAGGGCAGCTAGAAAAAGGATGGGTGATAGCCTAGTGGTTAAAGCTCAGGACAGGGAAGGAGGTGACCGGCTTTGAGGCTTGTCAGACATCCTATCATGCTGAACATTTCGGCTGGGTGAGTTGCCTAGCCAGGAGTTGCCTCCTGATAGTCACCTAAATGAAAGGGACTTGATTTTCAGAAGGTGCCAAGAACCTTATTTTTTTTAACATCAGTGAAAGTGGTGGCTGCTCCAAACGTCCAGCCCCTTTTAGATGCCTCATGAGAACAGGTGGAGTTCGTAGCCTTGCCTATGAACTATGCCTGACGCATCTTCTGCTTTCAGTCACTTATAACTTTGCCAAACTTCAGCTGTTTGGGCTTAAACTTTCTAGGCCAGTGTCTGCTCTGGGCTGAATTTTTCTGAGAGTTTAGCCTTCTCCAAGAACAAGGCTAAAGGAAAATACATGGGTTTGCTCTTGTTAAAATTCTGGTAACCTTTCCTTTGAGGAGTTTTGCACCTGCATGGTTTGGAACAGAGAGACTGAGGGGACGGTACCCAAGTGCTCTTCCCAGCTTTGCCTGAGCTTCCTTCTCTGTATGCTTGAGGAAACTTATTTTATCAGCTAACACATTCCTATCAGAAAGCTTTTCCTTGTATGCAGCGTAAGCTTTTCCCTCTCAACTTCATCCCACTGCTCCTTAAAAAAGTAAAATCTAATGATGGAAAATGCCTGTTAGGTCATTTCATTGTTGCCCAAGTGAGAAGCTTGAGTAATTCATCCAGAAACAGAGAACTGTGTCACCCTTTCAGTTACAGACCACTGTCTGGATGAATGAGAGGATGTTGCATTTGCCAGTGGCAAAAGCCATTCTATTTCAGAACAGGCCTCGGGAGAATTTCCTCACCATTCACTTGTAGCTGATGCCAAGAAAAGTCTCAGTCAGGCTTATGCTCCCTTTTAACGAGGGAACAGATATTTATCATGCAGTGATCACAAAGACTGAACTGTGTAGCATGGACACTATCTGGAGTTTAAAAAAAAAATCTAGCCATCCAAATGAGCACAGAATTCAGACTCTCGAAGGCCATTGCTTATTCATGCACTAGAGAGATTACATCCCACCTACGATTTCCTGTAAGGAATACTGTCTGGGGTTAGTCAAGGCAGAACACCAGGAATTCTGAGAACTGGTCAGAGTTGGTTGGGAAATTAGCTTCTTCCCACCCCTTTGCAGAAAATTTCAATTAAAATGGGGAAACAAATAGTTTTCCTTGAAATGTTCCAAGGAAAACTTTGAGCTTTAAGTGGAAAAAAAAAAATCAAAAATTGAAATACTTAGATGACGCCATGGTGTAGCATGGGATTGTAGTTTACGTGCCTTGTATGTCCGTTCGTCTCTGTTTGAAACCCCCGGTCAAACTACATCTCCGATAATGCACCATGGCCTCAGTTCATGGTGAGGGGAGCAGTTGCATCAGGGGAGTCCTCAGCCCTCATGCACAGTCTGAGGGGAACAAGGTCTGTGGGGGGGATTTCTGTGGTAGGTGGACTGGAGAGCTCTTTCTCCTCTCCAGGCCTCAGCTCAGTTTCTCTCCAGTGAGAGCAATGCATCAGAGCTGCATGTGGTACCACAGTCTAAGGACTGCTCTGTCAGTAGGAGAAGGGGGCAATTATGGCAGATGGATCCATGTGGTTCTGTCTGTTTATCCTTCTGAACCCTTACACCCTGTGACATGGTTGAGCAAGCTTCATTATCCTCTCTGCAGAGGCAACGTATGCCCTCAGTGATTCCCAAAATCCTGTTCCTGTCCTATGCTGCAGCGCCACACAAGAGCAGGCAGAGTTCATTCCTCACAGATTTCACACCAGTCTCCACCTCCCACATGTGAGGAAGTTGGAGATGCAGCATCACATTGCACCTGTAACACTGCAAATCCCCTACACCCAGTATATCCCTTCCCTAGGCAAAGAGTCATCTACTACTCCAGGAACATTTTGTCACTTTTTGCAGGAGGAAGAAAGTTCCTTGTTTTATTAATTTAATTGCTTGCTACAAAAATAAAACTATAGCAACAAGCCGGCCAGCAAAACAAAGCTTTCTTCACCGCGGCTGCAGTGAAGCCATTGCAAAGGAATTTCTAATTTAAACACAGGCTGAGCTGGAGATTGAGTTTAAAGCACAAATGATGTATAGGCTACTTTTGTGTCCTTGGCAAATAACGTTAAAATGAAAACATCTCTCTGCCCTTGCAGGTCCATGATATCAAATTTCAGGCTCAAAATTTGGAAGAGAAAGAATCATGGATGAAAGCCTTGAATGAAGGGATTAACAGAGGCAAAAATAAAATACTTGATGAGGTAAGACAAATGGATTTCAAGGTATAAATGTTTTTGTGTCAGCTCTCATTCACCACCAAACCAATGGGCTCTGACTTTGACCCTCTGCCCCCACATCTGGTTCATGGGCTACACAGCTCCAAATTGTGCCTTTTGAGCCCAATATGACCATTAGCAAGTTTAGATAGCAACACTCAATCTGTATCATGTCAGCCTTGCTCTTCACTCCTTCCTTTGCTTGGGCCTCCTAAGCTACGGAAAGGACAAAGCAAAGCAGAAAACTCTTAAGGCCAGATTCAGATGCAGTGGAAGGAGAGGTGAATTATGCACCCTTAAATTGAGTCATACTGGTTACTAATGTGTAAGTGAAGCTTAGGCCGTGTTTACATATATAGTAGTGTAGTTCTCCCATTGGTGTAAAAAACACCCACCTCTGCAACCAGCAGAAACTACGCCGGTGTAACTTACGTCTCTCCCTCCAGCACAGCTTTGTGCACCTGAGCACTTATGTCAGTGTAACTTATGGTGCTCAGGGAGATCATTTATTTACAGCCCTGAGTGACAAACTATTGCAACATAACTTTAATTGCTGCAGCTTGCATTTCAGAGCCCAATCCTGTAAGAAGTTGGAGTAAGAGCTAGCTCACACCTTCTCTTTTCCTGCTGCTGCCAGTTACTTGTGTCTTCTCTTTTGGCCATGTAGCATGTGTGTTACACAAACAAACTGACCACTTAAGACTCAGTGAGCCAATTGAGAGGGAATGCACGTGGAGAATGAAAGGGGTATTTTCTGTTGTTAAAGGGTTAAACTCTGATTTGACATAACAGATGTGTTGAGGAGCCCTAGGAGGAGTTTGTGATATAAAGTCTCTCTCAATACCCCCCCCCCGATTTGCTCCTGACTATGGGATAACAATGCTGCATCTTTCTCTATCTGATAATGTACCCCTGAATGTAGAATACCTAGAGCAGAGGTGGACAAAATTGGCTCACAGCTAGGTGCCAGCAGTTTTATTTTTGGTCACCAGATGGCCCTCCTCCATTACATTTCTGCAGTGGAGCTAGGTAACAGGCTACTAAAACTGGTCACCATGGCAACCAGAAACCTAGATTTGTCAAGGCCTGATCTAGAGTTTTATAGAAGCCGTGCTGGGATCGTATGTAGAGAATCCACTGCTCCCGAGCCCGGCATTCCCCAAAAATGTCATTTCCCCCTCTGCGAACACAATAACACTGGGACTCCCAAGGACAAACAAGGGGTATGGAGAAAATTGTCCAGTGCTATGCAATTGGCCTGAGCTACACATAACTAAAGGCCTAGTCCAGGATCTGCTGAAATTGGTGAAAGATATTCTAGTGACTTGAGAGGATGTTGGATCAGGTCCTAAGTTAATCCACTGGCATCTCTGTCTACCCTATGGAAAGAAATAGGGCATGGGTACTACTGCAGCTCTGATTTTGCCATCTGGGTTCTTTGCCCCGTAGAAGGGCTTTCCTCCCCTGCAGCCTTGTGGCTCTCTGCAGCCCACAGCCTTGCTATTGCAACACAGCACTGAGCTTAGCTTTGGCCCCAGCTTTAAAACTGGACATGAGAGTAACGGGACAATCCACCAGCATTCATGGGGCTTGAAGAGAGGTCTAGTGGGATGTCACGATGCGAGCATTTAACACTATGCTTCAGCAACATGTCTCCTGCCATGCTGGAGAGATTGCAGAGGAGCTGCCACTTGCCCCCATGGGCTCTGAAACTACCCCCAAATCCAGACAGCTAGGCAAAGGAAGGACTAAAGCCATACAGCACAGGGTTGAACATGGAGCAGATCTCAATTCCTGACCAGAAAAACCAGCATCTACAATGCATTTTTTCAGTAATGAGAAGAAAGTGCATAAATCCCATCAGCCTAAGGAGCAGAAGACACCACCAAGGAAAAGGACAAGAAAAAATGAATTGAGGTAGCTTGGAAACTAAGAAACCAGCCAGGGCTGATTAGTGAAAGACAGGCCAGTCATTAATTAAGTGGAAACTAGAGCATTGTATAAAAATCTTTGAGAGAAAGGCAGGGGAAAAAAACCAACTGCCTTTGTCAAGCATGTGCTACAGACATGGCCTAGTTTGTAGAACGGACTCAGTCCCTGTGCCACTTACCCAGGCAAGGAAGCCAGTGGGACACTGGAGTAAGGTGTGGAGACTTGGACTCCGATTGCACTCTGCCATTTTGCTGAGAAAAAGTATTTCAATTTAAAAGACGCAGGCTCTCTATTTTATTCACTGGAGGCCACACACGCTACCTGGAGGAGGTCCAAGGGACGGCCCTGCTGGCATCACCAAATCACATTTAATGTCAGCTTGTTTTAGGGCAGCATTGCTTGTGCATCATACCAAATAAAAAGCAGCATTTGTCAGTAACTGGACCAGCTGGGGACAGCAGACAAGTTGGGGCTAGATTACAAAGCCAAGCAGCTGAAAATTCAGCATTCAAGCTTGTTCTCATGTTGCAGGAGAGCTGATGTAATGGGAGTGTAATGCCAGACTGCCCTTGCTGTAGCAACCAGCCTGCTTCTCCCTGGCTGCCAGGGGAGACCAGCACTAGTGGTCCAGTCTCCTCTCTCTGTCTACCAAGGCTGCGGATATGCATCCAGTTCTGCACTCCTTTGCACAGAGTGCAAGGTCCTGGCCCATTTTGTTTTTAAATTGCCTCAGTCTTATTTTTATTAAATATAGACACCATAGATCAATCAGTCCTTCTACTCCAGCAAGCGTGGATCTCTCTGAGGAACTGAGACAGGTAAATGGAAAGAGATGCAGGCAATCAGTTGGCAGTTCTGAAGCCCCTGTTGCTGCAATATCTCTGTATTGCCCTTGACCTTCAGACATTGAAGACTGAGTCCCCCCGTTGTGGCTAGTAAGTGCTGGATGCAGCTGGTGGGGGGCTGTGGGTGCAAAGGAGACAGTCTTGGCTCCTATGTTCCTGAGGTCAGATCTAACAGCCACCAGCCCCAGTGTAGTTTATGACAGCCTCAGAGACACACTAATCATGATCAGCTTGGGTCCATTAGGCCAGCTGGTATCATGAGCGTGTGCTACGCTCAGGCAATACCTCAGCATGCCCCCTTCACTAGTTGGAATGGGGTGGGGGAGAGGCTGGAGCGGGAGGCATAAAGCCAGAATAGCAAAGGCCCTTAGCATACAAAAAATGAGAACCAATGCTAGGCAGTGAATTTTAAATCTGATTCCAGTAAGTAAACGTGTTAATTCAGTCGCTGCTGCAACTAATCCAGGTTGCTGCTCACGCCTTCTGTCCAGCTTCCTAAGATCATTAAAGCTATACAAGGAGAGGTCTGTTAACAAGATCTGCTGATAAGTTCATAGTCAGGTCAGACTCATTAACATGCCTTCACTCTTAGATGACCAGAGCAGTTTTACTACATCTCCCCCCATGTTTCCAGCCCAGTCTGGGTGCAGGACAACAAAAGTCTTTTATGGCCTCCCCATAGGTGTCTACGGATTGGCAAACTTCAAAAAGTTTGATGGGTCAAGTCAGACTTTATTTGTTTCACCCATGAGGTTGCAGAACTAGTGTAGCGTCTTGTAGATTAACTCAATTCCCCCCTCACAGAGGAGCATGAACATAGATGCAGGTCGATCATGAATGAGCATGTTGCAAACCAAACTGAGATATTTGGAATGAACACTGAATTCCATTGGCTCCTGGCTAAGATTCTGAGTGTGGCTATGCCACATCCCAGCTGGATTTGCTTTGAAAAACACTAAATAGACTTGTGGCCACATAGAGCCATGTTCTGTCAACATACAAGTTCACAGTGCTGGCAGCTGGCTATAAGGAATGTTTAAGCCTGCCCCCACATTTTGCCTTTCCAAGAACAAACCCTCCAGCTTGTCCACATGTGTGTTCAGGGGCTAAGAGGGTGAAGGAGCCTGTTGTAGAAACTTCCAAGCAAGAAGGGGTTGTGTAACTTCCTGCTTCTAGAGAAGCTTTTGGCACCTCTTTCAGTGCCTGGAAGGTTTGGTATAGATGACTACAGTGAAGAGCGCAGTGTAAATGCTTATGAAAGGGAATGCAGGTCCTAAGGCAATATAAAATGATGCCAGTAAGCAATATTAATGCAGAGAAAACAAATGAGAGAGGTTTGGTTTCGATAAGCCTAGAAATCTGGGATCTGATTGCAAAGGTGATATGTTCAAAAGCCATCCTTGCTGGAAATGGCCAAGGTGGTATGAGAATGCCTCTCTCAATGAGCTGGTTTTAGACTTGCATTGACACATCAGTGAACTTTGCCTTTTCTCCCCTTCCTCCATTTAAAGGTGAAGGTAGATGAGAGCCTCTCCCTGGAACACGTGACTCGAGACAGAGTGAAAGTGGGTCACGGACGTAGACCACCCACCCGGGTTCATCTCAAAGAGGTAAGAAGGCAGCACAATGAAATCACCTGTGTGGAGTCTCCACCTGGTAAAACTTCTAAGCAGGCATCCATAAGAACAATTCCTGGGTGCATCCTTCATGCAAAACACAGTTGTAATAGAACGTGAGCATCTAACTGACCCCTTACAGATAAGGCCAGCCAGTAACATTCCTGTTGAAGATTTTTGCGTCCTTCTGCTGCCTCATGGGATATATTTGGTGAACCTTTCTACACTTCCAGAGCTGCTTCATAGTTTGGCAGGTGCCATTACTGCTTAATCTCTCGGCGGGGGAGGAGGGTATAACTAAAGATATGATCACAGAGGTCACAAATTCTAGGACTTCCCAGGACTTCTGGGACAGGCCTGGAGCAGCAGTCAGCCTCAGGCCTGCTAAAGCAGTGGCTAGAGTTGGGGCAACCTCCTGGGGTTAGAGCAGCAGTGACAGCCTCTGTAGCAGGAGCATCAGCAGGACTGAAAAACTGCAAGCTGCAGCAGCTGTCTCCCCCCAAGATATTTTTAGTAAAAGCCAGCGACAGGTCACAGGCTTCCATGAATTTTTGTTATTGTCTCTAACCTCTCCCTGACTTTTACTAAAAATACCCGTGACAGAATCTTAACCTTGGACTGGTTTTGCCTAAGACAATTCTGTAGAAAAGCTGCCTGTTTGCAATACTCAGTAGCTTTTTCCATAGCTAGCATTTATAACAGACAACACAGCTATACATACATGGCTCTCTTCTATAAGAGGTGCCAATAAATATTAAGCCAGGAGTCCTGTGGCACTTAAAGGCTAACAAAATTTATTTATCGCATGAGCTTTCATTGGAGAAAATCCCACTTCAGATACTTTGAAGATGGGGGATCTTACACTCCCTTGTATTTATTTTCCATTCTGTAAGCTCCCCCACCTTCAAAGTGTCTGATGAAGTGGAATTTTCTCCCACTAAAGCTCACGTGATAAATACATTTTGTTTGTCTTTAAGTGCCACAGGACTCCTTGCTTCTTTTGCTGAACTAGACTAACATGGCTATCCCTTTGAAACTTGGCAACAATAAATATTAGTTTCCCATGATTTCTAAGGGAGTTCCAACACTGAAACTGTATTGATATTTTAGAGGAGGATTAAACTAGTGAATGGGTTCAGGGCTGACCTTTACTGCGAACATCACTGCTTGCTGGCTACCACCTTCTGGGTAGCTCTCCAGTGATTTTAGCACAGACAAAATGCTCCAAAGACTATCATTCTAATCAAGAATATGTGCTGGGTATCTATTCAATCTGGTACTTAGATGTAACTGATGAGTACCTTTCCCAGACCTAAGGAAGAGCTAGCTTGAAAGCTTTCTCTCTCAAGAACAGACGTTGGTCCAATAAGAAATACTGCCTCACTCACCCTGTCTCTCCTTTGCTCTGGGAAATTCTTTGCATTTATCAATTCAGACAGCACACCTGTCCATGCAAATCTTTGTAACTTGGAAACACGCCCCACCACAACCGCATAGCTAGGTGCTTATAACTTAGAAGGGAAAAAGGACTTTTAGATAAGGGTGATTGTACAACTGCTTAGGACCAGTTCTTAAACTGTTGTGGTTATTCAGAGGTTAAAGTAACCCAGAACGCACTGGGATGGCATTCTGGGGCCTACTATTTTTAGGGGCTCAGCATTCCAGGTCCCCTAAAAATAGAAAATGGAGCCGAAACACAGTGTTCCAGTCCCATTTTCTATTTCTAGGATCCCACCGAACATGGAGCCCCTAAAAAGAGCAGGCCCCAGAACACCATTCCGGTGTGTTCCAGCAGGGCAGGGGAGCTGCTCCAGATGGGAGATTTTAAATCTCCTGCCCTGAGCTGGTTCTCACTGAGCATGCTCAGAGCATCTGAGCATGCTCAGTCAGAACTGGCCCAGGACCCAGGCTGCTCAGCACTGTGGCCAGGTAAGGGGCCGGGGGGGGGGGCATTCGAGGGCAGATGAGCTGGCCCAGCGGGTAAAGGACATGGGGGAGGGGGTCTGCCCGTGGCAGCGGTGGAAGGCAGCACGGCATGGCATGGCAGGGGGTTGGGGCGGACCAGCAGCCAGATGGGGGCTAGGAGCAGTAGCTAGGGTGGGGACAGGTGTAGGGAAGGCAGTAGCTGGGGTGGGGGGCCTGCCAATTTAGGCGGCTTCCTGGGCCCCTGTGATTATTGGCTTTGATATTCTCTAGCCTGTCACTCTGCTACTGAAGAGAAAATAACTCAGTGGCAAATATGCTTGCACTGAAGTGTGTGCTGGTGTAATGTCCTACCAAATGTTAAATTAAGTAAGAAGTGGGGGTGCAGAGAGGAGCAGAAACAGAGACATTGTTCTGTCTTGCATGCATAAACCATGCCAAGGCATATGAGTTTGTCTTCATTGTCCACTTTGTGGGACACAACATGCGTAGCATCAGATGCTGGACTCAGTCTTTCTACTCTAGCCAATTCTTTGACTTACACTATTTTTACAACAAGTTTTGAGCACAGGATAGTTCAGGGGGTTGCTGATGGAACATGTTCTAACAGAAGCTTTCCTGTATTGCATTTCACAGGCTGCGAAGACTACATCGGATGGAATCTTGAGGCTAGATCTGGATATAGTGGATAATGGCCCTCCAAATTTCACTTTGGCTGTGAGCGAGAATGATGATGTCCCACCTCCAAAGGAAACGCCAAAGCCACCTATGCCGCCTACAAAACCCAGTGTCCTGTCAGAACAGCAGAGTGTGGATAACGATGTTGCTGATCAGGAGATTAAAAAGACTGTGTCACCTCCCATGCCTCCAGCTAAGAAGTTTAAGGAGAGAACACCATCAAACGACAATCTCATCTCCAAGGATATGGATTTGGCCAGTCAAGGTGAGGATGGGGAAGAATCCAAAGCACCAGCTGAGGACAATAAAGAGAACCTCATGGAGGTCAGCAATGGAAGCCAAGCAAACGCTCCAATTCCTCCTCCTAAAATCTTATCAGACAAGCTGAAAGGGATCAGTTGGGATGAGTCAGCCACTGCCCCTCAAAGTGCAGAAGGTCCAAAACCATCCATGGGTGGGAGTAAAGAAAACCTCACGGAGGTGGTCACAACAGATACCCTGAAACCTGAAGTTCCTCCTAAGATTTTGTCAGAAAGATTGATAGCAAATGAGAATTCCGTCATCAGCACTTCAGAGATGAAGAGCTCAGAAGGCCAGGAGCCTGATGAGTCAAACCCCCCCATAAACGGAGTGGAAGACAGGGAAGTGACAGACTCTGCTCCCAAAAGAGTAGAGCCTGAAGAGGAAAGTGAGAGAGCTGCTGACAAGGAAGAGGAACAGCAAATAATAGAGGAACAGCAAATAATACAGGAACAAATAAAGATGTCCTTAGATACAGAAACAAAGCAGGAAAGTACAAAGGTACCTAGTAAAGAGAAAACACTTTTAACAGTGTCCGAGAATTCCTCTCCCAGCAGAACTCGCTGTGCATCTCTCGGAGACCTGATAGATGAATCAAAAACTGCTCAGAAAGCACGAGTGGGTGCAGGCTTTCAAGAGGAGACCCACTCCTGCCTGGCTAAAATGGAGGAGAAAGTGACTTGCGAAAAGGAAAAGACAGAAAAACTTCTGCAAAAGGTTGTGTGTGGAGGTTTGGAGCAGGCACAGGAGGGGAACGGCCCCCCTGTAAATGCAGAGACAATACTCAACGAAGCAGTGGAACAGCTCCGGCAAGCAACGCAAGTCTTACAAGAAATTAAAGGTTTAGGAAAACTGAATAAGGAACAGATAGAGAAACAGAAGGAAAAGCAGAAGGATCTAGTAACTCTTTACCGGAGAAGCGTTCCCTGAGATGAACTTTAGAAGGCACATCTTTCTTACAGTCAAGCTAAAAATTTGCTATTTACTACTTATCCCATTGCTAGGCCAGTGTTAAATAAGGTTATGTTTTGCTATGCCCACACCATGCCTGGTGGAGAGCAGGGCATTTCAGTTCTAGTTTTCTTTTATTCTGTCATTATGCCATATTCCCATCCCTGATCACAATAGGAAGTTAGACAGTATTGGACATCAGTTGCAAAAAATGTGAATATTCTTTCAGGTCTTGAGCCAAAGCTCATTGATATTAGTAGGGGAACACCAGTGGGCTTAGGTCAGACCCTAAAACAAAACAACAGTGATGATCAGACTAAAGGTCATTTTTTCAAAGGAGAGCAGTGGAAATTCCAGCAAGAACTCATGTGGGCATGTATGAATTTGCATGCAAGATATGCAGTTACCCAGTCTGCGCTGGCCCCCTTAGAGTTTTGCCGATGAAACCATTCCACTGGGAATCTGGCTGCAAATGTCCACAGGTTTTGCTCAGTTTGTTCACTTGCTGACAGGTTTTGACTACCTAGCCCAACTACATTCTAGAAAAAAGGGCCAACAGTCTTCAAGGATACTTATTAAACACCAGTTCCAAAAGGGTAACTGTGTTAGGCTAGTTCAGCAGAAGAAGCAAAGAGTCCTATGGCACTTAACATTTATCATGTGATAAAGAGATGTGTTAGTCCTTAAAGGTGCCACAAGACTCCTTTTTTGTTTTATTAAACATATCTCCAATTTAAAAAAAAAAAAGACTTGGAAGTCCACATAAATGTGGCAAACTGTTGATGGCAAGTAATTGTTTTCAGCTCTAGGCCAGATTCAAAAACACAACAATCCTTCCATGTTCTAAGCACTATAAAAGTATTAATCAAGCCTCAAAATACCACTGCCATGGGGAAACTGAGGCAGCAATGTGAAGTGATTTGCCCACAGAGGCAGTCCATTTCAGAGCCAGGGATAGAATTTAGCAATCTTATCCCCAGTCCTGTGCTCATTCTTGACATTGCTGCTACATTTGAAATACCTGCTTTTGGCAAAATGTTCATTTTTAAACAATTCATTAACCTGCTAACTAGAGTCTCCTATATTGTAGAAGTAGTCAGACAGATGTTTGGAGAGTTTTGGGGGAAGTTGGCTGGGTGTTCTGCAAGTAGAGTTCTCCCCTGCTTTGTGCCTAGAAGCTGGTTCTCGACCCACATACCCCCACTACTTGTATGGCCTTGAGGATGTCACATGGGCCACCGCCTCGTGCTGATTGGGCCACAAGTGGCTTGTGGGCTAAGAACCACTGGTCTAATAATATCATTTTAACAGATTTTTCACCAGTATGCTCTGTCTACACTGAGAGCTGTCTTCTTGGCATGAATGTCCCCTCTGAACAAATATTTAAATACAATGAGGGAAATGCATTTTGCATATAAATTCTTGAGAGATAAGTGGTGGAACGAAATCCACTAAAATGAAGGGGGCATTACTAAATAAGGACCCAGTCTTGTTCCCAAAAGGCAATGGCAAAATTCTCCCTGATTCTCAGTCCTCCTGTTAACAGTAGTTGCATCTCTCTAAGCATCCAGTGAGAAATGTGATGAAATGGAAGTAGGCTTCTGAGAAAAAGTGATTACAAAATTATGCCTTGCATGACAAAGAAACAGTGGAAGCACCCTAGATGTTACGTATATGTGAACCAGGTCATCTGTGGGCCAATCCAAGTTCATTGATGTTCATTTGGTCAACCAGACTAGCTCATCACAGGGTGCAGGTGCATCCCTTGTATCCTCCTTTTGGAGTTTCGCCCTAAAATATTCATGCTCCATGGCCCTGCATCAACCAGAGATTCAAAGGGCCACCACCTCCTCTTTGCTTTATCTGAATCTTTCTAATTTCATTTTATGGAGCTATGGGGAATGCAGGCAGATGTTGACTAGCTACTGCCCAGCAGAATATTCTGAGACAGGACAGAGAGTTCGACTTGGCAGTTCTTATTGCTAAAGTACCTACACTACCAAATAGTTTGTGCCATCTACCCCTGCCAAGTGCTAAGCCAGTATCATGCTATCCACTGCCTTTATCTCAGGTTATTTCTCCTGTAGCTTAGTGAGGCTCCATGGTACCCCTTACTGCAAACATCAACCACAGCAGCAGCAAAGTCAAGTCTTTCTTCCCTCCTTTCTAAATTCGGCAAATGAATGCTCCCTTCTCGGTACAGCCTGGCCCTGACTGAAGTTATTTCACTCACTGAAAAAGAGGAATAGCCCAAATAAGAGAGATGTAGTCACTCAGACACTTCCAAGTTGTTTGATTTAAACTGCCTGATTCTCAGGCCAGTCATATATGTTGTTTTCAAAGTCTCTTGTTATTCCATTATCCATGAAGTTTCTGCACAGTAGAATTTGCTTGAGTTTCAAGTGCTGGAGCTGCTTTTAGGCAACAGAGTTCCCACGTGTGCCGTCCACAACGTATCCCCATAATGCAGGCCAAGGATGAACTCTGGTTGTGCACCATTTACTGCTGTAGAGTCAATGTGAACTGAGGGATCTTGTTCTCTTATGAGATGTACTTATAAGACAAGGGCTAACAATACAGACCTAGTCTATTTAGTGCCTACCAGCTACTTAATATGTATTTTTCTGTATGTGCACTTTTGTTTACTGAACACTGTGCGATGTGAACATGAGTTGTAAAAACCTGGTGCGTACAGAATGTCTTGGGAGATCAGCCTTCCAGCATTTGTGAGACAAAGTTGTACAACAAAGGATAAAGTAGAGCAATGTGTATATAACAGGGATGGACCCTGGCCAGAACACTGATCTGGCTATGGGCAGCGTTTGGATGTGGATTCAAATCCCAGTGCCGAAGTTGTCCCTTAGGACCAAACCAAACCCCTGGATCTGAATACCTGTAAACACAGGGAAGGTTTGGATCTAACTCAAATTCATCTCTGATATACATGGATGCTTCCACTCGTACTAGTAATTTTGTCACCACAATGTGCCACCTGTTAAATATCTAGCTAGTGCAGCATTGATGAAGACTCCTATTACAGCAAGAATCTACAGGATGTACTTATATTTACTGGTTTGGTTTTTTTTTTTTTAGTAATACTGAATATTCTAAAAAGCAGATATATCTGACGTTTTACTGGAACCCCAAAAGAAATCTTAACAAGACACCTGAATCTGTTAGAAGATGGGATAGTTAAACCCTTTTACAAGCCAGTGCTGAATACTGTATGCACTCTACTAACGTCACTTACCTTTATGTACTATTTCTTGTAAATGAGTATAACTTAAGTGAATTCTCTTCTTAACATCAGTATCTCCAAAGCTGAAAATAGTGTGTTAATTAAGGGAAAAGAGCGTTGAGCGGTTTCATTCTTAACTGATTAGCCCACCTTGAATTCTGGTCGACTGTACTTCTATATACAAACACAAAGCTTCATGGTTTGTTTAGACCATTTAATTAATTCTGAAGTATTTGCACATGTTATTCTTGTACAGGGCATAAGCCAATCTCTGCCTAATGGGGAAGGGCAGGTTATTCCATAGCCGTCTTCCAGGTTTCTTGCACTTCACTTCTTAAATGGCTAGTACTGGTCATTGTCACAGTCAGGTTCTGGAGTGCAAAGCCCACTGCGCTGATCTAGCAAGACAATTCCTGTCTTCATTTTACCAGTGAGTACCTTGCTTTACTTTACTCAAGATCTCTGGCTTGCCTTCTTGGGTTGGGCATATTGATATGGAATGTGACTCAGTTTCTGATTTGTACAAGAGCAGAGTGATACGTTTCCAACAGGGAGGAAGCCAGCGTGTTAGTGAGCACCAGTGAATGATGGTATCTGAAAAATCAGTGTCAGTGGAGGAAAGGCCACACTGTTTTCTGTTTGTACAGAGCTTTGAGATTTGGCAATAAAACTCCCTTTTGAGCACAATCCGCTTTGGAGCAGTTTGTTGGGAACCAGAATAAAGAGCAGGTGGAAGAGAGGGAGGAATTATTAGATCAAACGTGGCCAAGCTGCAGCTCGGGAGCCACATGCAGCTCTTGAATGAAAAGGTGCGGCTCCCAGAAGAACATCAGCAAATCAGATTAGGAAAGCAGCCCCAGCCTAGGAATTTTAAATCTCCCACCCTGAGCATACTTGGGGAAGCCAGCGTCAGGGCCTGGGAATTTGGGAGGGAGTCGGGATGGTGGGGAGAAGCGGCGGCATGTTTGGGGATGGCAGGGAGAAGCATGGCATGGTCGGGGATGGCAAGGGGAAGCATGACGGTTGCAATTTTAAAAAACTTGCCACTAGCCTGCAATCTTCTACATCAAAGCGACAGCTTAAGTTTTTACTGTATAAGTATAGTTTTCATGGCAACCTTAAATAATTATTAGAATCTGACATTAGTAGGATCAATACTAGCCCTCTTTTTATGATAAAGTATGCAATGAATTTTAAACTTAGTAATTTTGGAGTAGGTAAAAGTATATAGCTATATGCCTCAGTGCAGCTCTCGAAGGTTAGAGAATCAACTTGCGTGGCTCTCGAGTTCAATAAGTTTGGCCACCCCTGTATTAGACATTGCTTGGCAAACTTCCATCACTGCCACAGAGGGCTATGCCCACTGCATCCAGCCTAGTCTGTGGCCTAGATCATGGACTAACCCCAGGCCCCAAGGAAGAGCAGCACAAAGATGCACTGCCAGGCCTGGAATCCAACTGTGACACCAGTGTAACCCTACGCCAAGCAGCTTACAGATCCTTCCACGCCCATTCTGTGATGCTGGCTGAGATGCAGGCACACGCTTCCCCCCAGCTGTGCAGAACAAAGCAGCAGATTTCCCTCCTCCCACACCACAAGCACACAGCCCAGCTGTAAGAGCATTCAACACCCCTTCCTCTCCTTCACTGGTGTGTAACTCAGCTCACAACTGAGCCCTCAGTGTTAGAGCTGCCTTATGGGCACAAGGGCAGATCCTAAAACGAAGGAAGTTTCATTAGTAGATTGCAAGTGTCTGATTTTAAGGGCAGTGTTGTCTAGTGGTGGCAGCAGAGGCAGAGCAGCTCGGGTTTTCAGTTTCTGTTTCTGAGACTGCCACTGATTATCTGGGTTTCTTTGAGAAAGCCACTAATTCACCCCTCACTTTCTCCAGTTATAAAAGTGAATGTAAGTGCTTCTATTATTCCTCGCAGGGATATAGGACTATTTATGAGGCACTTGCAGATCACCTGTTATCAGAAGCTATCCAAGAGCCTGTTTCCTTACACCCTGTTTTTGAAGTCCTGAAGAAACTTGCTACATCCCTTCTATGCATATTATTTTAACAAGATATAGTCACTTCCCGCCAGCCACTATAATAAAGTGGCCATTAATTGCATCCCAGATTTTATAGAAAATTGATGAAGTACACTTTATGAATGAAGTATATTTAACTAAATATACTATATTACTTATAAAGTATATTTTATAAATGAAGTATGTGGAATCAAAACATTTCCTGAAATTGTGTCAATTTAGTTAAATTATTTCAATTTAAAATGCAAAAACAAAAACATTTTGTTCTGACATTTTCAAAATGAAATGTTTTGATTTTTATTCAAAATTGCCTCTATCAAAATGGTTAAACTAAAAAAAAAAATTGGTTTTGGTTGAAAAATTTTTTTTGTTTGTTTCTAATCTAATTTGTTCAACTTTTTCAGGTTCATTACTGAATTTGAAAAGTGCACATTTTAAATCAGACCTGAAATTTTTTTCAGTTCAGCTAATGAAGTGAAAAATAAATTAGTTATTCACACAACTCTAACCAGAAGACACTTAATCTTGTGTCCTGCATAAAAAGAGGCCCTAGGTTTCACCCAGTGATTCCTAGATGAATCCCAAACTATTTGTGGAGGAACTAGAAGAGCATATCTTTCAGGAAGGCATCCAATCTCCAGGTGATGGAGAATTCGCTGCATTCCTGGTTGGTCCATTCCAACAGTAAATTACCCTCACTGTTAAAAAATGCCTCTTTCCTTAAAACTGAGCATAAAGCTACAAAGCTCTCCAAGAGTTCTTCTTTCAGTTCAAGGGTGAATCAGAGTTATTAATCAAAGACACAGAACTTGTCCACAATATTTAGAGACAGAAGAATCTTATTTCACTCCACTCTGCAAGCCCACACATTCAGAAAAGCCAATTCCTAATTTGCTCCTGGAAAATTAGTCACGCTTTTCCCCCTTGTGTCTTACCTCATGGCTATGCAAACTGCATTGTTTTTGTGACAACTGGTGATGTGGCATTGCTGACCGTTAATGAGTTTGTGTTTGGCAAGGGCATGCCTGCTGTCTGAGGAGCAGGCAAAGTATTTTTAAGCAGCTGGTTTCCCACCCACCTTCCTGCCCCCTCCATTGTCATAGACCAGGGTTGGGTTTTTTTTTTTGAAGAAAAGTTCTTCTCTACAGTAGAACTAGTCCAGGAGGAATCTGCCAGATTAGCCGCTCACAGCTTTATAGTTTTCTCTGGTTGCACTGGCTTGTCTTGTTAGAGTTTATAAGGCCAAGGGTGGGAATTTTATCTGGTTTCTATAAGATGCTGGCTGGGCCCCAGCAACCCGACTAATAACCCCTCCCCTGCACACACTCATCAGTTTTAAAGCACTTAACCTTATTTT
Organism: Podocnemis expansa; assembly: GCA_007922195.1. Classification (NCBI taxonomy): domain Eukaryota; kingdom Metazoa; phylum Chordata; order Testudines; family Podocnemididae; genus Podocnemis; species Podocnemis expansa. Next base: position 16,431,078 of record ML682019.1, read on the forward strand.
CTCTCAAACAGGGAATTTAGAGGCCCGAGTTCCGTCTGGAGCAGTAGGGTGATAAATCACAACTCTAGAAATTCCCCATGCCCATTGCTTTACATCTCTTCCCCCATCTCCTATCCCTCCTGCTCCCTCTGCTTTGCCCAAAGTCTCCCTTTCCCTGCCTCCACTCGTGGTGGCACCCACCCCTTCTCTTCTGCCATTCAAGGCTTGGAACAGCCTCTCAGTTAACATTCACCAACCATCCTCTGCCTCCTCTTTCCAAACACCAGTTCCCAAGAAGCATATAGGGAGGATGCCCAAATGACAGGGAGTGAAGGGTACACTTTACAGGGACCTGGAGGCTTGGGGGGTGGGGTCCAGCCCAGGCTGCAACCCCCATAACTGTGTGTGGGAGAGGGTCTGTGTTAGAAGTTTATACTGGGCCCCCCAAAAAAACCATGCTTCAGTCCTGCACATAAGTGTCCAACACCATCTTGTGCCTTTATATAAACTTTTAGAGGCAGGGCATGCCCTGCTGATATAAATATCTAGACTTTTACTTGTGTAGCGGCCATCTGCACTCCTTGATCACCTCATTTGGATTCAAATCTCTAAGACAGGAGAGAGCTAGGTGCCCTGCTGTTTATGAGCTGCCAAGGCAGGCAATTAAGTTTTAATGGTTTACTTAAAGGTAAGTGAATCAAACTGACAAATGTTGGAGAATAGGAAGGTAAAACTCAGTCCCCACATTATACATTGGACAAACAGGACAGACTCTAAGGAGAAGATTAAATGCACATAAAACTGATATCAGAAATCATAACACACACCAAAAAAAAAAAAACGTTTCTGAGCACTTCCATCTTCCTAATCACTCCATTGATGACTTGTTAACGATATTTTTAAAAGGGATAGCCGTGTTAGTCTAGTCCAGTGAAAAAACAACAAGGAGTTGTGCGGCACTTTAAGACTAACAGATTTATTTTTGCATGAGCTTTCGTGGGAGAAGATCCGAAGCATCTGAGGAAGTGGGATCTTCTCCCACGAAAGCTCATGCAAAAAATAAATCTGTTGGTCTTAAAGTGCGGCACAACTCCTTGTTGTTTGTTAACGATAGTCATCAAGAAAATCAGTGGGACATGAAGACTTCAAAGAGAAACAGCTGAAATCGAATTAATATGCAAATTAATTGTGTGAAAGCAGGGCTGAATTGTGACTATGGATTCTTTTCACATTATAACAGGTAATTTGACTTCACCCTCCCTCTGTACGCTGTTTCCTAAAGTTTGAATCCTTACAAATGCTCTGATTTCCTGTTGCAGTATGACCTGATCCCATGTCTTACACACCCCTGCATTTATTTTCATCCAATTCTGTAAGTTCTCCCTCTTCAAAGCGTCTGACAAAGTGGAATATTCTCCCACGAAAGCTCATGCGATAAATAAATCTGTTAGTCTTGAAGTGCCACAAGACTCCTTGGTTTTTTTTCAGTCCTCACAGTGGACTCATATTGTCCACTGAGCAATGCTGCATTTTCATAGCATCTCCACAATCAGGATCGCAAAGCACTTTCCGTACATTTTATTATTCAACAAAAAAACAACAAGGAGTTGTGTGGCACTTTAAGACTAACAGATTTATTTTTATTTTTTATTTATTATTTAACATACTACCATAGTACCTTGGCGTCCCAGTCACGGACCAGGGCCCTGCTGTGCTAGGCATTGTGTACACCCAGAACTAAAAAACAGTCCCTGCCCCAAAGAGATTCCAATGTGACTCTCAATACCCCTGTGAGAGAGGAAGCTGTTGTCACATATGCATTACAGATGAAGAAACTCAGCCACAGAAAGGCTAAGGCCCAGCTTCTCAGATTATCCTGGTTCTGCCTCCAGAGGGGTAGCCATGTTGTTTTTGCTATATACAGACTAACAAGAGTCCTGAGACACCTTAAAGACTAACAAATTTCTCTGGGCATACGCTTTTTTAGGCTGCAATTCACTTCATCAGATGCATGATGAAATTCTGGCTATGTTTGCTTTTTGATTGCTCAACAATACATCAGAGGTGCCAATGGTCATGTTCCCAACTGAAGCCAATCAGAAACAGAGGTTAAAAATATGTCAGAGTTCATTTTTGAATTATAAGCCTTTAATGACTCTCCCATCCTCCAGAGAAGTCCTGGGCAGTGACAGGAAAAGAACAGTGGGTTACTCACCAGTAACTGTCCTCCTTTGAGATGGGCTGCTTGGATCCATTCAGTAATAGGTGTCTCCGTGCCAGAGCGCCGTCAGAAAAACTTTTGTCCTAGCCTGTTAGGAGAGGGTAGGCAGCCACTGCCCCCCATGCCACCCAGTGGCTATATATACGGCTGCCTCCTGATCCCTCCCCAGTTCCTAGGAGTTGCCAACTCCAGATGCGGGGATGGAGCGGAGGGACCTGAATGGATCCGAGCAGCCCATCTCGAAGAAGGACGGTTACTGGTGAGTAAGCCACCGTTCTTCTTCGAGCGCTCCTCAGATGCATTCAGTAATAGGTGACTACTAGCCATGCTGGTGGATGGCAAGTGGAGTTGGCCCTTCCACCTTCAGCACAGCAAAAACCACATCAGATGGAAAGGAAGCCAGTGAACAAGGCTCTAACAAGAGCCAAGGGACCAACTGGGGCTCTTGGCCTGGCAATGGAGAACCGACAACAGTGGGCCCAACCCAAAGCAGGGGTAGGTCCAATCCAGCCGAGGCAAAGCATGCACAGGCTGGACGGACTAAGGTCACCTTAACCAGAGTTGAATCAATGCAACACGACTACGTGGAGAAGATGTGTTTGGTTGCTCTACCTGTCAGGTATAATTCAAGGTATGAGCGCCAGAGGATTACTGTCTGGCCATAGAACAGTTCAGCGTGAACTTACGAGAAAACACTGAAAGCCATAGGGTTATGGGGTTGGCCATGATGGCTACAGCCTACACAGATAACAATAGAAGGGATGAACATTATCCTTTGCACTGGCCGTGTCAAGGCCTGAAGGCACATGCCCGAAGGGTGTAAGAATTTGAAGTACCTGGCAAAGCGGAAGGGAAAAGACTACTGAGTTCAGTTGAGAAGGGTCTAAGGAAGACACTTCACGCTGGTTAATGTGAAAAGAAAAAGGCCAGGGGTGGTGTGATGAGCGCCATATGGCATATCGTCCAAGACGTCCCTGGGCCAGAAGGATGCACCACAAGCCTCCAGCTGTGTACAGTGTAAGAGCCCAGAAGGCTACCATTGGGAAGGAGCATTTTGGACCATTAGGCACCTATAAGTCGGCATGGTGGCCTTAGGAAGTGCTGTTGACCGTGGTCTCTATAAATACCTTGGTATTTATGAAGACTCACAGAAAAGGACCCTCTTCTTGACCACTATATCCCACCTCAGGATTCCGACACCAGGAAGACTGCCTGGAGAGCAGGGGGCAGGGAGGGGAGAGACAAGGGCAATGGAATAGCAATGTCACCAATAGGCCACTTAGTTGTGACCACCGAAAGGCCTATGGGGTAAAAGTACAGTGATTAAAACCTTGTGTGCCTGAGGGCACCGCCAGGAGTGATATCCTCCCCAACTACACTGCACCTGTGTGTGCACCGAAGTTAAGAACTCGTTAAGAAAAGGACTACCCTTCTAAATGATAAGGTTATAGGAGAAGTGAATGGTCTCCTTTCGAGACCACCTGGGAGTATGGTATTCCCAGGGTGTAAACCATGGCTCTGCAGGAGTACCTTGGATTTTAGAAAAACCAACAAGGGCAGCTTGTCCCTATCACACAATCTTATCCAGGACAGTATCCCACCATGGGGGAAAAACAAATTCCGAGTTTCCGTGCAAATCGGAAATCAGGGGTGGGGGGTTTTTTTTATTGGTCCACTTGAGCTCCGTCGAGTGGGCGGAGGAAAGACAACAGCCCTTAGCAGATGCCTACGGCAAGGGTATCACGTAGAGGCTACCCAATGGTTTTCGGTCTCAGGTCCCACAAAGGGAGACGTAATATGATTGCTGGATGCTCAGGTAGTAGTGTCCCGGGCCCAGATATGGGTAATCATGGTACCAGGGTGACCTAGGCTGAGCATTTATGTATACCCTGGTCGGGTGACAGACCTGTGTGGTACCCAGTGGTGCACATGAAGTATGTCAACTAGCCAGCCTCATGGCTAGCTAGCAGTTAGTTTGGGAGGCCAAAGGTGAGTTTCTTTCACGTCTGTCCACATGGTTGGCGAAGAAGCCTTGTCTCTTCTCCCATGGGCCCTACTGACCTAGTTGATTCCAGGTCGGACATATAGAAACTGTTACTTCGGGGGGAGGGGGGGAGAGGCTAAGGAAGGTATCACCCCACTTTCCTGGTAGGGTGGGACCTAGATAGGGAGTCCCAATTGGGGATGTCCCGGTTAGATATGAAGCCGTCCCAAAGAAGCAAGAGAAGCTGTTGTTTACCATTGGTTGTTTCCCCCCCCGCCCCATTCTCTCACTAAGGGAAGGGAGGGAGAGGGGCGCCAGTCACCTTCTCTGATGATGGACCGAATCCATGGCCATATCCCGGATGTTATGGGAATCATGGTGGGCAGTCAATTGGGATAGGCTCCCTTCCTTGTAGAGAAAGGAAGGCGGGGGGGGGGGGGGGGCGGAAGGCTCCCAGAAGCCCCCAGAATAGAACTGAGGGGTCAGTGGGGACGGGCTGGGTCTCTGCCCCAGTCTCATCTGGGAGGAGAGTGGGAGGAGTGGTTTTCCGCCCCATATGATTTATGTGGGGCGAGGATAGGGCCCCGACGAGAGGCAACTGAGGTATTTTACCTCTCTCCTAGGATCCTGTGCAGTACCCTTAACAGTTAGGGTCTCTGGGGGAAACAAAAAAAGTGTCACCTCCAAAGGGCAGATCAAGCGCCACCTGCTGCGCAGCAGGGGACACCCTGGCTTCCCTAAGCCAGGCCGCTCAGCGGGTGCTTACAGCCGAGGCCATGGTGCGGGCTGCTGTATCTACTGCATCCCTGGCTGAGAGGAGGAGATCCTGGGAAATTATTCTTCCCTCCTCCAGGAATGCATCATACTCCTCTTTGGCCTCTGGTGGGAGCAAATCTCTACATTTGGTGACCGATTCCCACACATCCAGCATATACCTGCTGGTTAGTGGCTGATTATTTGCGACCCATAGTTGGAAGGCCGAGGAGGATCAGACCTTACATCCCAAGAGATCCAATTCCCTAGCTTTCCTCGAAGCATGGAGGGGGTCACTAGGGGGCTCGCCTGGGTCTAGCACCATCTGTACCATGTCCCTAGGAGGGACTGGATGGTCAGCGAGAGAGGGGAAGGCTGCTTCAGGGACCCTATACTTGAGACTTGCTGTGTCTGAGACCGGGGCAATAGAGCTTGGATTCTGCCACTGGGAGGATGTCACGTCCCAAATACTTGGGTAGAGAGGGACCGTAACCAGCTCTGCCGAGGAGAAGACTGGCCTGAACAGAGTGTCCGAGGGGGAGGTCAGACAACTGGACTTCCATCCCTAAGTGGGTTGTGGTGTGGTGCAAGAGATCAAAGTGCTCTGATAGGTTGCCTGTGTATGAGACTGGTGCTGGCGACAGAGTGGTACTGGGTGTCCACTGTGGGGGAGAAGAGGTCTCGGGGGGGGACCATTCTTGAAGGCGGAAGTGGAAGGGTGACAGCGCTGAGGCACAGTGCCGGGGCTGCTTAGAGCCCTTCAATGGACCTTCCCCAGGGCTTGAGGTGGTACCAGCTATGGCAGGGTGATATGTTGCTGTGGGGATGGCTCTATGGTATCGGGGCCCAATGGGGTAGAAGGTGGAGGGCTTTGGGGCAAGGAAGATCGGCGTCGCCCGCAATGGACCCAGGCCTTGGATGCGAAGGCCGGTTTGCCCCTCCTAACTGGTGTCAGGGAGGGTGGTGTGGGCAGCAGCAGGAGTGCCTGAGCAGCCTCCACTGCCTCCGGGGTTGCCGGTATTGGAAGCAACCCCAAACGAGCCCGCGGTGAGCCCTTAACCGGGGAGACGGGGCTCCCCTGTTGAGAAAGGCCCTGCACCATCAGTACTGGGCTATGACTAGCCTGTCGTGCCGGAGGTGACTTTGGTTGGCACCGTCGGTAGTGGGCTCTGCCTGGACTGCGGCGCTGGGGGCGACCTCAATCAGTGCCGAGGGGCCAAGGTGCTGCATCGGTGCCGAGGTACTGGGGTCGGTACCAAACTCGTTCTTCGATGACAACTTACAGCACAGTGCCGGGCCGGCTCCAATGCCGAGCCAGGTCTCGGTGCCAGGCGGGAACCTGAAGCCTCGGGTGAAGTGTGCCAAGCCTGTTCTAAGGCTAGGGCATGGCACCTTTGTTCCCTGTCCTTGATTGTCCAAGGTTTGAAGGACATACAAAGAGAACAGGTGGAGGCACTTCCCGTGGGGATCGTCCTGAGGGAAGGGCTTACCACACTCGGAGCAGGGTTTAAACCCTGGCATATTGATAGATGATCTCTGATGTTCCAGCCCGAGAGCGGAGGATCCCTGTGGTGGAACTACGTCCATGAAAAGGTGCTCCCAGTCAGGCACAAAGCTCATAGAAAAACGGACAGGCTGCTTGCATTCGCAAGGAGCGGATGTTCCAGATCCGACATGTAAGGTAGAAGAAATCAAACTGGGGAGGGGTCGGGAGGTGGCCGTTTACATAGTCACTGGGTGGCGTGGGGGGGGAGTGGCCACCTACCCTCTCCTGACAGGCTAGGACAAAAGATTTTCCAACCAATTCGGCGCTCTGACAAGGAAACACCTATTACTGAATGAATCCGAGCAGCGCTCAAAGAAGAAAGGGGAGTTTCAGCCCTTGAATGGGCATAAGAATTGGACTTAAAAGGCAGCAACTCTAGGGAATGTCTTTCTGGGACAAAGTGTCCTGGTAGACAAGGAAGGTGAAGAAGCAGAACTCTGCAGGAATGCTAAAGCTACGTGATGGGGTTTATTGTTCAGACACAAGTGAGAAATAAACTTGAAATTCTTTTGGAGTTGTTTCAGAGGAGAAAAAATTAAGGCCATCTGGAGCAAAGACTGCAGGAGCATGTACTAAGGAAGAGGTCAAGGGGATAGAAAAAGGGAGGATGTGGGTGGATGATACTAAAAATTATCTGGGTGAAGAGGTGACAACAGAGTATGGCAGACAGATCCTGTCACATTTTCCCCAATCAAATGTGGCCTACACACTGCAAATTGTTCCTGGCTTCCCCACCACCACCACCACCACTCATTTCAGTGTTAAATTCCCTTTTGGCTTCCAGAAGTTTTCCAGATGCCTGGTCTAAAATTTTTAAACATATTTTGGAGGCGTTTTACTAAAAGAGAAAGGATGGTTCTGGGGTCAGGGCACAAGACTGGAAATCAAGACAGCTGGCTACTATCAAGACCTTAAGTTAATCCTGTAGCCACAGTTGCCTCATCCGAAAGAGGGGAAGACTACTAGAGCAGGCCAAAAAGCGTTTCTCTCAGTGAAGATGTTTCAGTATTTTGGCTGCAGAAATTCTTTTGGTTTTAGTGGTTTTCTTTTTGCAAAATAAGAAATGAGACCCGACAATTTGAGGGAAATTTGGACTCTATTATTTTATTGGTGCAAAGTTTCTACAAAAACCTCAGTATTGATTAAAAACATTTCCAGAACAAAACATTTCAACAGTGCCTGATATGCCTTACTTAACACCTGCACTTTGGAAAGCTGCACTACCTGATCACATAGCATTAGGGTTCATTCAGGATTCTTCCTCTTGTACTTTCCCTGGCTACCAGGACACCTCCTCCTAGAAAGACATGCCCTAAATTTGCTGCCTTTTAAGTCCAATATTTTATGTTCAGGTTTGGAGATGATGCCTCTATTAGCATACTAGCACCCACAATATTACATATGTCCTCACAACACTCCTAAGGTAAGGCAGTGCTGGTAGCCAGTTTTAGAAATGGGAAACTGAGGCACAGGAAGGCTACATGACTTGCCAAGTTCACACAAGAATTCTGCAGAATGGAATCTTAGATCATTTTTCATAGAAGTGGTGTTCCTTTTCAGCAGCTCAGATGGCAACTTCCCTGTGCTGGTTTTTCTGATGCAGCCAGATAAATTTGATATGTCTTCATCTGAGCGTGTATTGGAGATGAACTAGTTATCTTGTAAAACAAAATCAGGAGTCTAGAGGCACAAAAAACTAATAAATTTCTTTAATGCATGAGCCTTCATGGGAGAAAAATCCCACTTTGTAAGTCATAGGATCACTTCCCTGCATTTATTTTCCTCTCATTCATCTTTACTTCTCCATCTTCAAGCATCTGATGTAGTAGGATTTTCTCCCATGAAAACTCAGGCAATAAATGAATTTGTTAGTCTTTAAAAGTGCCACAGGACTCTGTGTTTGTTTTGCTGAACTAGATAGACTAACAGGCTACCCCTTTGGAACTAGTTAACCTGTAAAAGCTCAAATTCCAGTTGTTGTTTGTAGCTAAGCTGCAGCTGCAGGATTGGTATGAAGAGGTTGTAGCCAAATTTCAGACTATAATATTCAAAGTTGTGCTTCTGCACCAACTTCAGGAAGAACCTGCATCCATTAGGGTTCAAAGTTCCTTCCCTGTCCAGATCTCATTGCAAGGTTAGGGCCTCGGAGTGACACTGATCCACATGCAGAGAGCCGTCAAGACTTAGGTCACACTGAGCCCTTCAAAATGAGGAGTGAGGGAGAGGTAAGCAACATACACCTCGCATTGGTTCACCCTCACTGAGCATTCACTGCCAGGATCCCTAAGCTGCGGCACATTCATTTTGCTCTCAGACCACAGTGGCTGCTCTGAGGTGGTTTTTAAAAATTGCATCTGTCATGGGCCAGGGAAAGAGTATTGTGTCCTGCTCAATGGAGGCTGTGGGTGGTGGGGTGGGGAAGAGTTCCACAGGGCTCAGAAAAGGGCCATTTTCTCATTTCTTTTGGAATCCAACCCCATTTTTGCAAACTACTTGGCAGAAAGGGGATTATTTCCTTCTGGAAAGCAAGCTGAATTTGAAGGAAAGTATTTTCACTTAAAAACATAAGAACGAAACCCTGAATGAAAGAAAAGCTTTGGTCTTGCCACCATATCACCATTTTAGTGTTAGTTAGCAACTCAGTATTGGGGCACAAGGTGCAGCCAATTCCTACCTCATTATCCTGGAATTTGCTTGATGCCCATGTATGCTTGCTCCGGCAGCTCTCAAGTCTTGTCCTGCCATTGGGCCTTGGTCTACACTTACCAGGAAATTTGGTAGCAGTCGACAGGAATTACACAAGCTACATTAGCTGAGTTAGTCTAGTTCAGCAAAAGAAGCAAGGAGTCCTGTGGCACTGAAAGACAACTGTATGACCTGATCCCGTGTCTTACACTCCCTTGTATTTATTTTCATCCCATTCTGTAAGTTCTCCCATCTTCAAAGCATCTGACAAAGTAGGATTTTCTCTCACGAAAGCTCACGCGCTAAATCTGTTAGCCTTTAAGTGCCACAGAACTCCTTGCTTCACATGCTATTTTGCATCACTCCCGTTGACTTTTTAACTCCTCTTCTACATGGCGCCTTCACTGCACTGCACAGATGCATTCCCATCAACACAGAGCTATGCCACTTGAGGGGTAGTTTCAATTACATTGACTTCTGGATCAATTAAGCCAGTCTCCACTGACTGCTCAATCAACCCATAAAGAGCCATCTGAGGGTGCTGCCAGTGAAGACATGCCCTGAGGACTCCAGTCCCACCATGGCTTCATGTGGTGGATCCTATCCTCACAGGGTTCCCCTTTTGTGCCAGCAGTGCTTCACCCAGGCTTGGTGGAGCCAAAAACACAGAGCTCCTGACAAGATCAGGTCTTCCAGTCTCATCTACATCTAAAATTTAGGTTGACCCAGCTACATTGTTCAGAGTGATGACAAACACACAACCTGTGCAGTACACTAAGGATTAGACCCACAAAAGGGCTCAGAATTCTTCTGTGGACACTCTTGAGAGGTGGATTTACGACAGCGATGGAAAAACCTTTCTATCAGTCTACTGTATCACCGTAGTGCCTGTAGCGCAGCCTTGCCTTCACACATCAAAGCATCTGACGAAGTGGGATTTTCTCCCACGAAAGCTCATGCAGTAAATAAATTTGCTAGTCTTTAAGTGCCACAGGACTCCTTGTTTGTTTTAAAGATGCCACTGGACCTGTCTGTCAATTCGATGATTTACAAGAAGTAGGGGGAAGAGATTGAACCATTTCTTATGCTGAAGAGAGAATGTGGAATTGCACGATACTGATTAATCACATAGGGAGAGCTCATGGGGACGGACATGCACACTTCAGATTAGGGATATAGCAATCTCCTGTGAGCAGAAGAGAGTTAAGCAAACAAGGTAACTGCACAGTTAAGTCCAGGAAGGAGAATTCCTTTTAAGATAACCACATAACGGTGATAAAACCAACTCCACTCTTGCTGCCTGTCAAGCTCTTCACATGGGACAGTGGTGAACTTAGCACGCATTACAGCCCAGTGCTGACAGAAAAACGTCAACTGACGTCCAGGGACTGTTGTCTGCGATGACTGCCTTCTCCTTTTCTAGTACACCGTGCTGCTCTGCACATTCAGCTCCAATATCATCGTAACCCCATCAACACATAACATTGGGCCAACCACCACCACCACCCCGTCCAGGGGAAATGAACAAGAACAGAGGAAGCACAGCCGTGTGACAGGAAACAAAATAAATTAAGTCTAAGATTGATCACTGAGGACTCAAATCAGTGAGAATGTGTCCCCTGAGAAAAGAGCAGGGTGTGTTCACACTGGGCAGCTTCTAACCCGGAAGTCTCAGGTTCCTGTACCAAAACAAGGCTTCCCCTTGAGCAGTTTGTGGGTGAACTACTTTCACATCTGATGAACGAACAGTCATGTGGCCTCAGTGCTGCAAAGCCTGCCTCCACATTCATCTTCCAGGGGCAGCTGTCGCAGCACAGGGAACTTTCACTTTGCTTTGCTTCTGGTAAAGGGTGCCAGTGTTGCTGTGTGCACCGTGTGCACAGATGGCAGCAGGCAGGCTCCAAACATTCAGCATGGCAGATTCTCCCCAGGATCCTGAGGCTTATTGAACAGTTGGGTTGCTGTCTCCCAGTGCTCCACTCTTCCAGATTTCTAGCTCTTTCTGCTTCTAGCTAATCCAGAAATCCCATGAAAGCCAGCACACGCTAACTTGGACTACTGCTTCCCTTCCCAGACAGGACCAGCATGACAATGACCTGATCTGGCAAAGTCAATATACAAAACCCATCCAAAAGGTGCCATTTGAGCAGGCTCAGCATTAGGCTATAGAGGAAGCCAGTGAGGGAATCAAATTTAGGAGGTATTAGCATAGATGCAGATCCAAAACCCTTCCTTCCAATTAGGTACAAGGACCAGTGCCAAATCAGGGGGATGCAAATGGAGGAGTCTGCTGATGTGTGACAGTGCCCAAAGCAAGACCAGAGTCAGCACAAAGGATGCTGGATCTTGCTATGGAGCCGAAGACTGCCCATGTTCACAGTGACCCAGGGCCAGATCCCAGTGAAATTCAAGGGTCTATAATTCACTTCCTGCACCAGCAGTCTGGACCTTCAGTTGGTGCTGGAAGGGAGCAGACAGATGTCAAGGCCCAGGAAGGGGGAAGAATCCAGCACAATAAATTGTTTTGGAATCATGAACAAACTGTTTCTCAGTCATTTAGACTCCCTAGTAAAGATATGACGTCTGAAAGCTGGAGTCACTTTGTCATGGACTGTTTTATCCCAAGTAGTGCCACTACCTGCTCTTACTGCTCCCTGCCTGCAATGTCCCAAATGCCGCCCCTCTCAACAGAGCAGTAATGGAGGTGGGAGGCCCAGATGGGCTATTACACAGTTCCAGGTGCAGACACACCACAAACATCCCTAGGCAAAGAAAGGGGGCAGTACCCAGCCAGTCTGACCATGTGGTGTGGCTCCCTAGGCAGAATAATCCCCTAGTGCAATTTGGGCCCAATAACGCACAATTGCAAGCACCTTCCATTGCTACGGAGCTCACAGGATTTGGCCCTTGGGCTGGACCATCCCTTCTGGGCTGCTTCCTGAATCACCCCCAGGATTATGGAAAACTAGAGGAGTGGGAGCAGAGAACGGCAAGGGCATGAACAGTCTCCCATTGCCCATTTCCCTCCATCATCCTAAAGGGCCCAAGAACTAAAGATGATTTCATATGATGAAAGCACCAGGAACGCATCCAATCAAAACTGGCAACTCAAAGCCCTTCAGAAAAACAAAATCAGAAACAGTCCCTGCCTGGAGGAGCTTGCCACTGATATAGACAGAGGGCAGGAGGTACAATTATCCCCATAGTGCAGATGGGAAACTAAGGCCCAGGGATGCAAGGCCTGATTTTCAAGTGAAAAAACAACAAGGAGTTGTGTGGCACTTCAAGACTAACAGATTTATTTTTTGCATGAGCTTTCGTGGGAGAAGATCCCACTTCCTCAGATGCTTCGAATTTTCAAGATTTTCAAGAGCTCTGTTCTCCTGCTGGGAGCTGATGGGCACTAATCACATTGGAAAACCTGTGCCTGAGGGTACATCTATGCACCAATAAAACCCCGCAGCACCAATAATCAGAGCCCAGATCAGCCAGCTGTATAACTGTGGTGCAGATTTTCAGACTCAGGCTGCAGTCTGGGCTCTGAGATCCTCTTCCCTTGTGGAGATCTCAGAGCCTGGGCTCAGCTCAAGCCTGAACATCTACACTGCAATTTTACAGGAACCGAGACTTGGGTCTTTTATCGCAGTGTAGACATACTCTAAAGCAACTTGCCGGGGGGGGGGGGTCGGGGGTCACACAAGGGAAGCCTGTAGCGGAGTTTGGAATTGAATTTCAAAAGGGATAGCCCTAGCCGTGTTATTTAGTTTCATTCCTTTCTGTAAGTTCCCCCATCTTCGAAGCATTTGAGGAAGTGGGATCTTCTCCCACGAAAGCTCATGCAAAAAAATAAATCTGTTAGTCTTAAAGTGCCACACAACTGCTTGTTGTTTTGGAATTGAAGCCTGATTTTCACATGACCATCTTTTACCAAAGGTGCGACAACCCTGCAGCACAGGGCACAGGGCTTTGATCATATCCTGAACTCTTCTCTTTGCAGCACTTATTTAGCCGCATTGCCATTAGCTACTGAACTGACAAAACACACACCCCACTCTCTCAAGATGTACCTAGCCACTACCCTGGCAAGGTAAGAAATACTGGACAGAGGATGACCTGAAGGCCAGAGGACATTGTAGCTGAATATTCACAACTGCCAACAGCGACTATCATGAATTTGCTAGAGCCAAATACCTCTGGAAATCAGATTAGTGATTTGTCCGAGGCCCCAGAAAGAGTCAGTGTGTCCTCAGCCAACACACTGACACCTGGTTCTCCAGCCCATGCTCCCAAAATTCAAACGTAATTTACTGGAGCTATTGTGAAGGGACAAAGTGGTCTATTAAGTTCATGTTTCAAGGGTAACTGTAAAGATTTAGCATTTTTCTTTAGAGCTTTGTTATAAAAAGAATTTCCATTCTAATCTGTCTCTCTAAGGGGCCGGGGGGAAGCTCCCAACTTCTCCTTAAAACAGGAAAAGCCTGTTAGCTCTGATAAGCAGACACACACGCCAGAGGACTGAGTAACAAGCAGATGGCAGAAAGGAAGAGGAATACAGCAGTGAAGAATGATGCCCAGGTGTCTAGGAAGAGAGACAGTGATCACATAAAGGGACAGTACCACAGCAATTAAAATGCATGAATCTGTGTGGCTGGAATCATGCCAGGTATATACATGACTTCATTTATGGATGTTAGCACTAGGACAAACAGTGCGTGTGTGGGAATGTATTAATGATTGTGTACACTATAAATACATGTGGACACACAGAAATGCAAGACCTGCCATGAAGCCTGAGATCTGCAAGCCAGCCAGAGGGAAAACCAGCTTGTACACTGGAAATATTTGATAAACACATGACAACATCTGTCTTCTGTTTCCGGTGCTCTGTACAGAATTATCAAGCAGAAATAATTTCTCACAGCTTGGAAAAGAACAAAAAGCTGTATTTTTTTTAAATGATCTGCTCTGACTTATTAAACTAAAATCATCTCAGTTAGCCCAAAACACAAATCAGATCAAAACTAGAGGCAGGACAAACACAAGTACTTTCTGGATTCAAGTGCTTTTTCCTTCATGAATTGAGCAAAAAGTTCACACTCAAATAAATTCAAACCACCTCTGCTGGCATAATTATTTTCCATGTCCAAAAAACAAGCATCCCCCTTAGATTTCTGTATCCCTGGAAAGGGTCATTTCTACAGCAACAGCCAGGGAATTCAGCAATCATCTTATGAAAAGCCTGTTATGAAACAATTAAAAAATGGATCAGCCTGAAACCCTCGCACTCCGAGTTCCTTGCAAACCACACAGTTCCAACTGCTACACGTTCCAGTCCGCCTGTCTGAGTCCAAGACCATGGAATTACTCATTAGCCCTGGAACAGAACCATTTCTGTGTACTTGCACATGTCCAGGGGCAAAGACAGATGCAACAGGCTCTGAAAAACAATTGAGAACCAGAAATAAAACACTTCCAGTGTTGCACTTGCACGTCTTCCTACCACAGGGCTTTTCTTTTCACCTGTTCCCTCGTTAAACTATCAATGGGTTAAAAAAATAATGCTTGACTTGAGCCAATGAGTCTTCATTCATTTATTTGTTTCTATTAAATATTGAAATAAGGATTAACTTTTTTTCCTGCAGCAATTACCATTAACTGTTCCCTGCCTTGCTGCAGAAATTAACCTTTTGATGGCACCTCTCTTTTGTGACTTAACATTAAATTCAGACCAGCACAAGGGTGCCTTATTTGCATGTTCTCCTGAAAAGACATGTCCTCCTGCTTTACAAGTAGTATCAGCCAAACAAGTCTCGTAACAGCCAAGAAGATACAATAAGTATCAGCCCCCTTTTTAATAGGTGGGAAACTGAGGCACCAAGACAATACATGATTTGGCAAGGTCACAGAAATAGTAAGTGACAGAGACAGGGTTAAGAATGTACTGAGTTCCTGAGTCCAGCATTAGGTTCAAACCACCAGACCCGCACCCCTTTCTCACTCAGATAATCAAACACCACAAGCTCAGTTAAAATAAGTGTTTGCACTAGTGAGGATAAAAACCTGAATCTCACTATGGCAAGCATGAGCAGTTTGTTTGGTCATCAGATCCAAAAGCGATCTTTTGCCTTATTTTCACACCTTTGAGGCACTTTTCTGAAAGTTGCAGATGTTGTTTGAAGAGCACCGAACTTCTGAGTTGTTGGTTTTAAAAAACATTCCAGAATTAGCTTTTAAGAGCTTCTATGCACTGAATGGGTGGTTAGAGGATGAGGTGGCAGCAATAAACTTTCCCAGTTGAAACTGAGGCTCTGAGATAGATGGCCTTTATGGGTGAGGTCAGCAGAGAAGGTGTTTCAATGGATTTCAGTCATCGTGGACTTGGGAAGAAGAAGGTTATGATGGATTTCCCTTGCAACAGTATTTCAACCAGATTTCCTTCAGGGCAGAGATTTTACTGGGCCATTTTTTATTTGTTGTTTTCATGCCTTCCTTAGGGCTCAGTTCATGATGATCCTTGTACAAAGAAAGCATGTTTTCCAACACAAAGTAACTCACATGTCTCCACTGATAGTAAATCATTCATTGAAGACTGACATGATTCCTATGTCAGCAGGACATGGTGACCCCCAGTACCTAAGAATGGCCACGTTGGGTGAGACCAACAGACCATCTACCTAGCATCCTGTCTTCTGACAGTGGCCAATACCAGGTGTCTGGCAAACAGATGCTCGCTAAGGAGGCTTCAGAGCACCGGTTTGAATCCCTGCCCATCCTGGCTAATAGCCACTGATGGACCTATCCTTTGTCAATGCATCTAGTTCTTTGAACCACACTTAACCCTAGTCACTTGAGGCAAATTTTCTACAGCAAGTCTTATTTTCAGAACTAGTTTAGAGACATGCATCCCATTATTTTCAGAGATTTAGGGTCTGAAGTCCTAAAGCTACTTTTGAAAGCAAGACCTAAGCATTTCTGGAAATTGCCCCCCATCCTTATGATTTCCATTATGTAATTAACAATCTGTGTAAACATCCATCTTCAGTCTCATTCCAGACAAGATTCTAAATCGACTGTCCCTCAACAAGTGGTCCAGGCACCAGCACCAGACCCTGAGACTTCCTGGCACAGTTTACGAAGGCAAGGCAATAAGCCAGTCCATGGTATCAAGAAGGTTGAGAAACACTATTCTAGATCACTTCTGGGTTGTTTGGTTTACTGCCCAGGGTGCCTACTTCAGCAGTTAAATCCATGTTGTCCTGAGAGACTATTTCAGAGCATGCTTTCATTTTTGCTCCCTGGCAAGGCGTCAGATTAAGAATGGTCTGCTCCAGGGAAAAGGGCTTGAGTTTTTAAACCAGGCAATTCAGAGAGACTGATGCACTAGCCGCAAGCCGAGGCAGTCAGGGACATTGCGTTGCAGGAGCAAAAGTAAGCAGGATTTGCAGGGCCACTCAGCAGAAAGGACATTTCCTAATCTGCACTAGCATTTTGGATTACTGCCAAGCAAAGATTTCCTTGCTTCAGAAGAGCCTCAATACCTTGACGTTTATCTGCAAAGGAATTTCTGTTCAAAACAGTTATAAATTACAGGAGACCAAAAGAGATTAATTTGGTGTGAATTGTCAATTAGGGTGGTGAAGTACTGAGCAGTATCTACTTTTCTACTACATGCAAGTTTAGACAACTTTATTCATGAGCCAGGTGCAGCTGTTCTGTGGGGATCCCAGCTGCAGAATGTGAGAGGAGCAAATGACCACACACAGAGCAAACCTTTATCAGCAGAGATCAAATTCAGCATGAGATCCACTGCCTTGTGCATTGACACACAGTTTGTGGCTACTTCAGCACAGCAGGAAGCCAAGATCAGAAAACCAAGGGCCCAGGCCTGCTCCCACTGAAGTCAGACAATGTGAATTTTCACACAGTCACCAACAGGATCCGTCCACATATAGGTGTAACCCTTCCCCAGGGCAGGCTATCAGAACATGGGCTGGGTTCTCTATCTAGGAGTTTCCAAGTAATGTTACAGAACCAACCGGCTCGAGCCCCCATCCAGTCTTCTGGGAAATTATGCACTATTCCCTGAACTTTTAATAGTAGTAAAGAACTTTTAATAGTAGTAAAAGCAGAATGTAAAAGGCCAAATAACAGAAATCAGCACTGATCTAGAAAATAATGGCAAAACCCACACTGATCTGGGGGATCAGCACTAATCAGGCTTCCAACATGATCCCACATATCATACCAGCAAATGTAAACTAACTAGCAAAATCAGCACTGATCTGGAAAATCAGTGCCAGCTAGGCTCCCAGCCAAACCTAGGGTATGTAGGGAGTATCTTTCATGCTAGCTGTCTGCCGACACCAATCACTGGTCACTCACTCCATCCACTAACACCATCCCTTGACTCTGCCTACTGTCTACCAGCTCCACCCACTGGTCACTCACACCACCCAACCTCACCATCTGCTGCTCCTATTCAGTGATTTCAGCTCTTAACCTTGAGTAGCTGCAAACAGTTACTTCAATTAAAATAACAAAGGCAGGCCTTAAAAGAAGCCCAGACAGATCCATCATCTGACAGTAGGACCAGGGGTGAGGCAAAGGTCTCAAGCATCACTCCAAAAATAACAGACATTATCCATTACATTTCTATTACACAGATGCTATTGATACATCTGATATTTTGCAGTGCAAGGTATAGGCCAACCTCTAAAATGATCCTCATTCTAGTCCCAACTTTACCTATGCTCCATAAAAAAAAAAAAAAATGCTGTCCCCCTCTTGATTCTGCTGTTCACAATTTACATGAGAAATAAAGACTCCTGAACCTCTTATCACAGAATCACTTACAACGATCAGGAATTCAACTCTTATGTCCATCATTTTGGATCTTTGTCATATATAATCCCACATTTGCACCCCAGCTAGTTGAGAGATAAGGATACAAGCACAGACTCCTATGTAAAGACAGAGTTTTGATGTTTGTCCACACCCCCTGCTAATTCAGGCACAGACCTCATCTAACCAAGCACTCGCCCATTGTGCAGTCATTTAATGGTGCGGACAAAGAAAAAAAAAAAAAGATCTCCCAAGAACCCAAGCATCAAGCAGACTTTCCAGTCTGAACATCTCCCTTTATAAGGATAGCTGTCTTCTTGTACAGTGGTAGCTCGAGCTGTTGTACACAGACGCATAGGTCTGACCTGTCAATATACAGCAAGATACTGATCTTTAAGTTGTCCATAAAAGCCTCAGCAGACTTCTTTCTGCCTGCAATAGGAATAAAAGCACAGCTGACATACCTCTAAGTTGTCAGAAAAGCTACATGACCATAATACTCTGGGAGAACAAGTGGCATGTTACTGAGTTACTGGCTTCTGCAAATGGACTTTGCTGAAAAACTGAAGCATTGAGCTCACTTGGATGCCACCTGTTTAATCCAGCCATCAGTCTCTGTTTAACAAAATATTTGACTTCAAAATTGGGTCTGAATTATTATTGGCACAGCTTTCAAGCTACCCAGGTCCCTTTAACAAGCTGCTCTTCTGTGAAAGTCATAGGTGAGGAGATGAATACATTCTTTGAGAGGTTTCTGGAGAAACTCTCAGGCTTTGAGTGCGTGTTTCTAGAGTCCTGCTAATGGTTCAAGTCACTGAAGTCCCACTGTGACTGACATTTAGAAGTCAGATGTTTAAAGGGGAATATTGAGGTGTTTGGCTGTGATACCC
Organism: Podocnemis expansa; assembly: GCA_007922195.1. NCBI lineage: Eukaryota > Metazoa > Chordata > Testudines > Podocnemididae > Podocnemis > Podocnemis expansa. The sequence continues at coordinate 16,449,977 of ML682019.1, forward strand.
TTCAGGGTTTTCCACTTTCTAGCTTCTCACCAAAACTCGTATTCCCCCTTAGCCCTTTAATTCTGGCAAACAACCAGCATTGTTAAAACACCTTCAGCTAGTCCCTTCAGATCTTGTGTGGACTTCTATGCAGCCATCACCACGTACATAGAAACGCCCAGCGAAGTCATTGGGAATTCTATACTGTTCTGGCAGCATCTGGGTAGTTCACCCACAATAACCTCGCAGCCATTGTAGCTCTGCAAAGAGTCAGGCACAGTGCGTGCATCAGAAGGTGTTGGCACAAGACGATGGAATGCTGGCCCAATACAAGTTTATTGAGGATCACAGCTTGCTTGTTACATAATGCTCCAATGCTGCTATATCTACCGGCTACATTTCCACCCTGTGGGCAGTTGCAGCACAGAAACGATTAACTTTTCCTGACCCCCAACACCTGCAATGGGTGTTTAGATCATTCTAATTTTTCTTTCAAAAGCTGACTGTACTTTAGTACAATTTTTTTAAACCTTTTCAGACAGCAACTGCTGATGCTCAGTGCAACAGCACAGTTCGTGTGTGCCTGACATTACACAGGCACATTGGCTTAAAAACCATGACACAATATTTGCCTTCTGCATAATTGTATGGGCAGGTGACTTGAAAATAGTCAGCTTTGCACCCTGTTACCAATTTCATTATTTGGGGCCTGACTCATCACATCCTAGTACTTGTGCTTGGCAATTCTGGTAATGGTAAATGGGCACATACAGAGACCCCGGTGCGGATGCAAAAATTTGGATCCATAGCCAATCCGCAAAGATGGTAAACGGAACTGTATCCGCAAATGCAGCTCTCTGCAGATTTGCACGTGGTCACATTGTCTGCACCTGTACAATGCCACACCTAAGATACGCTGGCACAAGAACAAGAAGGAATAAACTGACGGCGAATAAAGTTAGGCTGGGAATTTGGTGTCTAACAGTCAGAGGACTGAGGCTGAGGCACAGTCTTCAAAGAGCAGTGAGAACAGCCAACCCAAGTTTCAGGCTGGCCCTTAATAAGTGCATTAAAGGGGTTATATGAAAAGGTTATCTTAGTGACTCAGAAAGTCCCTTCTAGGTCATCTTTAGTCATTTGCAGCCTGCTTTTTTAAGACACAAGCCAAGAAATAGCATCTAGCAGGACTGGCTAAAATTATCCCTCTAGTCAGAAGACTGCATGCAATGAGCCAGAGAACTGTATGTCTTTCTGTATGCACGATACCAAACATCTACTGCAAGGGCACTTACCAGATCACATTCTGTGTCACTGTCCAGTGCACTATGCCACATTAGTGGCAGGAAAGTGAGGACGCACTTTTGGAACCAGGCTTTGATACAAGGGTGTACTGATTACCACTGCACCAGCTATGTGCTTAGCAAACCTTTCAATAGTAAGATGAGGTTAATGCAGCAGAGAACTTTTAAACTCTCCTACTCCCTAGCACAGCGGTTTTCACACTTTGGGTAGGGACCCAGTACTGGGTTGCAGACCCTCAGGCACTGGGTTGCTGCACCTGCTGCTGTTGCCACTAAAAGACTGGAATGCATTGCTGAAGAGGGGATTGTTGGGTTGTGGGCATAAATGATTTTTTTCAACTGGGTCCTGAAGGGGGAAAAGTTTGAAAACCACTGCCCTAGCATGACTGTAGTCAGCGAACCCAAAAGAAATTAACTGTGGTTTTGTTTTGGTTTTTTTGCTTGCTTCAGCTACTGTCCTTGAACAGCAGCAGCCTAGAACAGTTGCAAGTTCTCATAGCAACCATTTATCATTTCACTCCACAGGTAAGCATTTAAGAAGCAGACAAGCATGGGGTGTTCCACCCTGGCAGAGTCACACGCCAGAATAAAATATTGCATCATAGACATTTATAGCATCATGGGAACTCGGCACTTTCACAGAACCTGCCACCTACAGAGATAAGGCTATCAGCACACCAGACACCATATAGATGTGCATTGCAAAAGACAAGCCCTGGACTGACAATCCGAGGGCTTGTCTACACTGCCCTGCAGTTTGGATGGCCAGGGTGTTAACAGAAGTGTTCAGGAAAGTGCTGCACTGTAACTCTCCTCTGTGGATGCTGCTGGTGTGACCTTAAAGGTTCCCAGTCCATGGTAAGCTAGTCCTCATCAAACAGGATTATGCAAATGTGAAGTGGGAACCTTTTAGTTTGCCTCCATCATGCTTTGGTTCACTCCGCTGCTGGTAGTCCGAACAGCGGGGCAGTGTAGACTAAGCTGAAGAGGTCCAGGCAAAGAAAATATTCTTCTCTTCTGAAGGTAGGACAATAAGTAATGGACTTAATCCACAGCAATGGTTAGTTACCTTACATAGTAGGAAAAAGTTTGCAGTTCTAAGGGCAGTTAATAGAATGAGCTTCCAAGGAAGGCCATGGATCCCTGTCACAGGTGGGTTTTAAAAACAGGTTGGACAAACACCTATCAGGGACAGACAGCTGTACCTGGGAACATGTGAGTTGTGAACTAGAAAAGAAACTCACTCAAAGGATCAAGCAAAGATCCTAGGTTTTCTGCTGGCTCATCCATGGGGGCGGGGGGGAGTGGATTCACAGGTAGTCATCCCCGGAAGGATGTTTAACAAATGGAAGTTGCAAAGCACTGTTGGTTTCTCCAATTCCAAAAATATTTTAGCTTCTTACTGGAGCTTAACACATCGTTAGTCTCCATGCAGCTGCCAGACACAGAGCTGGAGATTAGGGTGCAGCTGATCTGTATGGAGCAGAACAGGTGCGTTCCAGCTGTGATGCCAACTCTTTGTAGGCCAGTCTCCCCATACCCCATCGGAGCTGCCCTTAGGCTGCTTTAAAATGGATGTCCCATTTCCCTGTTATGCAGGCATGGGGAGATGGTATGAGGGCCCCTCTTTGCTAGTGGTGCACTAAGAACTGGAGAATCTGATCTAGCCACGGGTAGCAGCCTCGATTAACAGTATCAGGGCATTAAAGGAGCTACTGATAAATAGCATGACCTCTCAAAACAGCACCAGCACCCTCATGTGGCCACTTAGGACACTATATACACTTCCAGTCAGCCTATGTCAGAAAGAATACAATAGAAATAGAAGATGCCCAGAGAGAGGTACAGAGAGTACAAGACTGTCTCCTCTGAAGAGAAACAACCCCAAACAGGAAACCCAGTGGAGGTATCTAAAATACTACCATGGGATAAAGAGAAGGGAAATCAGGTGCTCTTATTTGCCTCCTCTCTTGCAGTAAAACAAGGAGGCATTAAATTAAAAGGCAACAAGGAGTGTCACATGGAACTCACTGCCACAAGATAGTGAAGCAAAGAGCTTGGTGTGATTATATAAAGTATTAGGCATTTCTATGAATAAGACTATTCTACCAGCTAGGATAAAAGTTAAAAAGAATGAAGTGTCTCCAGGAGATAAGCCCAGAAAATTAACAAGTCTTAAACAGAAACCCTTCTTGGGGTAACTGATCACTACATATTACATGTGGAATTTATGTCTTTCTCGGAGGGGTCTGGGTCCAGCCATTACTGGAGATTGACTGTGGGACTTTAAGATGCCTTCGATCTGATATTAGAAGGAGGGGATGAAATCCTTGTATGCCTCAAGAGTTAGCTACCTAACAATGAGTGCAATTTCAGACCTGCCACATCAATGTTTCAGAAGACATCCAACTCTGAGTGCATTTGGTATGAAACCACTTAGGAAATGGGGCTGGAGTTAAGGTGGGAGAGGAACTGTGATCATGAAATTGGATCATTAACAGATCCAGCAGTCTCTAAGGGCTAGAGACCAACCTGGCCACTTACAGAAGCTCCTGCTGACATCTGAGAAAAGGCCCAGGCCCCCGTACCCAACTCTAAGCATGTGACTGCTGCTAACAAAGGGAGTGGGACTCCCACATGCTAAGGATGGCCGGACTGAGGCTGTGATTCAGCCAAATCACGCCCCTAACTTTAAGCACATGAGAAATCCCATTGGTTTCTGGGAGACTGTTAACATCACACAGTAATGAACCACCATCTGGCTTTCATATAGCACTTTTTGTCAGTGGATCCAGTGGCTACCATGGGTCTCTGTCACCTAGGGGCCAATACTTGCATTTGCACTCTCCACATTGGTGGCAGCAACAGCACCCACAAGGAGGGGGAATCTACAGCTAAGGTCCCTTTCCCAGTCTCCCCTCTTCCCTGCTGCGAGAGTGGCTGGGAATGACAGGGGCAAATGCCCCTGAGTGGAAAGGGAAGGGAGGAGTGTGATGGGCTCTGGTCCCTGCTGCTGCTTTCTTGCACTCGGCGTAGGGGCCGGGAGAATGATTGCTCCCCCACAGCAGTTGCTTTCAGCCGCTGGCAGGCTTGAGCCAGCGTTGGTGCAGCCGCTGGGGAGCTCAAAACCCGGTGGCTCCTGGCTGCCTGCAAGGGGTGGGGGATCCTCCTGTGAGAGCCCACACAATGTCTCTCCCAGGTCAGCACCCATGGGTGTGTGGCCCCCTCCCAAACTACACCACTGAGTGGATCCCTAAACACTTTATAAAAGAGGGTAGAAGTGACACAGCTTGCTTAAGATCACCTGGCAAGCCAGCAGCAGAGCCGGAAACAGCTCTAGGGTCCAATAAGTGCTGTATCCACTAGGTCACAGTACCTTGAACTGGGACACAGCCCCTTCCACAGGAAAATTTCGCTGGAAATTTGGCTGAGTAAGCCTTACCAAAAAGCTACTGGATGTAGCTGGTGACTGCCATTCTGGTCACAGCTGTCAGTGAAATATCTCTACTCCTGAATTAATCCCAAGCGCTTGGGTCAGTCAGTCCCAGTTCGATTGGATTCACGGAGGGGGCGACCTGCCCAGACAGGCCCCAAGAAAAAGAACCAGATTTAATACAACTCAATTTATTAGCACCACTCAAAGTCCATTAGCCTTCTAAAAAATCTCCCAGGACAGATATTCAAGCAAATAAACAATACATACAACTATGCTACAACAATAAATCAAATCTAATCATAGGGCTGGAAGGGACCTCATGAGATCATCGAGTCCAACCCCCTGGGAATTGAACCCAGGACCTTCTGCATGTTAAGCAGAGGTGTTAGCCACTACAATTTCTATCCCAACTCCTACTCCTACTTCTACTCCTGCTACAAATCCTTTATCCCAGCCTCATAAGTACACTTAATTATAACTTACAAGATGTACAAATACATGATTAGCTCAGAGACGCTGTGCCCAAGGTCACTTTTGTTGTGGATTTTTTATCCTTTTTTTTTTTTTTTCCTTTTTCCTGTCGTCTTTTGCGGCACCTCTCTTCCTCTTCCCTTGGCTGGCCTGGCTGAGGTGCTTCTACCCTTGTACAGTTGGCCAATGTGGCAGGTCATGTCCTTGTATGGCCAGCCCGGTGTGGCAGGGGAGCCCTCTGGGTGATCAGTCCCTCGGTCCAGCAGACGCTGTGCTGTCAGCTCCAATCTGCTGTACGCCAGCCCATAGCTTTTATCGGCCTTGAAGTTCTGCTAATTTTGATGACGTGTTAGCTTATCATGTCTTGCTTCCCCTTATTCCAGTTCTGAACTGGTTTGAGCGACCCAGCCGTTAGCAGCCTGAGGCTCAGATCATAAGGGCCCAATTAGAACGTGATTTTTACCTCATGCACAGTGTGTTTGAGCCAGTCCCTGCCCTTCCTTTGCCTTGTCCAGTATGTTGCATTCCCAACTCAGTGGAGTGACTCAGGCTTTGACCCGTTTTAGTCCTGGGAGGCCTCATCTTCTTACTTCAGCTTCTTACTTTACAGTAAAATGATATTTTCCATAGAACGTCCTCTGTGCCCATCACAAAGTCAACACAAACTCAGAGCTACTAATTGTGGTGCATTAAAGAGACCACCACTAACTGTCACTTGGTTAGTTCTCCATGCTAGCGTTTCATACGCAAAAAGAAAAAGGGTCTCTCTTTAAGACAAGCAAAGCCTGCTTAATTTCAGCACATTGGTCTAGAAATCTAACCTCTATTCCTCATCTATATGATATGGGAAATGCTTCTTTACTCCCATCCTTGAAGTCTTTGAAACACAGACTGTGTGATCGTGTCTATTTGGCATCTGCCACAATGGGACGTTGATCTTTACTGAGGCCTCTAGGAGATACAATAAAATTAATAATAAAATGAAGTCCCAACTTCTCTTTTCCAGACCTGCAATATAATGGAATGACCTCTCCCAGTTCATTGTGAAGGCTGCAGTATATCTCAACCATGCAACCTTTTTGATCCTTGAAGAGATTTATAAATTTTAAAGTTATGGATTTTGGCTGCACGTTGCCATGGTAAATCTAATGATGCTACAAAATGGTGGCCCATGGCCCCAGCTCCAGAGATTTCTTTTCCCCAGTGGAAGCCAGCATACAGGCACAGTTCTTTTGCTAAGTGGGAATTCTCTCATCAATGCTGACAAAATGAAGTTTGCAATCTGTGTGTTCAAATCCCTAGTTTGCAAGTACAGTAATTCCATTGCTGATCTTCCTTTGAGTGGAGGCCAGATAAAGAGAGCTCTGCTTACAACCCACATCTGAAAAGTTGTAAGAGTAAGAGGCATCCACACTATTTTCTTTACATCTCCAATCACACCTGTCAAGGAGCATCCTGAACTCCCGGCTTTGATGGCAAAATTTTTGTTCTCTTTTGGCTGAATGAGGCTAAATGTCATCAAGGAGCAGCAGCGACTGGAGAGTAGACTCCTGCGCCAGCAGCCACCCAGAGCTAACAAACACCCTCCTTTGGTCAAACACCCAACCTCTGGATCTTACTGGAAATAGAAGACTAAGTCACTTTCAGTTAAGTCAGGAGGCAGCTTGCTGTTGATTTGAGTGGCCATTGCACCTGGCTAGGGTTAGCTGCTGTACCCAAGCAGGTGGAGAGTGCAGACAGCAATGACCACCTGGCCAGGTCTGTTCGCTTTTCCCAGGCCAGCAATGTAGATCTCAGTTCTGAACACCCTCAATTCTAGAGGCTCAATGGCAACAAAGGGTGCCAGTAGCACACCACAGAAGGAGCTTGGCTCCGTGCAGGATGAGGATCAGGCCAATAGGTAGTGCAGCACAGCAACCAGGACAGGGAGGGCAGATCCCTGCATGCGATGTGCTAACCTCCTGGCCCTGGATGTCATGAACTGGTGAGAGCAGCAGGTGAGATGCTTGCTGTGGAGGGCTGGGTGGGCAAACAGAAAAGAGACTGCTGAAGGATCCCTGCAGGTTAGTGAAGGGGTGAATAACAGCATGTTACTGTAAAGTGCCTGGGGAGCATCTTGTGCTCTGTACATATGTGAACGCCTTGTTCTAAGAGGTTCCCGTTTGCACAGACTCCAGCATAAGACTCAGTAGGAAAGAAGATCTCTGTCAGTTCTCATGCTGTCAAAGCAGGAAACCCAGTAGCCTGACAGGGTTGGATCTGGGGAAATTACCACAAATCCTTGCCTTCCACACACCGGTACAGTAGTAACTACACAGATCCACCAGATGGCACCAGGAAATGATTCGTTTTGCAGTACCTTTCCGAGTATATCCGGCAGGGGGGCCAGTGATGACATTAGGAATACTAAAAATGACAAATAAGTGGGGCCCCAGCTGTCTTCCAGCATGCAAAGCACTCTTGGGAAGGCCCAGATGTTATTGCAAGCGCCTTGGTATTTCAAGTCAAAATTTAACTCCCCACCATCCCACATTCAAGACTAAACTTTCACGAGCATTGAGCTGGCCATTCAGTGGGACACATGAGAGATCTGTAGAGATGGAGGAGAATGACATCTCCTGCCCAGTCTCCCCTCATACAGACCTCATGGAGAGGTGTGCATTTGCTCTGAGGAGGAGAGGAAAAGGCTGCAGAGCAGCCGACGCAATGACCTTACTGTCTGTCAGGGATCTCAAACACACGGCGCCTAAAGCTATCTCAGACAGCCCGCAATGACACTATTATTACCAATATTTGCAATATCATTGTATGAAAAGGTTTCAGTGGTGCGGCCACCAGGCTAACATACTAGTCCTCATGCAGCCCTTGTGGTGATTTGAGTTTGAGACCCTTGCTATGTCAAGGATCTGCACGCCACTCCTGGTCTTTTTATCTCTAGTTAGTGCAGTCAACGGTAACCTCCCCCTTCCACTCACTCTGCAAGCATTAAGACTTGCTTGTTTGGTCTGCAGGCTGCTCATGACAAGGAGTCAAGGGAACGCCACGTGTTTGGTAAAGAACCTGGTGCAGGGACCGAGATATGAGGCCATTTGTCCCTGATCATGGACTTGTACTAACTTTCACCCAGGCTGAAACAGTCTCTTGTAGTCACTTTAGGGGCAAAATACAGTCACAGGATAGACTCACCCCAGTCATGATTCCCACTGCCCCATCTAGCCACCAGTGATACAGAACCAACTACATCAGCACAACACCCGCAGAAGACATTCCTCATCCTTCGATCAGCCTTGCAGCCACTTTACTCCAGCCCAGCAGCCCAGCTCACCATTGCTGTCATTGCAGGTAAAGCATCAAGCACTGTACAAAGGACACACATTGATACTGCTGCCCCTCTGCTGAGTGATAGCAGACATCAGGGCCCTGCAGGCCAACTTCTCACTGAAGAAGAGACTGGTGACATGACACATGGGTATTATCTTACTACGAGATCAAGATGTTGCATTTACACTGTGCTTCAGGACTGCGACCAGAGGAGATCGCAAACCGCGTGCAAACAGCCTCCCCTGTCAGAAGTCTCAGCCAAACAACCCCAGGGAGCAGCCACACCCCAAAAGTTAACTCCAGGGAGAATACAGTGGAAAGTCAACCTCTGTGGTACTTACCAGTGCTCTCATAAAAGACAAATATCAAAGAACAACAGTACAGCACATCTCCAGAGACTACCTGCCACTTGTAGGCCAAACTCAATAACTTATAAGATACGGGCATTGGCACCATCTGGTGACTCCTGCCACAATAGCAGAGGCTGTTGGAGGTTCACTGAAAACTAAATCTAAAGTTTCAGCTATGAGGACATTGTATTCAGCCTCATAATATCATCCTGTTGTTCTTTGTCACATTAACATGTTATTCTGCCATTTCCTCCCATGTAACAAGCCACCCTGAGTTTCCTTTGCTGTAAAAGGCTTTCTGTCTTTAAGACAAACTCAGGGCATGTTTTAAGTAGATTCCGCTCAAACCCATAGGCAGCACTGCTTAAGACATTCCCAGTGCTGGAAGGACAGGCGGCCACTGAATAGCATTGTTGCAGTGTGTTTCACATCCATACAATCTCACCTGTACAGCAGCTTGTATTAGAGTCCCAAGCCAGTGATGGATTTATGCTTTGCTTAAACAGTGATAACTTACCAACTTGATATATTATGCCAATACCAGGAACTGCATTTTCTGTAAATTGGGCAGTACACTGCCAGTTGGATGGCAGGCATTCAAAGGTGGGTACCATGTGCTGCATTCACCCATATTTGCCAGAGTCTTCCCAGGTGCAATGGTAACGCAGTGTGCTACGTTCAATCTTGCAGACAAAGTATGGTAATAAGGGACTGGTCCTGAAACCCCTTGCCCATGTGATTAGCCCTCCCTCATACAAATAAAACCACTCAGCCTGAGTCTCATCACACTCACCCTCTTTTCCTCTGGCTCTTTTTCCTCCTCCAGTCTGAGCTCTGGTGCTGCCTGGCTCCTTTCTGTACCTCTGTTAAAACAGAAAAGAAAGGTAAGGACCAAAGAGCGCCTGTAAGCGTTACAGAACTGAGCAGCACACTTTGGGCTTCCCAGTGAAATCCCTAGGAAGTCTGTCCCCTTGTGATTAATGCACTCTTCTTCTCTGCAACCCTAGGTTCCTCCCACCCCCATCTTAATGGTATATCACACCATATAATCAATATAAGCTGGACACTATGACCTTTGGAGCAGGGACAAGGGGTCTGAGCAGGGAAGGGCAGCACATTACATTATGGGAGGAATCCATTTCTTACCCTGCTTCCACCTAGACACCCACCATTGAAATCTCTGAGCTGCATTAGGGCCTTCAGCAGTTAAGAGGGATTCCTGGCTCCACAGCTTAGCCCGTCCTCCCTGCTATCACCATCCCTGAGGAAAACAAGAGCAGCATTTCTAAGCTACAGGGGTATTTTCCAGCTGCCAACACATGGTGAAATTCTAACCTGCTGCAATATAAATTCACAGCCATCAGTGGGCTCACACAACACCCTCTGCCCCCCACCGCCAGCTTAATGCACAGCTCACCCTGTTCTCTCAGCTGCCTTGGCCACACCAGAACCAGCCAAACTCTGACCCATGAAGCAGATTTAAACAAAGTCAACATGAACCCAGTCTTCCCCACAGCTGAGCTGGCTGTTCCCAGGGCTTTTCTTCCAAGAGCCTTTTCCCCAGCCACAGAGAGGCCGGTCCTGTCTGGTGAGTGAGGGCTAATGAAACACACCTGGCTCAGCAATGGACTCACTCACTGTGTATCTCCATGCTGGTGTAGATATATTTGCCCCTCTTATTAGGTCAGACCACCAATCCCTGCACAACATCTTATTTCTGACAGTGGCAAATACCAAACCATCAGAGGGAATGTACAAAATAAGGCAATTATGGGGTGCTACACCCCCATCTTCCACTCCTAGCTTCTGCCCATCAGAGGTGGAGCGTGGCCATGAGCATGGGGTGACAAAGCATTAACAGAGCCTGGTCACCCTGCCACAGTCACACGTTGCAGGGCCTTTGAAGCGTAATGAGGGACACAATTACTCCAGATGGTTAGTTTTTGCCTCTTCCAGACTGAAGATCTTCAGTGGGGTAAAAAGAGGCAGTAGAAGGGCACAAAGGGGGAGTCACCAGCAAAATAGGAGACTTGGCTATAGGGTGAAACTGGGCAAAAACTATAACTTGCCAGCTGTCACCATTTTATTCCAATGTCCCACAACAGCAATAACCCCTACCTCTTTTCTACACTTTCAGTCAATGGAGCTCAAGGAGGTCAGTGTATCCTCATTTTACAGATGTGGAAACAGAGACATGGGGGAGCCGCAGGGCTGGGCAGAGTCGCAGGCTGGGTCCAGGCACTGGGCACCCTGGAGAAGCCTGTGCCCCAAATCTTTTTTTGTGTCACAACACCCCTGGTTTGCACATCACCTCACAAAATAAGCCACTGATGTGAGCTGAGGCCTTGAGGTGCTGTTATTGCTGCTGCTGAACAGCAGAAGAAACACAGTAAAACCACCTTTGTCTAACTACCATACATCTTAAATAAACTCCCTAGATGAAAATGGCCTGAGCCATAAGGTCAGCGCTAGGACAAAAAGTTCAGACAAAACAAGCTCTTGCCTCATCACCGAAAACAAAACATATGAACTAATGAACCTGCTGTAACAACAGGCCTCTGGAAGGCATTGAGCTGGGTGCCCCACCTGTCCATCTGTGAGGGAGGCCAGGCCCCTTGGCTACAAGCTGGAAGATGAATTAGGGTTTGGAGGAGGAGGCCTGGTCCTTCCTCCAGGCAACAGGCAATTAAGCCGTCTGTGCCCCCGCCCCCCAACTGGGCCTTCCCTCAGGCAGCTTGGCTCACCACTAAGGGGGCAGACTGTGGCCCCGGGCCCTCCCTCTGGGAAGCTGCCAGGTCAGGGTGGTAAGGGGGGCAGTCTGTGGCCCCCCAACCCTCCCTTTGGGCAGGGACCACCAGGTTAGGATGGCAAGGGG